>VRYO01001269.1:15409890-15437148 GCA_009812075.1 Sialia sialis | reverse complement strand
AAAAAGAAGAAAACTATCAGCAGAGAAAGCAGAAAAAGCAGTGCTTTAAAATTTCTATTTCAGAACATTTTTGCTGTGCTTGCTTCAAGTTCCATTTCCTACTTCATTGTTTTATTGTGATTATAGTAGAAAACATATTCCCTTCTTTGTGTGTGACTCATAATCATTGTTGCTGACTATTCATTTAGTTCAGACTTGCTGCTGTGTCCCAGCCCTTGTCTGAGACCTGCTTTGTTCTAGTATTTGATTGGGAACATGAGCAGCTTTATTCCTCTTTTTCTACCTCACAAGGTAAACAAAGAAAAGATATTTCCCACATTTTCCATTTGTTTCCAGACGTATCTTATCTTTTATATTTGTCACTACAAGCTAATGTTTCAGTCTGTTTAAAGTCGACCTCTCAAGTTGTGAACTTCCTTGAAAAACACTGATAAGCAAAGAAACTTTAACAGCTATTAGTGAGGGAGTGGTGGTGCCATGAGCTAGCATTAGTGTTTTATCTCAAGAAAGCAGAATGCAAATGTGGCAAAAGTTGCCATGTGAAGACATAAATATATTGACAAATCATCATAGTGGCTTCAGCACAGTACTTATGAGAGGAAGTGGTCTGTATTTCAGGAGGAGCATTGTTCCAAGGTGCTTGCCAGAATATGTGGTTTCTCTCTCAAGTCAGTGAAGGCAGGTGTGCTGCTGAAGAGCAGCATCAGCCACCATGGCACTGTAAAATGCTTTCCACCATTCTGAAATCCTGTGAGGACCCTGACCTACTTTGAGCAGCCCTGCAGAGAAGGACATAGTGGTGGATCAGAGGCTGAACATGAACCAGCACTGTGAACTCAGAGCCCAGAAAGTCAGGTGCACTCTGGGCTGCATCAAAAGCAGTTTGAGGGTGCTGATCCTCCCTCTTAGCTTGTCCCTCAAGAGATTCCCCCCTGGAGCACTGTGTCCAGCCCTGGGACCCTGAGCACAAACAGGACAGAGATGTACTAAAGCAGGTCCAGAGTAGAGCCACAAAGTTAATCGGGGCTGGAGCAACCCTCCTATGAAGGCAGCCTGAGAGAGTTGAGGTTGTTCAGCCTGCACAAGAGAAGGCTCTGGGGAGACCCTACAGCACCTCCTAGTACCCTACAAGATAGATGGGGAGGAACTCTTTATCAGTATGTGTAGTGATAGGATGAGATGCAATGCTTGTCATGGCTTAACTTTATCCCAGGATGGGGATGGGGAGAGAACTGGAAAAGTGAGAACAGCCATTGGTTGAGATAAAGACAGTTTAATAGGTAAAGAAAAAGCTTTACACAGGAAAGGAAGGAATTAGTTCACCACTTCCCATGGCCAGGCAGGTGTTCAGACATTCCCAGGACAGCAGGGCTCCATCACGTGGAACAGTGGCTTGGGAAGACAAACAGCACCATTCTGAACAGCCCCCCTTCTTCCTCCTTCTTCCCACCACTGTATATTCTGAGCATGATGCCATATGGTGTGGGATATCCCTTTGGTCAGTCGGGGTCAGCTGTCCTGGCTGTCCCCTCCCAGCTCCTTGTGCGTCCCCATTCCCCTCGCTGGTGTGGTGCAGTGAGGAACAGAAATAGCCCTGGCTCTGTGTAAGCACTGCACAGCAATATTGAAAACATTTCCATGTTATCAACATTGTTTCCAGCAAAAATCCAAAACAGCTCCATACTAGCTACTGTAAAGAAAATTAACTCTATCCCTAACAAAATCAGCACATGGTTTTAAATTGAAAGGAGATAGGTTTAGATTAGATATTAGGAAGAACTACTTTACTGAGAGGGCGGTGAAGCATTAGAACAGATTGTCCAGAGAAGTTGTGGATCCCCCATCCCTGAAAATGTTCAAGACCAGGTTGGATGAGCTTTGAGCAACCTGGTCTACTGAAAAGTGCTCCTGCCCATTCCTGCCCATCCCTGGGGATGGAACTAGACAGTGTTTGAGGTCCCTTTCAACCCAAACCATGCTATGATTCAATAGGTGAGATTTAAGCTGTGAAGGATGGAGGACCAAACTCTGCTGCAGTTCCACCTTCCTCTCTTAATATGTACTAGCAATTTGACCAAGCACGGTCATATTTTTTCAATTTTGCCAGGAGTTTTTAAAGAACGGAAACACGGTTAGGGATAGAGTGAAGAAATCTTAATACAGAGTTAATTCAGACAGGGCTGGTGTTTTTTTGCTTTTCCATTCATTTGTTGATTACTTGGTGAGTGTTTTATGTAAATAAAACTGAGTCTGGTACTGCTTGCAAAATCAGTTCCCCACATGCATCATTATTCACTTTTTCCATTGGTTGCCTAAGCCACATGGCATGATTTTTCATCACTGTCTCCATGAAAGTAGCTGTACAATAGTTTTAATAATAAAAAGAAGGATGTTATCAGGTTTTCATTCTCTCATGGACAGTGCAGGAACTTACTGAATTAGGAATAGGCAAGTTGGCAAAAACAGGAAACTTGCTTTTTATTTTTTTCCCCTGTTCTCTTACAGCAGGTCTTTCCCTGAAATATCCGTATTAGAAAATATAACAGAAAAATGAGATATGGGCTAAGATAAGATTTTTAAAATTCCATCTTATCTGGAGAACAGTAACTCCATAGGCACATGGGTCTATATTAAGAAACAGCAGAACAATCAGAAATCAGTGGGATACCTAGAGCTTAGCATATGAGTCTATGGAAGAACAAGAGAGGGAACCAGTCCTGTGCCAAAGGAGCAAGTCAGGAGGCTGAAAGACAGATATCCTTGCATCAGCATTATGATTATCCCAGAACCCTGCCAGGGCAAAGCAACTCTTATTCTAGCCAAACCCTCTGTGCAGCATGAGCACAGAGCATCGCAGTTGCATTTCTTCCTGTTCCTTATGGAGCTCAGCCCTCTAACTGCAAAGCCTATGTGACTGTGGATTCAACAGTGCTTTTTACCTTTTCTCACATTTGTCAGTTGTCTATTATTTGTGACAAAGTCTCAGTGTTATTTTCACAAACACTGAGTAAATATTTTATTGGGAATTGTTAATTCCTCAATTGCAAAGTTGCAGTTAAGGACTTTAAGGTATGGAATAAGGTAGGGAGCTACAAGAATATAGTCCTGATATATAGTTTATGGCAGTCCTAATCCAACAACAGGAAAATCCTAGCATAAGCAGTTGTAGGATAGCTGCTGCCTACCCTGCCTCTGCTGGGACTGCTGGAGATTAGTACTTGGTGCAAAGGTATGAGTCTGACAGCACAAATGTTCGAAGAAGGCAAGAAAACAATAGGAGAGATTCCTCCCGTTTGCTCCAGCTGAAAAACCACTGCTCTATTGCTAAATGGATGAACTTGGAAAGAAACAAACATTCATGGGGAAAAATTAAACTGTTCAAATGTTCATGAGATGAGCCACGGTTCAAAGTAATAGACTGATCAGACTGATCCTCGCAAGAAATGCAACACATACCTTCATCCTCAGTTAGGATTCTTATTGCAGAATGGGTAACTACCCTTGGGGTTTGATTGAAACTTAATATTTTATAAAAATATGTTATTATTTTATTTTAAAATAAGAGCATGTGCTTAACTAAAATTTCTTTAAAATATAATTAAGCATCACAATTTGTAAAGAAGCTGGAAAACCTCATGCAAAAGGCTAGCTTTTGGAATCAGAAAAAATGTTTGATTAGCTAAAATAAAAATATTTATTTTGTTTTCTAGACAGGGGATGATTAGGTATTTAGATCTAATTCCTGCAGGGTATTTGTGCATTCTCTTACAGATTGACAGTTGCTAGCAGAAAGAAACCCAGACTGTTTTGGATCTGGCCCTTCTTTAGGTGTACAAAGAAAAGCAGGAAAAAAAAAAAAAAAGAAAAATCAGTTGAAAATTGCTGACCAAAAATCATTAACAACTTTGACCTTGCTGTCCCCAACCAGTCTGGTAGAGACTGGCTGCATCTCAAAAATAATCAAGGTCTAATATGATGCTGACCCTGTTGTGTCTTTTACATTTTGGCATGGAAAGGAAATAACAGAATCTCTCCACAGGCTACTCATTTATAATAAATACTGATTGGCTATCCCGGTAATTTTATGTGATAAAGTTATTAAATTGTGTCAATAAACCAGGAACAAGTGATGTGTAAAATAATTAACACTAAAGGGAACGTAATAAGTTACTTATTAAAATCCATAGATGGATTATGTGACCCTGTGATTACAAAGCTAGGGAGCACATGACTTGGTATACATCTTTTGGTCCAAACACCTCATTGCACTCTGTCAGATTACTGGCTCCTGACACTAAATAAAATTCAGGTATGATTTATGGAGTGGCCTTTTGACAGGAGCTGGAATCAGAAATGGTTTAGGCTTTGCCAGTATTCAGCACTGTTTTCATTAGCTACTGATATAATGCAGGTATTACATTTACTCAACTGAATTACGTCCAGTTCTCCAAGATTCTCCCTCACTCCCTGTAGTCATTGTTCCACTCATAATAAAATTTTCCCATCAATTTGCCACAAGAGGAAAACTGAAGTCACTAAATTACATCCATGTGCATTTGTGCACTAGACAAAGCGATACCAATTAAAAGAAATGAAACAACAAACCCAACTTGATTCTATTTTTAAATTGTTCATGGAGAACAGGGAAACTGGCTCACAGAGGAGGCCACCCCTGAATTTCAAGCACTTGAAATTTCATTTACCTTAATTAGCAAAACAGCATCAGTCTAGAAAAGAATAAAACAAAGAGAGATGCTAAATAATATGTCAAAAATGACACCTGGCCTCCCCTATGACTGATTAGTTTGAGAGATTTGCTATGTGAGGTGGAAGCATCATTTTGCACTCCCTTCTCCCTACCTCCCTGTATAATTTTACTTTTTTCAGACAGCCTGAAAATGGTCTTTTTACACATAGACAGCAAAAGAACCCCAGTTCTGACAGCTGAAGTGATGCTATCTCAGTGGTTTAGCAGTACTGCCACACAGAAGACTTGAATTTGGGAGTGGCCTGGGGGCACTCTCTTTATGAGCCTTTGATGCTCTGATGTGCCACAGAGGTGAGGCGCTTTGACTTCAGGCAGCAGCACTTGCTGATGGCTCCTGACTCTGCAAGTACCTCCTGATGACTGAATTATGACACAGCACTTGCATGGCATGCTTGGAGATTGCTTGGCCCTGTCCTGACTGCAGAATGAATGAAATCAATAGGTGCTCCATGGGCTATGTGCTGGTACACAAAATCCATCCCAAATTAATCTGGCTGTGTATCAGAAGAGCTATTTACAGAGCTCCTGCAGCAGCAACTAGGCCTCATGCTGCCTGTAATGCAGAATGACTTCCTGGGGCCCTCTCCAAACTCTTTCTGCTTACAGACTGTGATTATGCCTCTGAGTTTCAATGAGTTATTACTTTTTGTTTTTAACAGTTACTGGCTGTTGTGACTTTTGTGCCAAAAAGCATTCAACAGAGGACCAGAAACTGCTAGCAAACAGTTCAGTCTGGAGATGTGGCCATGCCATCTCCTACAACTTTTGAAACATCAAAGTACCTCAAGTGTGCTGACTTTTGGGCAGATCTTCAGATCCTTATTTCTGTGGATATTCCTTTTTTCATCTACTTTGCTGCTGTATTCATACTGTTGGTTGGTTTTGTGCTGGAAGTCTACGCTCTTTATGTATCTCTTCTCATCAGGTGAAGGTAGTTCCAATGTGAATGAATCTTCTGGAGTCCCCCTTTACCCTGGTACTGGCAGGGTGTTCTGGATGATGTTTTGTCATTAAGTCAGTTTAGCTCTGTCAAAACTCTGTTCATATACTGTGTATGAGCTGGGAGTGATTGTTTTCCTGCTATTGCTTTGCGTGTCTATTTTATTGCTGGGGTTCCTGGCTTCTTGGTGTGCAGCCGTTCCTGCTTAGCTGCTGTTTCTCCTATCTGATCTGTTGCCTGTCTATTGTCCTTCTGGATTGCAGCAGGATAGTCCCCAAGGAAATTATTCTGATTTACCTGTCTATGCTGGGCTCACATTTAGCACCAGAAACAGTTTGCTGAGGTGGTTCAATGCTGCAAAGTGGAGACTAGCTTTTACAGTAGTTTCACGATTATAAACTGCACCTGAATATAAGCCGCACTTCCGGGTAGCTGGGAAGACCACGGGATTTGTCCATATATAAGCCGCTCCCGAATATAACAGCCTGGCTTCCCAGCGGCAGCGGCCAGGCCCACCCTTGCGCAGCCCCCGTTCCTGGCCATGCCCCGTTCCCACCGGCTCCCGGTGGCACAGGGGCCGGGCCGCACACTTGCAGCCCCCGTTCCGGGCAGTCCCATGCTCCCGGCAGCTCCCGCTTGCCACTCTGCTTGGCCGGCTCTCACTTCCGGGTTGGCGTTTCACTGGGATTTGTCCATAGATAAGCCGCACCTGAATATAAGCCGCACCACTGGGGTAGGCTGGATTCTTCAATGAAAAAGGTGCGGCTTATATTCGTGAAATTACCGTACCTTTCCTACCTTTGCCACGTTTTTTCTCTGTTTCTGAAAACTGTTGGCATGGAGGATAGAATGCCTGTCAATTTTTTATTCACTTATGAGAAGAAGCTCCCAGTTTGGCACTGTATTATTAAAATTCTGCTGCTCTACATTAAGCTCAACATTGTAGCTTGTGTAGTGCCTTGCAAAAGGTGACCTATGCTTTTGGTTAATTTTCCTGGTTCTCACCCACTCTTATTCAAGCTGACATTAAGCAGCTAAGTGAGCACTTAAATTAAGAGTATTGTTTCTCTATTCTAATCAACACAGATGGGGAAGAGTACTTCAGAGGGCAGTTTCAACCACAGGTTAACCTGCTCTATAAAAGTACCTAGTTTTCTTTGCTGCTGGTGGGAGTGACTCTTGGATGTTTTACATTTTGCAGGATGAACCTGGGCCAAATTCCGCTTACCCCAAATCAGAGTAGTGATGCCCCATCTCTGTTTTGTTTTTATCCTCAAAAGCTTGGTCCGAAACAAGCTTGGGTTAGGAGTTCATGAGACCAGAGCATCCTTTGCCAAAGCAGCTCACATTGTTCCATGCACGTTGCTCACTTGTCTCTTATGCTTGATGCCTGGTTAGATAGTCCACTCCTCAGTATCTCTTGCATTTATCCCCCAAGAAGTGGTATATGCAAACAGATTTTACTGAGCTCAGACTAGCAGTCACTCACTGAGGTGTAGCTGATGAGTGTTCTCTTACTGAGGAATAGTAAATAATTTGCTTATGATTGTCTACCCATATCCTCAGCAGAAATAGAACCAAGATTGGAAAAACTCATTCTTTGCACAGTCAGGTGAAGTCTTGTCCCTTCTGGAATCTAAGAATCAAGCAAACAAAAAACTGAAAATCCATCTACCTTTTACTTCATCTAACACTTCCTGACTACATTTGTATTCCAGACACCAGAGGTGACAGTGCCAGCTAAGCAGGCCCAATGTCTCTTTCATTGAGAGTGAGTGGAAGAGACTTAGGAGAGTTTTATGGGCACACAACCTACCATGAAGAAAAGTTTAATGTGCACTTGTATCTTGACAACCACTCTGTGGTAATTACTTATCTGTGTATTCTCTCTTCATGATAAATGCAGCATTTCTGAGACAATTTACCTCCTGAAGGTGAGATAATTCTGCTTTACTCTTCTGGAGAGCATGCACAGCTCATTATTAAGAAACAGGTGATATAGTGTATATTCACACCTACTCAAGACTGTGCTGTGCCCTAACTCCTGGTCCATCACAGAGCTAATGAACCCAACCTCTTCTTTAAGGAGGGCACAGCAACTTCAAATTTGAGACTGAATATCTCAGGAACTCAGCAACTGTGAGAGTTTGTGAGGGAATGTGATGTGAAACAATTATTCTATGTGTTATTATAGTTAGTGTTTTCAATTTGCTCAGAAAAAACACAGCAACTGTGGTTGGAAGTGTGAGAATTTTTTGCAAAGGTATTACTCAAATACTTGTTGAATTAAGCAGAATTTAATATGTTAGCTCACAGTCGCTGTTCCATATCTAGGTCTGAGACAATTTCTGTAAGAAGTGCATATTGTTCTGAGATTTTTGGTTCATTTCTCCTGTTCTTTTAGGCCACAATACTGAACTTGCAGTGCCAAAACCCAAGATGGTCTATGGAGAATTCAGGTTTTATTTTCTTATGAGGCTAGATTTGGATTGGATGTTATTCTCGTCCAAATGTTTTATCTGTCTTTTTTTCATTGCAATATTTTTAACACACCTTACACCTCAGCACAGTCTACAGTTACATTGGTCTTGGTGAGCTGGATGAAAAGGCATCCAGCCCTTTGTGAACTGTGATCCATGTTCAAGTATGGATGTGAGGAGATAAGCACTTTTCTCTTCAGAATTTGTAATTGGGGGAAGGGGGTGGGGTTGGGGGTTATGGATTCCTTTTTTCTCAGCTCCTGTCAATTTTTTTGTTTCTAAGACAACAAAACCTATATGCCATGCAAGAGCATTTGTGTAATAAAGGAGCTCGATTACGATGTTTGGACTAGAGCAAAGGCAGAGGAGAGTTACATCCATAATCTTCACAACTAGACATGAGTCAGGTGCAGCCTTTGAGTGAAGCGGTGCATATCCTGCTGCAAGAATCCCTTGCAGGGGCAGAGTCACCAGGACTAGCACCACCTGTTAGCAAAATGGGTGGTAGCCCATGTCCCAGCGTGGCTGGGAAGCTCAGTGATGGGGCAACTCCCACTTCACTCCATGCCAGGCCTTGCTCAAATCAGAGGATATCTGTCTGAGTACAGAACTGCATGAATTGGTTGCATGTTTATTTCCACTACCTCTAAGGAGAGTCAGTTGAGAATGAGGAGTCAATGCCAGCAGAACTTCTTTATTGCATGATGTTTCTCACATCCACAAATCAGGCTGTTCATTTTCATGATCAATGACAGAGAATAAGATTCAGAGAAAAGGACAGTCCTGCAAATCCTTGAGATCAAAAGGTCTTAAAGAGAGGAAATTTTTATGTACCCTACTGAATTCATATTTATGGAATACAGATCCTATTCTTTGCAACACGCAAACATTTGTTCGGGTTTTGTTCTGACTTCTACAAGTTTTTTATTTTAAAGATCTCAAACCTGTATTAAATAAGGCAATTGAAGATACGTGAGATGTATTCTGGGATAAATAGAATTTATCCTATTGAGATCCTAGAATTTCAAATGTTAAAATCACACAATCCATAATAGCAGCTATAAAAAGTGGCAGTGTAGCCAAGTGAATTGTACATTGGGATCCAACAGACATGGAGCATTTTCTTTCTTGTGTCTCTGAGCTGCTTAGGCAGGTCACTTTACTTCTTTCTGCCTCAGTTATTCCATCTAAAAACGTCAATAATAATGCTGTCATACTTTGTGATATTAGGTAGTACTACAATAACCTCTTCTTTATATGCAGGAACTGAGAGCTATCAGAAATAAAAATATATTTTCTGTGATGGACTGTTGCTTTTAAGGCTCAGAGAGGGCTGTCAGCAAAGTTGCTATTTCTGGCTGCAAAAATTGTGGGTTTGCATTTATTGCTAGAATGGATTATCTTCCAATAAAAATTGAATTTCATCTAAAGCTTGCTTACTGAAGAATGTACACTACATTCACCACATCAAATTTCATAAATTTTACTCATTTTAAATATAATTCTGTTATTCATTAGTTGTTCCTATTACAGCAACAGTGGATGACACATTCATTATAAGCAGCACCTATTCCAGAGACCAATAACTTTTTTAAATAACTAGATTCTGAGTAGAAATGTTCATACTTAATTCATCCCAGGGGTAATTATTTTGAATGTTTAATTTTAAAAATCTGAAATCCAGCTGGATTATTTTTCAGGATACGATGTTCAAAAAATGGCAGGTATTATTCGGTTTGGTTCTTAGCAGTTGTGAAATACACGACTCAATCTAGTTTCCTTTCATAAATCTGTCGAGTACTGTATTTCATCTTATGCAAGAAAAATAAGGGGGAAAACGACCAAGTTTGGGTTGTTTTTAAAGCATATAGTGACTTAGCAGTATAAGTTCTATAGAAAATCAAGTAGGCATTTTTGCATAAGTCACTTAGGCTCAAAGTGTCTCATTGAAATAATTTTGCTTAAAACCAGATGACCAGCTTAATATCAAAACCAGCTGATAACTACTGTGGTCCCACTGTAAAGCCTTGTTAAGGCTAGCCAAAAGGGGCAGGAGCAGCCTTGGGCACCAGTGATTGCAACCAAGGTTCTCTATTGGTCAGGGAGAACAGAAAAAACAGTGCAGAGATATTTTTAAAATTCCTGTAAAAAATCTGGACTGCCCTCATGGAGAGGCTTTTGCTTTTCTCTTTAATTTTGGTAACCTGGTTTATTTATTTAGTGACTGGAAAATCAAACCAAGAACTGCAACTTCATTGTAGCTATACTGCTTTCCCCCATCTTGTGTGGAGAGATTCTTCCCTGGCAACCATTTAAAACTCACCTTTACACTCTTTGAAATGCTTCTTCAGAGCTTGCCTCTACCTGTGCCTTAAAATCATTCCCATCTGTCTTTGGTTAGGCAAGTGATTCCTGCTTTTTATGCTAAATTGTTTGTTTTATTGTTACTTAATCCTCCCAAACCGCCACCACACCCTCACATCTCCCTGTGAGCTTTATGTGATATGCAGATTGGGAAAGGTTTGGGGTGGAGACTCTATTATTTGATCAGTACACTTAGCCTAGCACAGGGAGACTGATCCCTAGCTGACACCCTGTGCATCATGATAACACAAGATAATAACAGAGGATTTTACAGGCTAGCAGGTATTTACAGGGCAAATGATAAATAACAAAGGGAGGTTGTGTTTTGTGTAAGCAGAGAAATATGATTAAATCTTCTGCAGGAACTTGAGCCTACTCAGTGCATAAATCTTTCCTAGCCTTTCTGCTACATTAATGCACAATCAACTCCTATGAAGACCTAACTCCATTGCTCTCAGTGATACAGTCCTTACCTGTAACAATAGCCAAGCTCAACTGGTTATATTTAAAATTTTTGCTAATCAGTATGGAATTGAATTATTTCTAAGAAGTATTCTGTTCATTTTATGTGCCGCAACTGGAGCTCTGTCATTAAAAAAGAAACATTTGGGGGTCTGGGAAACAAAACAGGAATGCCAGTAAGGTAATTATCATAACAGTCGACTCTGGGAGCGCAGGAAGTGGTGCTCTGTGGTGCGAACGCTGCTCCTCACAGCCCCCAGCTGAAATGAGACATTTCCACTAGATAACTCAAAGTAAGTTTTAATATTATTTTTAATCATGAAAATGGTTCTAAACACTCTTTGGTCTATTCATTACAGCAGGAGTGGTTATTTCATTTTTTAATAGGAGCACTTACAAACAATCCAAGTGTAATAACCAGCAGCATAAAATTATCAGTGATTGAGTTGATGCTGAACTTCTCACTTGTCAAACAGCGCAGATTGTTTTTTCCCCTTTTTCTTAGCTCTTAGGTAAATTTCACTGCTAGCTAGCATCTCACACCAGACAAAGAGCAGGGAAGGGATGAAAAAACATGAAGCATATGCATTGCAAGGCCAACACAATTTCTTGTTTGTGAATGAAAACTAGGGCTGTAAGCTAAGTGGGAAATGCTGGCTGGGAGCTGTCTTTGAATTCTTGCAAGCAAAAGCATCAGGGATCAGAAAGCTGGTTCAAAAGGCAAGTGCAAGTTGATGAATTACTTTGTGCGTGTTTTAATTACCCTATCATCCTGAGATTTTTGTGTATTGATCTGAACAGTAGTAATAAAGCGCTTTCCTCCCCTCACTCCCCTCTAAGCATTAGAGCTTTGTTTATTAGGTATGCTCCTAAGGAGAGAAATTACTCATCTTCCAGACTAGCATGAAGAAAGGGGGAAAAAATACAAATGGGCGGGCATGATCTCTTCTTCTATTCAATATGTTAAATCTAAATTGTTCATATAATTATTCCAGCATGTATTTTCTTCTAGGCTGCAGTGAGGCAGAAAAATTTAAAACATGAGAAATTGGACAATGCTAATGCGAAGTGAAACGTAGTTAAATGTTACATTCCTTTCAATGTCATTTACCAATAGTTATGTATCATACTGAAATGAAGGGAAAATATTAGCCTGAGAGTCGGTGTATTAGTGGGATTTACAATAACTAATATTTGAATAACCCTGAAAATAAACCTGAAATGAATATTACCAACATTTGATCAAGAACAGCTCTGGGCAAAGGTGACTGGGAAGCATACCTCAGAATAATTTTGAGAAGGTATTTTTTGTGAGCTTGTCAGGGATCCTCTGTAATTAAAAACTATTCACTTTAAATATTAAATGGTATAAATCATGATAATAAAAGATAAGGTTAACAACCTTATGGGGTAATGGCAAAAGAAGACAAAGGAAAAAAAAGTAGTTTCACAACAGCATTGAAAGAAAGCGTTTTGAATCACACATTACATGCAGATAAACTTGGACATTCATTTGAGCATCGGTTCCTTAAGGAACTTGCACCGAGAATTTGGCTGCAAATTCTCTCATCAAATCACAAAGCAAAACACTAACAAAACTGAAAATGAAGTCTCTCTATCCAATTTTTCACTCAGCCACCAGGGCAAAGTGCCTAGTGTCTCCCCATTTCCCACTCCCTGGAATGGGGCTGGAAACTCTGCTGAGGCTGGTGAGACACGCAGGCAAGCAGAGACCAGTGGGGCCCCCATGAAGCTCTTGTATGAAGGATGGGGCACATGTATGAGCGATGGGATTCCAAATCCCATCTTTACCCAATAATAATTAATAATTAATTAATACTTAACACCCATCTAGTGCTTTACAAGCATTAACTAATTAAGCTAATTCACCCAAGGTCAGTCCTTTGTACTCACACAATACCCAAGATCTTTTTGATCATACACCCTAAAGAGTAAAAACAGTATATCAGTAATGTTAGTTTTAGCCTAACATTATTTGGAGATTTTGATCATTAGGGATGGAATTAATCAAATATCTACTGTGTCCCATTTTTGCATTTTTTCTTCCATTCTGCATTTACTATTTTTTTCTTTATTAATAGCTACTGCTCAGTGGCCTTAAAGAATTTCTCAATTCAACAGAAACTTTTCTTTCCAGAGACTTATGCTAATTAGTACCTTGTTTGTGGCGTCAGTGTGATTTATGAGCTACTCTGAGCCCTGAACAACAAAATATCAGGCTATCTCCATAACTGTCTATTAATTTGTTTATCTTTCAATCTGTCTACCTATCTGCAGAAATTTAAAACAGTGCAATAACTTTCAGATCAGTGACATTAATGCAGCATTAGATTAAAAGAATGTTACTTTATACAGGCATAAATGTAATTTAGAGGCACTTAGAGGAAGCTATATACTTAACATGATTCTTGGCCAGTGAAGACAGGTTGATCCCACTCATTTTGGGATTGCTAATTTGCAGTTAATTAGGAAGATTGATTCTGTTCTCTGATGCATAGGCCCAACCCTAAATGCATTTTTCCGGTTTCCGTGGCACCATGCTAGTTATCATTGTCAAGGTGCAAGTATAACTGCATGACATGGTCCTTCATAAAACATAATACTTTGGGACTTTGGGAAAGTAAATCTAGTAACCTTCAGCAAACATTTTTCTGGTTTACTCTGTAGACCAAAATCTAGTGTCATCTGCATTTAAAACAACTTTCAAATCACATTCCTTTGAGAAGGTTTATTGCAATTAGCAAATAAAACCAGAGACTTGCTTTAATGCTCAGCTAAAATAACATAGTTTCATAGTTTGAAGGAAATAAAATATTGACATTTTGCTTGAAGGAGCTTGTATCCTTAAATAAATGCAGTGGGCATGGCATACTTAAGCTTGTCCCTTTTATAGAAGCTAACATTTATTTTCAATGTGTTATCTCTTGAGGAGATTCTTCCCCTGTACTCTCAAAATACAAGCTGCTATGAATGGGTTTGGGGGAGGAGTGAAGATGGAATTATCGGCAGCTGGTGTGGGCTAGCAGTAAATTGCTGCTCCCTTAGAGCAGGGGCAAAGCTGGGGGAGCTGTGCTTCAGGAGGGAGTCTCGGGGCACAGAGTCTTGTGGGACTGTCCTGGCCCAGTGAAGTCCCTCCTGACACGTATAAAGACCAAATCTATTCATGAAAATTACATCTAATAAGTTGAGCTTTCTTTACCTGATTTTGGACAGGTCATTTCTCCTCCGTTTGGGTTTTGACACGTATCAGATCTTTGCAAAGATAAACTAGGACAGTCCTGCTGTCACACCAGACTCTGGCTGCAATGCCATCTAGTCCTCTTCCTCTGCTTCTGTACTTTCCCGTGCAATTGCACATAGATGTTACAATAGATGCTGTTGCACACATCATCTTATCCCTATCCTACCAAAGTTATAGCTACACTGGGGTATTCTTCTACGATCAAACAATTTTTCTGGCCTGTCTGTTTTAATAAAAAGCACACTTTCCAGCAATTTTGCCCCAGAAAGTCTGTTCCAAGTTATCTGCCATGGCAGTACTGCACTAATTACTCATAAATAAACAATTCCTTCATTTATCACTTTACAAACAATGAGGAAACTTTTCAAAACAAGTCCGTGGAAAATTCCTAGGTGTTCTAAGACACCATAATGAGGTGTGTCAAGCCAGTCTGGAAAAGTACAGATATACTAAACCTGAGAACCTATAGAGGGCCAAAGGCATTTTCTTATCCATTTGAGGAAAGAAAGAGATAAGAGGAAATGAGATACTTGCTATAGAATAGTTCCCAGACTCAGTAATTTTCCTTTCAAAATTTCAGTGTCACTGTGTTCAACATCTTTCTCTTATCCCTTAACCTTTCAATTTTGCAGTTGTCAGTGCTCACAGTCCCATAAGCCACCAGTTGCAAACAAAATGAAAAATATAAAATACCAAGATATCGACCAGATGTAAGCATGCAGGGTAGCAAGAACAGGCAGTGGACACACCTCTCAGTCAGCCCCATCAGCTCATTCAATATACACATGTGGCTTGTTGTCAGAACTTGTGGTTGCAGCCCAAAAGGATCAGGATCAAAGCAAGAGCTTTCCTAGTTCAAAGCCAAATTTGTGTCTTTGCTGGCTCATTTGAATTTTTCATCCAGACTTTCATGGCTTCCTTGTGTGCCTGTAATTACCACATCTTTAAAACCTGACAATCCCTTCATATGGGCCAAATTCTTTTCTCAGATTGTGCTTGTGCTCTACACAGGGGTCCAAGAAAAGATATACATATGCTATCTACAACACAAACTTTGGGCCCAGATTTGATCCATTAAAATGCGAATAGAAAAATAAGCAAGTTATGAGTGTATTCTTCACAGACAGGAAAAGAAAGTAATTCAGAAGCTTCCATACAGTATCCTTGGGGCCTGATACATACTTCTAGGGTCTCCAGTAAACATTAGGATAAGCAGATAGTTGAATATTTTCCCTTTGAACAGTAAATCAGCCCAAATCTTCCTAACAGAAGAATTAAGCAGAGGCTTATTTAATCTTGCATTGGTATTTCCAGTGTATGCATTGTTGGTTCTCTCCTGGTTGGAATTCAAAAGCTCCAATCTCCACTTGTGCGCTCCGAACTCCTGCTTAGGGCTTAGCTCCCATTGATTTCCATGAGCAAGATGACAGGCACCTTTGAAACTCTAAAACAACACAAAAAGAGCATTCTCTGTCAGCTTCCTCTGGAGTGGGGAAATCCCCTGTAAGCAGAAGAGTCAGTGAATCCAAGACTCACAGCACCCACATGCACAAGCTCAGGCTACACAGTTTGTAGGTCACTTGTTGGAAGTGAAGATTAGACAGCAGAGTTTAGAACAGGCAGTGGGAAGTTTTAAATCTGCTGTGGAGACAAAAAAGACCTGACCTGGAGATCATGGGGCCATAATCTGTTTTAGTGTGCTTTCTACGCTCCTTTTACTAGGCACATGTAAAGATCATAGGGAAGCAGAAAATTGGAAAATACTTTCAGAAGGCACCAAAAGGATCTACTTCTTATTTAAATCTTCTGTGATATGTGGGTTTTAACCTCGTTAACTCTTTCTCAACCAATAGGATAGTTGCCAGCCTTTCACAGGTTTTACATTCCCACACTTCTGGAGGTCCTGTGTGCCTCCTAGCAGCCAGTTAAATTCTCTTAAACATCAGCTTATCCTTTCCCTCTGACTCACAGTTTCCTCCTTCCTCCATTTTATTTCCCTTTTCTTCCCTGATCTCCCAACGTATTTCATGACCACCTCTGAGCAGAGTCAGCAGCCCATCTCAGCTGCAGTGACTCCCCATTATCCCTCACTTTCGTCTGTGCATGCTTAAATCCTTTCCTGACCTCCAGCAGGCCTTCCTACCTTAGATAATCCCACCGAGGGGTGCTCACTAGGCTGGGAGTCTCTCCTGGGCTTGCATCAGCCTGCTGCATTCAAATCTCATGCTCTGAGGCTTCCTCAGGTCAGACACATTCTGCAATGAATCTGACCTGGGGAAGCCCTGAAGCACAAGATATTTGAAAGGAGGATCAGTCTGAGGTTTGAAGCAGAGAAGGGGGGCAGCGGGGTGTGTGTGAGATTCATGTTCAGACCAGGTCTCATTGTTTCTGAACCAGTTTTTCCACTGCTAGCTAACCATCACAGATACCCAAACCACATTTCCTAAGCTACTCAGCAGGTCAAATTACTTGTTATTGAAGTGGAAATAAGACATGGGGGTTTTTTTCCCATTGTTTCCCCAAAAAAGTACTTTATATAGGTGTGTGCGAATGTACACATGTAAGTGCAATGAAGCATTTAGAGATTACAATCATTCCCTCAGTGAAAACTGAGAAATAGAAATGTTTAGCACACTTGTTTAAGTTGTGAAAGTAGTATTAATTAGTATTGTTTGTTTACACTGTTTTGGTAGTGTCAAGATGCCTGACTATAACTATCAAGACCTGTCCACCTGTCAAAGATCAACTGGGTTGTTTCAGCATTGCCTGCCAGCAGGAAATCTCTGGGTCCATACGGGCCTCAGATAAATGAAAAAAGAAAAAGAGGTGTAAAGAAAAAGAAAAGGAAGACTTTCTAAAACATGCAGTTCTTTATGAAAACCACATGCTTCTCAAAGCTTTTTGGTTGTAATTACTCTGCCATATTTTAGTATTCATAGAATTTGAGTAGGAAAATAACTAGGTATGATGTAATTATTTTCACGTTGAAAACAGAAACCAAAAAAAAAAAAAAAAGCTTTTGCCTCAAAACCTTGACAGAAAATAGTTGCATTGCACGAATCAATTCTTTAAAAAAGGAAACTCATTCTATAAGTAGTTCTCTTATTCAGCTATGCCTAAAATAGGGCTAACTCTATCTAGTATCCCAATTACATAATATAGTATATTTTAAAAAGTCTCCCTTAAGGTTGCATTGCAAAGGGTTTGGAGTCCAGGAACAATGTTGGAATAGGGACAGAGTGACCTTTTAAAAAGAAAAATGAAATGAAATACACTTTCATTTTCCAGAAATATGCATGAAAGTAAAAACTTGACAGCATGGAAGAACATAAGCAAATATATCTTTTTATTTGAAGATAAAAAGAAGCAGGGGCTAGATAGGGAAAGGAAAAAACCTGTGAAAAAAACGGATGATGCAGTTTTTACGAATAAGCAGCTTAATGTATCTTGGCACCCACAGTAAGCCTTGTAGGAGCTCAAAGTGCCTCAGGCAATCTGTGAGCAGAATAGCAATTTTATTACTTTGTCATTAAACCAATTTCACAGCAGTATTGTTTGTTAATGAGCAGCGGCAAACGAGCGAAGATGTCACACACTGGAATAGCAGTGAGATTTGTGACCCAAGCTCAGAGCACTAAGATGGAAAGACCATGGCTATAAAAAAGGAAATACTTTGGGATGAAATGCAAAGTCTATACAGCAGAGCTTGTGTTTATGAGCTACCATTTTGCTAAGAGCTGTGAGAGAAATAAAGGTCTGGAAATATGCAGTTAAAACAGGGCCTATAAAATTAAAACCAAATTAAAGTATAGCAGAGGATTACTGCACAGGCTGTACTCTACAAAATATATTTTAAGTGATGAGGTGAAATCTAAATCAGTTTTGTTTGAATTTGGTTGGTATTTATAAAATTCAATAAAGCCATACCAAATTCAAAACCAAAGCAGCAGCCCAAGTCCTGTGGTCTCTGATCTATCAGCTTCACTTTGAAGAAATTCAATTTACCAGTGCTTAATTAGCAACTTGTCCTCTCTTTGTAAGTAAAGATAATATACAGGTTTATATAGGAATATAAATACTGAACAGACATAATCAGTGTGCCTGCACACATGCACACACATACACACACATGAATGGACACACTCTGAACACACTCTGATTCTCTACCAAACAGTGAATCAGAATCACCTAGAAAAGACATTACATGGAGCTGAACTGTATCATTTGATAGGACTCCTTTTTTTTCCTTCCTCCTCCTCTTCTTTTTGTGCTTTTTTTTTCCTTGCTTTTTTTTTTTGTTTGTTTTTTGTTTTTTTGGGGGTTTTTTTTGAGCCAGGGCTGATCTTACAAAGAGATTGGGAGAGAGCCTTGAGGGATACAAGAAACAGTGCCAAGCAGGCACATTATTGAATCCCTGCAAGGCATCCCGAGGTAAGTTTGCTGCCTGAGCTGTCTTTCCATGTTTATACACAGGGAAAACTAGTTCAAGCAATGCAATAAGTGGATCAGCATGACTGACTTAAAGGAAGAGGGGAAAATTAGCCCACCATTTTGCTCCATTTGCACTAGAGATGGGGAAATAATTTTGCTGTCAGGACTTGCTTCTGAGCCACCTCCTTTCTTTCCTGTAATAAAGCCCCACCCCATTTGTTTCTATTACAATCACATTATTTAGCATAATTATCCTCTTAAAAATATCTAGATCACTATAAATGCTTCCGTTCTTCTGCCTGTTTACTACCTCACCCATGAGGATTTCGGCACAGTAGCTACCATACATTTGTGGAATGCTTTAAGGGCTCTGGCAACAGAATACATTTAGCATATTTGTGCGTGTCTGTGTGCCTGTGTGGATCTCGCTCTCAGTTTCTCACTCTCCGTGTGTGAAGTCAATTTGAACAATGTATTTCACTTCAGTTCACAAGCACGCTGACCTCTCTATCCAGTGATTAATATTTTTAGATGCTTGGTTTCATAGCCTGGTAACTCGTGCATGTTTTCTGCTATTTAACTAAGTGGGTAAAGGGGACGCTGCAGGAAATGCTCATTGTTGAGCAGTAGGCGGTGCTCACAGTTCTGGGAGCTCAGCTTAAGACTGTTTTCTGCCTGACAGGGCAAGACCCCTAGACAAATCCCTGGCTGGGTCTATGGTAGTTGGCAGCCATTCAAAACTGGTTCTCTGCCAGCAGTATTACTAGATAGCCAGACAGATCAATTCACTTTTACATTCCCGCCATTATTTATAGCACACTGTATATCTGCTCTTGCTTATGAACTAATGATTAGCAAATACAGTACACATAAAACATAAGCATTTGTTCTGTGCAAAGCTTTCTGTTGCTGATATTGCAGATAGTTTTACAGGTCACGGAGCCTTAAAAAGGATTTAAAGGGCATGTCTTGTGTAACATTTGTTCCTTTGAAAATGATGCTCCCTTCCTATTTTTGTGTAATTGGAGAGGATAGAAAGGTTTACTTGCTGCTTATGTTTCATTGAATTCTTGCACTTCCCCTTTCTCCCACAGACTACTAAGGAAAACACGTAGGAAGAGAGGCTTATACAGTATTATTTTGTTATTTAAGAACCGTAATTCTATGTAACACTTAGGCTCTTCTTTTCAAAAAGATCTACTGGTAACAACAAACAGAACCAAAATAAACCAAACCAAACCAAAACAAAAACATGAAAACCAACAGCCCTGCATAATTTCAGAAGATGTGAGGCAAAACTGCTATTTTGTAAACTGTAGAGAAAGACAGAGGTTTTGAAAATTTGGGAGAAAATACTACACCTTCACTAGGCCCTCGTGGCTGTTAAAATACTAGGTATAGTATTAAATTGCTTCAGTTTCTTATATTTTTGCCCTAGAATAGGAAAGATCAGCCCAAATCTAAGGCCCTGGCTTCAAAGCAACACAGCTCTACTGAATTTTAAAAATCCAGATACAATCCAAACTTAATGGCCAAATGAATTCCCGGTTGTAAATACAGGTCTGCACAATCTAAACATTTTTAGCTGATTACTGCTACTGGTCTTGCCACAAGTTCCTGTCAGGTAGCAAGCCTTATGCTTATTACACTAAACATTATTTCTCTGAAGAGTTCACAAAAAGGGGGCAAACACACTTTCACTTCTCTGAAATGAAGTTCAAGACTACTGCAACGAGTGAACTTTCAGAAGTTTCAAAACATGCTCACATTGGACTGCCTGAGTCAATTCAAGGTGTGCTGCTGGTGGAGAAATGTTACATAATAAGGAAATCTGGTAATTTGGTTTCCTAAACTGTTAGTTAACACATACTTTGGTCTGGGTTGATGTTTAAGGGAACATGATGTCTATATGTCCCCTTTCCACTTGGCAACAAATACACCAGAAAACTTTCTGTGTAGCCTCAATTCCTTTACTGGGAGCTGAGCATTTAGAGGTGCTCAAATTGAGGTACCCTAAGAGTGCAATGCTATGATAGGTGCTTTCTAGGACAGTGAGAATGCAAAAATTAACATTATAATAGTAATCAACATAACTAAACCAAAGTGATTTACATCCAGTGAAACCTGGTCCAATGTAAAGGTATAATTAGCTTTTCTTACCACTTAGCATCAAAACTAAGTGAAGAGGAAGAATAGAAGTGCTTGAACAACGTAAGATCCCTAAAGGGCACATGCTCTGACAAAACCTTTCTGCTCAGAAAAATGTGACTAAAGCTGATTTGTGAATGTTTTGCACCTTACATTATCAACTCCACACTCAATGCATACAAAAACCGCAATAATATTAAGACTATCTTATACTGGCTTTGTATTAAATGATGTATCTATCCAAGATGTGGGTCAATGCAGAATCGAGAATGCTGGCTTAGCAAAAATCCTCCCAAGTCAGAATTTTCAGCGACAGTCATGTCTAGTGACTGGTATACAAAAGTGAATAATCCAGAATGATAGGCCTCTCTGCAGCTCTCTGAAAGCTCATCTCTCTTTTTCTTTGTTACTTGGAGAATAAGGTTGGAATGGTGAACTTGTTAGTTCAATGTTACAATAATTGAAAGAGCACTTTCCAGGAGAAACTAAGCACTAGGAGAAATTAGATGTTTTACTATGTTTCATCTTAAAAAATTCCAATGAAAGCAGAAAGAGATTACAAATTTGGATCATCAGAGTGGGGCATTTCTGTATTATCAGGCAAATTATACTCCAGAACATTCTTCTTGCCTTAAATAGATTGCAATATTTTTTTTATATTTACTGGTTCTATCACTTTTTCCTTTTTCTTCTGGATTCCTTATCTAAATTCAATGACTGATGTAAAACATAGTCCATGGAGTTTCTCAAGTTAAAATTCTGTATTGCACTTGTATAGTAGAATTCTTTTCTTGGCCAAGACAATCACTGAGGCAAGACTTATCAAAAATTCATTTTTCATTGTGATTTTCAAAACATTGCATTTTGAAGGGCTTTTTATAAACCATCTTTCATAAGACAATATAAAATATGCTGTATTCCACTTGCTTGTTTCAACATAAATCAACCCCCAAAAAAGTTTCTTCAGCTCTTTACATTGTCTGGCCTTGTTCATTTGTAAGCCTGCAAGTTTAATAAAGACTACTTTCCCTGTGTAGGAAGAATATTCCATTTTATGTGGAGGGAACAAAGCAAAGGAAAACAAAACCTGCATTTTAAAAGCAACACTATATCTCAAAAATGAATATATTATGAGTGTCCCGTAAAGCAGCCAGTAAGTGCTTTGGAAGACACTGAGAGTATTTCTGGGGTTTATATTGAAAAATAAATCGGGACTTTTCTATTAACTTTAAAACCATGTGGAACTTCCTTAACACTGCACTCTTTCGGGAAAGTCTTGAATGTGGTGAGGTCTGTCCATGTGTGTTTTCCAGGATGTCTTTCTTTCTCTCAGCTTTAACTTTTCAGTGCCTACTGAAACCCAGCAGTTTAGTCAATCAGAGCTGTAACAGGAGGAGAGAAATGAATGCCCAGTAGTTCAGAGTTCACTTCTACACAGGAGAAAAATACTGCTTTCTGGAGGGAAAGATAGAGTACTTGAAGTTCTTGCTTCTCAGATCTGGAGAGTGAATTCAGGAAAAAAACACTCATTTGATTCAAGACAAGATCTTTTCTCAGTTACTTCCTGTATCATTAGCCTTTTTCTTGATGCCTCATTTCTCAGACTTTACTCTCTTTATGGACGAAAAGTAGATGCCATCTTACTCACAGGTGTTTTTTCCTGAAATGAATCATTAGTTTAGCAAATTTTTTAAATAAAATTCATTATTGATATCTATGGCCTTAATTATAATAAGCTAAAATAATTTTATGTACAACCAAAAATTTTCAGTCTGGCTGAGTATCCTATTGCTAAGTTTAGTCAAAGGCCACTGATAACAAAGAACAAAGTAGTCTGCTCAGCAAAAGCCAAGATGACTGTTGGCTGACTTATTCAAGAACAAACACTCAGAACTCATTCTTCAGACAAGGCCTAACTCCATTAGGCTGTCATAGCACCTGCCTAACTCTCAGTCATGTTAATGAAGTTATCCATATGCTTATAGACAGGCACATGCTTAAGTAAACTGCTAAATCAGGGAGAGCAAGTCTCAAAAGTCTTTGGCTTATTGAGGTTCTGGAGGGTCATGTTTACATAAAAGCAGTTCTGAGGAAGAACTTTATTCCTCAGCCACACGACTTTCTGTTTATTTGTGTATGTCAAAATTCTGGCTAAAATGTAATTTTTTTTTTCTCCAAAAATCACAGACAAACCCAGAAACACTGCTGTGGTTTGAGCATCAGTTTAGCATTCCTTTAAATTTGTAAGATATGATATGATATGATATGATATGATATGATATGATATATATGATATGATAATTAAAGTTGAGTCCAAAATCACTTCATGAACCTTGGCTGAGGTCTGTTTTCTCCTGAAATTCAGCATTGTATTAATTTTATTTGATTACTGCAAGTATTTTCTACAACTCTACCCACAAACTTCTGGTTTTCCTTGTTTTGGAGAGCTAGCCCAGGACACCTAATCTGTAGATTTATTAGTCATAGTAAGGCAGCTCCTAGAAGCTTCTGCTGGGATGCAATGCCCACTGTGTGCCACATCCATACTTTTATAAATACAACACACATACCTGTTTTATGGACATGGATAACTTTGGAAATCTGTCCCCTAAAGTATTCAATCACCTCACAAGGTTATGATAGCCTGCACAGCCTTTCTGACAATGAGTATGAATAGTGTAGTCAGGAATTGGATTCATCATGTGAACAGTGTATAGATACTGGAATGCAGCACTGAGATGGAGCTGTGTGCTTCCACAGAGGAGCTCAAACAGTAATTAAACACTGAAGCAACAAATTTGAGCTGGTGAAAAACTGTAAAAACTTGTTCTTGGAATAAGATACTAACATGTTTTTGTGTTATGTGACAACATATTATAGCATAAGATAAAAATGTATTTAAAAAATCACTAAAATATGTTAGGTGGAAAAGCATTAACATAACATAACATAACATAACATAACATAACATAACATAACAACATTTTATAAAAAAATATTTTTTTCCTAAATATAAATGCATTTTGCTGCTTCATTCTCTGCTATTCTTCATTTCCCAGAAAGTCACACTGGGTCCCTGTGTAGGTAATCTAAGTGAGGAAGTGATTGAGGCAAATTAAGACTGCATTTTTGAAGTAGTTTTATTCCTTGAGGGTCTCCTTCTTTCCATGTTCCTGTTCTGAGGTCTGTTGAGGTGAGCTCCATTTTTTTCCACAGATTTAAATTCTGAGTTTTGAATCAATCCTCAAATAGCATTTGAGACAACTTACTCAAACAGCTTTTGCAGGACAACAGATAGACATATGGCAATTTCCTACAAAGAACTGCAGCAGTTTGCATCCATCTCTTCCTTTTTTTCATGTATCATGGCATGGAGATAATAACAAATGATTGAAGATATCTACAGTAACACCTGTACCACCACAGAGCTGTTACAGCCTTCAATACTGTTCACCAGCATAATAGCGTTCACTACTGTTCATCAGCACATGAAATCACATAGAAACATCATGAGCCACACTACAACATGTACCTGACACAAGTGTTCTATCTTGACCTTGGGACACAGATTTTATGAACATTTACTCCAGAAAATTTGGGGTGTATGAATTGTTTCTGCTGTGTATGGTGACTTTAAATGAAAGATGTGCAGTAGTAATGCAGGATATACCACAATACAGTGGGGAATTATCCTCACAGACTCCTCTCCAACAATGCCCCTCCCCATGCCTTCTTGATGCTCAGTCTGTAATAGTCTATTCCAACCCCGACTTTGCACAAAGACTTACTTCCAAGAAACAGTCGTTTAAGGGGAAGCAAGTCACCTGTAACATGGATTGTGTCAATGGAAACACAGTACTTTTTGCTTACACTTGCATGCTCAAAAAAAGGCATAAAGGTTCTTGTCTCCATGCACTGTAAAATAAGCAAAAAATATAAGTGTCAGATAAATCAGAAGGCACTCTGGCATGCATGCTTCATTTCTGTTGTGAATCTTAAGATTAAGAAAAATTACCTGGCAATGAAGCAATACCTGCTTTAATCAATTTAATAAAATGATTTTATTTAAAGGAAGAAGAAAGAGGATGCCTGATGCTTATTACTTGTACCTTCCTCCAAGGTCCAATAGTTACTGTGCCTGCAATTTATATACTGAAAAGTATAGAGTCATAGAATATTCTGAGCTGGAAGGGACACATATGATATAAAATTTTGGGAGGTTCTGATTCTTGCTTATCCCAAAGTAAATGAAGAGAAACTTTGCTGTCATTGAGAGGTTTTACATAGCGCAAAACCAGGGAAAATCAGACTTACCTTTCCTGTGATGGCCTAGAACTAGGTCCCTGAAAAATGCTGGATCATGACACTCAGAATCGCAGAATCATAAAATTGTTAAGGTTTGAAAAGACCTCTAAGACGATCAAGTTCTATTGTAAACCTAGCACCACCACCATGTTCACCACTAAACCGTGTCCTCAAGTGCCACTTCAGCCCACTTCCACCTCTTGTTCTTTTGTTGGCCTTTGTTTCTTTCACTGGAAGCCAAAGTGAATTGGCTTTACTATCCCTCTCCATGGTGTTCACTTCATCAGACAGATGATGGCATCTGTTTTCAAATGAGCAACACGTTACAAAGAATCTCAAGTTCATCTGCTTAATAGGAAATATATCTAAAAGAAATCCCCTATAACAGAGCTCAAGTAAAACAAAATGATGAAGAGAAGCTTATATATTTTCTCATTAGAAGTGCAAAAAGTTGTTCTGCCTGTTGCCACAATTTCTGAAGTCCACATCAACACTCTTCTTGTTTTTAAAACCAGGGATCCTAATAACTTGTATTGAAACATGATCATGGAGATACCACATTCCACCACATTCTAGTTTAAGTTGTGCTTCCCCAACACAAAATGTGAGTTTGCCCACAAACATATTTGAACAAGAACCAGTCATTTCAGGTGTATGGCTTTTCTGTGCACACTGTAGAAGCAAATTCCTTCTGTATCTCTATATTCTGCTCTCCCACTTCTAGGGGTCATTTTTTCCTCTTCTTTCTGTTTTTTACTGTCTGCAAAGGTGAAAGATTATTTATTGGGCTTTTTAAAAACCTTTTCTTTCCTCCCCCACTATCTTGAGGGAGGCATTAACCCAGACAGTCACGAGGACATCGTAATTTGTCCATCAACCACTTGGTAAAAGATTTATCTTATCAATAAGAAAGTATTTCATATGCCAAAATATTTGCAACTTCAGCTCTAAGTTTTAGTCCTGTTCCTTACCAGTACTTGGCAAAAGTTAATTACTAGCATTTGTTTTGTGGCTTGTGAAAAAAAAAGTGAATCTTGAAATACACATCATACAGTCAGAATTAGTTTTTATTCTCTTTGGTAGTCCCTTGAGAGAGACACCTAACTGACTGGGTCCTGAAATTGAAAATGTCTATTTTTTATTTAGGAATTAAATATACAAAATAAAAAGCACAAGATGAGGACAATATTCTTTTTGTAGAATTTTTAAAAGCAGTAAATCCACACTTAAAGGAGAAGAAGATAAAGATATTAAGAAAAAAACCCAGACAACAATAATCAATTAAACATTCAAAAATAAAGAAAATAAGAAGAGAAAAAAAATGTATCCAATTCAAATGGTGAGGTAAAGTACTCTTTTATGTTCCATTTCACATCCTGCAGGAACAATAACATTCTTTTGAGAATCGAAGCTAAAATCTAGACACTTTTAGCTCACAGGAAAATATGTGTTGTGATTGAGCATTTATATGAGATTAGAATTCTTAAATATCAGTCTAATTATCCACATAAAAAATAATCTTAGAAAGACTTTTGAAAAGTTACATGTGAATAACAGTTGCAGAACAAATTGTAAATCAGACTCTAGTAATTGTAGCAAGTGCAATCACTCCCTCAGCCATCATCAGAATTTCAATCAGAGGAAGGTAAATACTGTGCAGTATGGAGGAATGGATATATTACTAGCTAGATTTTTTTCTGCCTTTTATTGTCAAATTGTCTCAAAAACAATAGAAAATGTATCATGTCAAAATAAGGAAAATGAGAGGTGAGACAGGGAAGAAATAATTATTAGTATATTATTAACTAGCAGGAAACTGAGCATCAGGTAGATTACTGGCTTGGTTATTGGCGAAACTGTAGAAATAGCGTGAAATATGTCTCTGAAGCAATAGCAGAGTTTTGTTCTTTGTGTTTGTTCATTGTGGTGATACGTATTCATTACTGACCACTGTTTGCTATAGGTTTTGATCATTTCAGTGCTGGATGTTTCCCTGGCTTCAAGGAGGTGTGGATAGAAAAGGAGTCAGTTCTAAACTCCACTCACTCCTACTCTTTCTTTATTTACTTGCTTCTGAAAGAGCAAGTCTTATACCTCT
>VRYO01001269.1:15389247-15408890 GCA_009812075.1 Sialia sialis | reverse complement strand
CCACAGTCTCTCCCTCCTTTGTATTGTCATCAAAGAAGAGTAAAAGAAACATCCATCATTCTTTTCCAGGTTCACCATGATGAGTCTGAGTTTCTGTCCCCAATGATTTTGCATTATATCCTTGCACTCTCCACTTTACAAGTAGTTACTTTAGCAGCTGGTGGGACCTCCAATGGCAGACTATCCCCTACTCCTGCTGAAGGATGACAACAGTGATTTATGAGGTCTTTCCTTTTTGTAACTACCATGATACAGTAATGAGCAGTATTCACTTCACACTTCTCTTCCTGATAATCTACTGGTATAGATCTGTGGTTTCCTTTTAATGTCTGGTTCATTAGATGGTATAAATGTGTGTAGCATTTTTAGCTGTGGTTGAGGAAATCAAGGAATGTTGAGGTTAAGGTTTATTATGACTGTCATGTTCAGGAATGGAGAGCTATATACTATTTCTGCTCTGAGTGTCTGCACATAACTCCAATTGACACCGAAGTTATGCATTTGCCTGAAAGCTGTTTATCACTTTGTGAGTACTTTCTGTTTCTAGGGGTGATCAGAACAGAATAGATCTGAGTACCTATCATTTTGAACCTCCTTGAAACTTTCTGTGCTGCTTGGTTAAAGACACAATAGCATAGTATCCTTTACTATATTTTACATAGCAACAGATAATAGTTCTGTCCCTAAATCCACAAACACAAAAACATTAAGAATATTCAACATATTGTGTCATTTATTATGTAGAGGGCACTATACAGTTGCCCTCCCCTGACACTTGAAATACAAGGGCTTCATGAGAGAATAAACCCTTGAAAGCTTGGTTGCAATTTACTTCTTTACTTCCTGTACACAGTAACAATGATAATTGAATTGAAAAGCATTTTAAAATTCATAAATATATAAGCAGCCATTATCTTGTGGAAAATATATGTCTGACTATAGGACCTGATACACTACTCAGTTACTCCAATTTTAAACTAATGTGACTCGACGGTAATCAATGAGAGGGGTTGTTCTGCAACTGAAGTAGCATAAGGCAAATAACATTTTTAGTACATGTAAAGGTCATTTTGCTTAAAAAGAAGAAGGCTAGCATTTTCATTGTGTGTTTATTTTGGGTACCTTAAACCAAATGCTCAGAAAAAGAGGCACTCAGAATAACTGGGTATTTTTAAAACCTGCTTCTATTATGACTGACAAAAAGCTGAGACTATTTAGCCAGGTACTTCTATTACAGGGGAAAAAAACATGCTGGGTTTTTTCCTTTTTGTGGCTTTGGTGCTTTTAAAGTAACTAAATGTAGATGCTCAGTAATCTAATAAAAAAGTGATTTCAGCTGGAATTTGTTTTGATAGTTAAGACAAAACTTCATAGGTTGGTTAATGGAAAGTGAACAGGATGATCTTTATGTGTTCATAAATGCAAACAGTTTAAGATCAGGAGACCATTAGAGTCTTCAGTCCGAGCTATTTTCTCTTCAATTTAACTCAAATTATCTCTGCACTGAGCAGAGTTGAGTTTGGCTGAAGGGTTATTTGTTTTTTTTAAAAAGGCATCCCACCTCAATTTTTCTGAAAATCATTGACTCCTGAAGTGTTAATCATTACACTCTGTATTAGTAAAGCATGTGTGGAAAGCAGAATCAGTAATTCACAATGCTAAGTTTATATAAAACCAATAATCCTCCCCTGCTGCTCCCTCCCCCAGCTCCTATGCAAACCTAGCACCATAACCTAGGGGATGAACATAAGACAACACAAGACTCTGGTGTTATTTGCACCCTTCTGATAGCTAAGCTTTTTGTGGAGGATCTGCTGCAGAATTTCAAAGACAAAAAGCAAACTTGCACCAGATAAATAAAGTTGCATTCCTTTACATTTTAGATGTGAGACATAAAACAGATACAGTGCTGTTCAATCCTTTATCAAGGTGACACAACCCCAGAAAGCTTTGATGCTGTCTATTGCAAATCTCATGAGAATTTGAGTAGGAAACAAAACCTGATTAGTTTGTTTGACTCACCTTTCTAAATACATATATTCAGAAAAGATTTCCATACAATTCTCTTCCCCTCTCTTTATTGTGTGGTTTGCTTTGTTTGCTTGAATTTAAAACTGCCATTACGTGAAAGTGTTGCAAGTATAAATAATTTAGAAGATAACTCTGTGGGGATACTAAGTCCCTGCTTTTTCTAATAGCTACTCATTATGGTTCTGAGAACTAGTATTCAAGTTACACAACATCACCGTGTCACAGATATTGTGGATGTCGACAATAAAATAATTTTGACTTCTTTTTAATTAAGTGTATTTTCCTTCCTTTAGAATGCCCCTTTTGTTTGCAACTGATTTAAATTTTCTAAAAATACCCAAAGGCTTCTTGAGTACAGAGATTGATGGACAGACAGATACATCCATCTGGTTTTATCTGTCTTAAGTGTGTGGATGTAATACTTTTCCCCAACAAGAAGCCACAATGATACAATTATCCATCAACGAACAATTACTTCTAAGGGAAATCTAATCTGTTAATAGAAGTTAAGAAAGACAAATGTACAAAAGTAATAAGTGGTTCAAACTCAAACAGTCCTACTCTGTTCATTCTCATTTAAAGAAAAGAAAAAGCTTTTAATTGGACTTCTCCTACTTTTATCCTATCGTTTTATAAATTATTTTGCCAACACTTCACAGCAAAATAGTAATTTTTCATAGGCCAACATCAAGCTCAGGTTTTATGTTCTTGGTATGCACTTGGTGGTAATGACAGAGTAGATGCCCTTCCAGACTTAAGTCCAACTGTTGAGTCTTTTTTCTTACTGTTGCATTTTTTATATAGTCTCCAGTAAATGACTAGGTAACGTCAGTCTGAATAATTGTTGCTTAGAGAAATCAAGCTCCTTATCATGCTAACCCCATCCTGGGATCTTTTGAAAAGTCACAGGGCAGGCAAGCTCTGTTTAAAGCAGTCACTGCCTACTTCATGCTCCGCACACAGCAAGCAGAGAGGATTAAACAACTGATGGCCTGTACAGGCCATCCTCTTACACATCCGCACACTGCTTCAGGACTTGGTTCTTTGGACTATACTATGGAGAAAGTTATTGATTATAGATAATCACAAACTGTTCAAAGCTACATTTTGGGTTTGTGGTTTGTTTGGGGGATTTTTAAACAAATATTGCAGAGGTTTATCAGAACCATACTCACATCCTCTGTTCCAAAGTGTAGCTGTGTTGTGATGATTCTCAGGGTAAATTGTTTAGATATTGAAGGATACATAGTCCATTCAAGCAAAAGAGAACTCAAGAATTGGGAGGAAAGTATCACTTTAAAGTACTATGGAAAGCTTCACATTAATGACTATTAGAATTAAAATTAATGATGAGATAGAATAAACCACAGATGCAGCTACTGCAGATTGCTTGGCTAACAAGGGTATTGTCTAAATGAAGTCCGTGTTTTAGTATCATTTTCTATATATGGGTTTATAACCTGGCAAACAAAATTGACAGTGAACCCAGAGCAACACAAGTCTATCAGACATTCTTAAATATGAGTTTTACTTCTCGATACTCCTCACACATTTATTCCCACTGTCCCAAACTCACATGTTCCTAGTGTTCCTATTGTTCCTTTTCTCACACCTCCAGTGTTCCACCCCTCCTCCTATTTCCACTTCAACAAATATGTCTCTTTTGCTTCTGCTTTCATCTCTTCCTACCTTAATAACTGTAGTTCCCTTCTCCCAAGACTCTAGATCCCAGCTTTTCATCCCCTCCCCTTTAATGTAAATGCTGGTGCTTCACACACACACCAAAAAAACTACCTCCTACTTTAGGAACTTCAGCAACCATCCTCCCTCCTTTTCTGGATCAGCTTCAAAATTGTCTTCTTTAAAAAAATGTTGAAACATACTTAAGCATAGATGTCTTTTTCCTCCCCAACCCCCTCACCATTCTCCTCTACTCTCTCTTCGTCTAGTGCTGTCCTCCCCTCAGTTCAGCAATCTCAGTTGAAAAATACTTCCTTTCTACCACAGCTCCTATCTAAAGAGCCTTTCTGTATCGTTGGCTAGCCATATATTTTCTCCTTTGCCTGTACATACCTCTTAATTTCTCTCCATGGAAACTGGTTTGGGATAGTGTTCATGAGGAAGATTAATACTGTATGGCATGCTTAAGCAGTTATTATAGGTCTGTGCTATACTGGAAAAAAACAGAGCATGATCTTGGTAGCACTTGGAATAAATTTGGCAGAAGGATTAAATGTGGGATTTTGTTCTGGATGCAAAACATGCCCCATAAGATTTTCTCTTTCCAGTTTTTATCTTTTTTTACACTTGAAAATGAAGTGTAAGCGTCCATCTTAGCTGCATATCTTTGCATCAGATTTGTCCTAGCAATCAGGTATGTGGAACTGTGAAATTTGTGGAATTTCACATTATGATGTTTTCATATTTGTTCTTTTATAGACCCTAGTTTCTTGAACTAAAGGAATACAGATCCTCCAGATACTCTTTTTTTTACTGGGAACACATGTTATCAGGCATCAAAAATCAAGTCCAGCTAACTGGACAACTCATCTCAGCAAAACTGATTGGTGGTTAGGGAACATATATATTAAATACAGCTGGATTTTTCAACTCAGGCTTCTGTCAAAACCCTTTTAGAGTGCTAAATTTTTCTTTTCCTATTGACCGCTATATTTTTTTTTACTTATTTCACTGACTCACAGAGCTAATGCACTTCCTGAAACATCTCTGAGAAGTCAGGTGAGACATCACAGGCTATGCTGTCTTAGGCTAGAATTTACTAGGATTAAAATGTATGTGACATTACTAGGGTCTGCTAAACTTCATGTGATTTATAAAGAACATAAAGCATAGCTTTTATGATTACAATGATGCTAAAAATTTTGTGGATGATAATATAGTCACACTGGAAAGACCATTACAACTGGGAAAGAATCAAGAAAAGGAAATGAAAACTTAATTCTCCTTTACTAGTCAATCTGAATGGCTTTCTGCATTTGTAGTCTGTTAGGTTTTTTCAGCTTGGACAATGAATGCAAATAAGAACATTGCTTTGGTTCCATTTAATTTCTTATCAAATTGATTTTTAAATTCTTATGCACAAAAATACGATGCTGAACTACTTTGTTTGAAGATGCTGCCTGTAAATTTGGTGCGGTTTTTTCTCTTTTCACTGGCTTTTTTGTTTTTGTTTTACATAATATTTCTATTGACCTTAAATTTTGTGTTCCTTTCAAAGGTTGATTAAAGATGATGTAAAACTTGGCTTGAACCTCTTATGAAAGTGTCATTATAATATTGGCTTATGAAGTAATTAAGCCACAATAAAAGATCTGTGTAATATATTTTATAAAATATGTCCTCATTAATATGTATATATCTTTTAGACACGTATCACATTTGAGTTGCATATGAGTGTCAAACAAACCTTGCAATCTTTAGTTTAAGTTAATCTTTAGCTTTTGCAACCTCTGAATTTTCCAGCATCCTCTAGTTGCTATCAAGTCCCAAGAAGCTTAAGAACTTCTGGTCCACACATACTTTTTTTCCACTGGTAAGCATGCACAGAACTGCTTAAAACAGAATGTAATGGAGAAATCTGGAACTGTAACCCTATCAGTGCCATAATGTGAGATATTGCTCTGTGCATGCTTATTTTATTATATAAAGGACCTCTGGGACAGAGTAGGAGCATAATACATATACAGGGACAAACAGGCAGGAACCTATTCCTGGTCCACAGCAAGACAAGTTTCAACACAAATCAGCCTTGCCTCAAGGGCCAAACTTCCCCAAGGGCCAAAATCAGCAAAGTTCTTGTCTACATTAGCCATATCAAGGTTTACACAAAAGAGTCAAATGGGGTAGAGAGAGTGCTACCCTCAATGGCTCATTGGCTAGAAAATTCACTTGGTAAATAGAATATATGTTTGCAGGTCTTCTCTTTGTCTTGATTTAAATCAACGTCTTAACTGTTCCAATTGAGTTTAGTTTCTCAATCAATCAATGGGCTATTGAACATAATTCTCCATCTTTACTCTTCTTCACTATCATGCCTTTCTTGTTCTCCTGATTTCCAGTTCTTTTGTGTATGTAATGACTAGTCACTAGAACAAAACTAATTAAGAACATGGGCTTGACTGTACAGCCCCTTGGTTAAGGCTCCAACTTCAGAGGTGTGAAAGCTAAGTTCTGGTTAATTATGCCTGCAAAATTGCTTAATTCGGGTGGAACATTTACAGAACATGAATTGAAAGGGCTTTGTTTACTGTACTGACTGTGGGTGACTCAGATATTATTTTAGAATGTGATGGACCCATGTTCATGTCCGTGTTCCAAACCAAGCAGGACAGGGAGGTAAAACTTGATCTCCTTCTTTCCAGATAAACAGTCAAATAATTATGGTGTCAGCTAAAAAGGAGAGATGTTTATCTCTGTTATTATAAGAATGAACAGACCTGTCCTAAGATATCTGTCTGTTTAAAAGGATCCATAGGAATCCTGGACATAAGTGTTTAACTCAGAGACAGAGCACGGTTACTGCAGAAAGTAACTGACTGTTAGGAAACACAAATACACAGCAGCAAAAATGATGGTGGGATGAGATCTTAAAAAGTAGAGATGTATATGCCTAAAGAATTTAGGCATTTTCAGTGTTAAGTGAGGGCTTTTTTCTTTTTTTTTTTTTTTTTTTTTAACGAAAAAAATGTAGTTAGGTATCTAAGTCCACCTTCTGGTGATTCCTGGAACATCTAACCAGAGAGAAAATTCCTTGAGAGCAGATCACCTACAATTTAGGCACTAATGTCAACATCAATTTGCTAGTGCTGCCTTCTAACTCAGAAATTCACTGAACATTTGGGATTAGCTTTACAGAGCCTGCGATGATTTTGATAACAGAACTTGATAATTTCAAAAATTTGCCTCATACATCTGAGTGCTTTACTAGACAAGAATGAAGTGATGAACATTGTTGGATACCTCCCTGCCATTATCAGTTTTGTGAGCTCAAATGCAGGTTTATACACATATTCTTAGATGCTTTTATCCCTAAGCAGTGTAGGAACAATTAGTGAAATTCTGAAAATTAAGCCTCAACATCCTATCAGCCAGAACAGTCAGAGTTAATATTGAAATCCATCAGCAACCAGTTATTAAAATTATGTAAGATCACACACAGTTTCCAAGCTGCTCTCATAAGAAATAAAGGTAAATATTAGATAGCTTATATAGATTGGTTTTCATTTCATGACAAATATCTCAATTGTATGCAAAATATGGGATAGTGGAACACACTGCAGAACTAGCCAGTTTTGACTGAAGAAGTGTGTTTCAAGTTTCTTTCTGTGGTAGGATTTTATTTTCACATGAGCTATTCAAGTACCAATGACTGCATTAAAAAAAGCATCTCCAGCTACCCATCCTTTAACAGAAGAAAGAAAAATACATTAAAAGACCTGTCTTTAGCTGGGAAAGCCAAAAACTGAATCATGGCACACAGGCTTCTTCAATGCTATGCTCTGCTCTGTGTATAAGCCAGCTGAGAACTGAAATCAGGAGAACCCAGCCTTTGAAATGTTTTAGAAAGAATAAACCTTCAAGGTTTCAGTCCTTGCTTGTTTGGAAGACAGAAGCTTGTTCAAAACAGCATAGAGACAAAAAATATTACAATATTCACATATGTGTTCCTCAATCACAGCATATCTGGCCATCTAGGACCCTTGCAGAGCACCAGCAAGCTTTATCACTGACTTGCCAGCTGTACTTTGCAATTATCTCTGAGGAAACAGCAAGGTAGGCTAGGGAGCAAGACTGAGCCCTGGAGAGATGAAGGTCAGAAAATATGAGAGCCTGGGATATGCAGTGATAGGCTGAGGAGACGGCCCCACAGAGATTTTCAATTTTTCCATCCCAAACCAGTTTGGCTCACAACTAAGACATAAGCATCCATGAAACATGCTCATATGGAACAAACTCTCAAAAATGTTTTTTGAACATTTTCCCCTGATTCATGTGAAATACAGAGAATACAAGATGGGAGGAGACATAGCAGAAGTTTCACCAGCATGCCACTGGGAAGATTGGTATATTTACCTCTCCATTTTAGCATACTTAATATACTTGTCCCACACTTGTCCTGCTACCAGCTCACTGCTGTGAAGCATGTATTCCACAACATGGCAGGCTGCAGCCTCATGGTGCCTTGATACATCTTTAACTACTAAGACATTAGACACTCTGATCTCATGAAGTCTTGCCACTAGTATTGTAAAAATTAAAGGGAAAGCATTTAACATCTGCATCTACAGAATGAGAGATTTTTATAAGCAGAATCTCCAGTACCCAGACATTGCAAAGAGCAAAACACAAGGGATATCAGCATGTAGATATGACTTACTGAGAGGTTATTAGGTGTATCCAGATAAGAGCTATACCTTGGGAAAGGGGGAGATGTATTTATACATGGTGTATTATTTATGTCCATTACTTCTAATTGCCTAACTAGTTCTCTTTCCTCTCACGTATACTTTAGTACCCACCAACCAGAGAAAGATGTCTACAGCTAAATATCTGCCAATTATTATGGACTTCTGCTTAATATTCTATTGTTCCACTGACAGCACAGTTTTTAATATATCATTTTATACTATCCTGTACATCATCATTTTCCTGCCTCCCTTAGGGCTGTGGCTGTAATAGTTCTTATTTATATCCACAAGCTAACATATATGCAAAAGATCTTGTAGTCATGACGTCGCCCCCACCACCCTCACCTCTTCCCATCTTTGTTTTTGTAATCCTTTTTTGTTTGTTTTTAAAGTTACAGTGTAAAGAAATGTGAGCACAGCATGTGCATGGACACAAACCAGGGTCAAACACAGCTTCTCTTCAGCAGTGTTACACTGCAGCCTTTTATTGTGCCCTGTAGGTTTGGGGTTTTAGCTAATAAACTTGAAAACAGATCATAAGAGAAATAAAGGAAAACACTCTTGCTATACCGATGGGTGAAGCAGGACTTCACCAGCGTGTGTAAGAACAGATCACCTCACAGAATATGCTCAGCACCTTCTAAGAGAAGGAATAGAGTACTGACTCTGGGCTGACAGCGCTGCAGTCTGCTTAGTTGCATCAAATGCTATTTCTTATTGAGTTCTTGTTTTGCCAAATTCTTTTCTTGAGGAGAATCTGCAGCAGAATAAGCTGGAGGTGCCTGAAACTGCATCACTATGCCTGAAACAGAACAGACATTTTTACAATCCTGGTTTTCAAACTTTCAGCAGTGTGTTTCTATAAATACATTTTGGCTTTGTTTTTTTTTAAAGTGGGCTCTTTGGATCCAATTTCTTGACATTCCCTGGTTGACAGGTAGAAAAATACACTATTTTTTTCCTTCAGATTTTAATAACAATGAAAAAGTGTATGCAAGCTTCGTGGTCAAGACAGGACAGTGCATACAAAAAGTAGTTATCTTAAGGCAAAATTTACTGTTAGGGAAAATGGAACATTCCTTCTGAACTCACGAACTGGTAGTGCATGTGCAGGTTGGTTGTAGATGGTTGCTACAATAAGGCTTCTTTCATACAGGTGTGTTTATGCCCCAGGCTTGCTGGCCACAGTCCATTCCATTTACAGAAGCTGAATTAAACAATAACTACCGCATTGCAAAAAGAAGAAGGAAAAAAAAGGTGAGCGTCAAAGGAGATGCCTGAAAGCTTTGTTAGGGCCAAGAAAAACCCTGTTGCAGTTGTCAGAGCTTGTTGATGTTGCAGAGAATGGCACTTTTTTTTTTTTTCTGCTGGATTTTGTGGTTCTGCCTTAGGAAAGAAAGTAAAATAGAACGGAAGAACAAAGTCCTACTCTATAAATCAGCAGCTGCTCCTTGCCAGATCAAAGGAGTGACATTTTTGCTCCTGGACTACTTGTCCACTTTAGGTGCTTGACAGACAGCTAACAGCTGGCCTGTTACACAGTACAGGAGAGTTGGGCTACATCTTCTTCAGAGTAGATGACAAGCTAATCAGAGATACCCATAGCACAGGACATGTGAGTGCACCTTGATCTCTTTAAACATACCCACTTCATAATTGCTAAACACCTTTATGCATTTTTGGCAAGTTGCTACTTAGGTAGTTTCCACTGAAACGTAAAAGGGGAATTAGTGCCTTAATCTTATTTGATCAGGGAAGTTAAACAGACGTTAAATTTGTTGACAACTCTCCTTTTTGGTCAATTTAGAATTGATTTTAAAAAATTAGTATGTTAAATGTTGATGTTAAAAATAGTTGTAAAATACTTGAATGTGGTAGTATTCAAAGTGTACACTTTGAATTACACAAAGTGTAGTTCACTTAGTTTAGGTTTTTTTTTAAAGTTACCTAAAATGAGGTCCCTCAACTATAGATTGCACTTTCAACACTGTTGGACCCTAACTAGTTTTGAAAATATTATCCTAGGAGTTTAAGATGGCAAATAAACATATCTTTAAATGAATGAGTTACTTAAGACTTTACAGGAGATTTGTTGTCTACCTTTAACATGAATTTTTAAGTGCTAGCAAATCAAACTGCATGCCAAATTAGCTAAAATTGTATTTAGCATCTCCACAAGAAGTATGTATACAAACATGGAATTTTAATGTCAGTAGTAAAAATTTCAAAGTGATTCCGTTTCTCGTTCATTCTCATCTGCAATAAATCAAGTACAGGATGAGGTTAAATGCTATGGCTTGTGTCTACTGACTTTACATTTTATCTGTAAGATATGAATAGCTAAGGAAGTATGTCTGTTTTTCTCCTCCCTTCCTTTCAAGTATATTTAAAAGATCATTTTTACGCTGCGTGGTAAAAAAACACGTATGAGCAACCTGATGGCACTGTCAGAAGAGGAGCAACCTCCTCCGGCGGGAGTTCTGTGGTTTCAGGTGGCACGCACCAAAAGGCGCTCGTTTCCCAGCAGGAGCCAGGGGAATCAGGGATGACACTGTGGCACTCGGGCTGTTCGCTGGGAGCTCGTGGGGCGGTAGCGCTGTGCTCGGGGCTGCTCGGGGCTGCTCCCCGCGGCGCTCCGAGCCGCTCCGGCCCCGCGGGGCACGGCACCCCGGGCGCGGCTGCGGTGCTCTGGCCCCACCTCATGGCGCCCTGCTGCACAGCGGGAGGCCTCCCCTGGGGCCACCCGGCCCGCACCTTGAGGCCGGCCCGCTCCTGTGGCCGGCAGCGATCGCTGTTCTCGCTGTTCTCCGGCGGGCGCTGCTGCTGCCGGCCCCATGGAGAGGCCGGGTGCGGCCTTGGCGGGGCTGTGAGGGCCGAGGGCCGGCGGTGCTGCCGGTGCCGGGCTCCTGGGGAGCCACGGCTGCGGCCTTGCCGTGCCTGCCGGGGAAGGCCCCGGCACAAACCCAGCCCCGGGGCAGGGCAGGGCTCCCTGGGTGTGCTGCAGTGCAGGTGCTCCCCGTGACAGCCACCAGGGCTTTCCCTGGCAGAGCCGAAGCGTTCTGCGCAGTCCCAAGGAGCGATCTGCTAACCGGGAGTTAAACGTTTTAACGAGGCGCATTTTCCTCTGAGGTGAATAGATGCCCGGCTTGCCAATTCTCATGATTTTATCACAAGGCTCAAGTTGTTTCATGTTAACTCGAGGTCCCAGCTCCAGGAGACAATGGCTGTGTGAGAATCTTTTCAACTAAGTTTCTAGATTTTTTGGCTGAGAAGAGCATTTTAAAAATGTGGTGCAGTGACTGAAAAACTTACGAAGTAAATAGTGGGAAGAGCGCTGTTTAAATTTCTGGTTTTTTTAGGACAGTCTCACAGTTACAGGACGAGCAATGTCATGATTTCCAACAATTGGCAGCTCCAAATGGCACGAGGTATTTTTAGGAGGTCCAACATAAACACAGAAGATGCAGCAGAAGTCTTCGGGATGGTTAGCACCTACCTCAGGCTGCCTCAGGCACCCAGCTAAGTTGTTCTCTGTCATCTTCTGGAGTCTTCACCAAACGTGGATAGTGACTTAGGTCCTTTGCATCACACCTTTGACAGATGTGAGATGTCTGAATAAGCTTTAGAAAGTCGGTGTGAAAAGCCCTTAACCCCCCTTCTCTAACAAGGCTGCCCAAAACTAGGTGAAGCTTTGCCAGGGTAGAAACCAGCCTGTCCCTCACGCTTCCTCTCAAAAGCAATCACGTAACTGACTCCATTTCTCAATGTTCATGACTTAGGGAAGCCTTATTCAGATGGCTCGTTTCCAGGTGACTAACTCAGCTTTTTTAATTTCCTATAAGGAATGCTGCAAATACGAGTTGGTAACCAGGTGTGGCATAGATTCAGTGAAGCATAAACAAGGGCTTTTTCTACTATTTTTGTACGTACATATACTGCTTAAACCTAATTATGTCAGTTTAGAATACATAGTGGACGGAGAAGTTAAATAAACTAAGATAAATAGATTTTACTTGCTCAGATAAAAGTTTAGGTGATAGACAAAAACTGCTGTAAAGGTAGAGGGTGGAAATGGATAAAAATGTTTCTGCAAATTAGTAACTTTTCTAATGCATTCTTTCAGACTGCTCTGAGCAGCTCACAACTTTTTAAATTATTTTTTCTTCTTGGGAAAGAAGTAATTTTCTAGGTTACTTAGGAAAACATATTTTGTGACTCTTTTCATTGGTTATTTTCCCTTCAAAATTAGGGCATTCTTGGGCAACAAGGGATCAGTGTAGCATATGCATTTGAGCTAAACACTGACATGTTCATAGTCCAAATACTGAAATATCATTTAGGCAAGGATTTATTTCCCCATCCAAGGTGAAAACATTTGGATTACTTTTTAGAATGCATTCTTAGACTCTTACTCAGCAAAAACATTGAAGCAGGTGCGTAGACCCCATTCATTCTTTGAGCTCAGTTCCCATTTATATAGATTTAATAAGAGTTGAGCTTCTGATCTACATTTGGCAAGTTTTTGAAAAATCTTGCAAGACTGCTCCCCTGGGCACCTAAAAATTTTTTTTAATTAATTTTTTTATTCAGATGATAGCAAACAATTCTAACTCCAAATCAGCTTTGCTATTATTGTTACTTGTATTTTTGTGTTACTGACTCTGACAATGTTCACTCAGTACTTCTGTCCTTTTCAAGTCTAAAAGGAGAAGTGTGTTGGGCTAAAACTGGAGTCAAAACTTTCCTTGTCATTAATCCTTTTAAAGAACTGATTGTGAATTCATCTCACAAATTTGTTTATTACTCTGGTTTTCACAAAAAGAATTGAGAACCTATTTATGCAGTGGCTGGCTTGTTAAATAAATTCAATATTTTAGCACCTCATTATCTGGGATGGATATTTTAAGTGGAAATCCAGATTGAAGACTGACACTGAAGTTTTGCATTGTATGTGGTGGCTCCATGTTCCTCTGTTTCTCATGGGGAGCAGTCTACGCTGCTGGGGCAGGAATGGTTCCGTTTGGCACCAGTTCATCTCAGAGAAGCTATTAGACATAGAGACAAGTGATGGGAGTTAAATATCCCTCTCTGCTTGAGGTCAGATTAGGCCCCCGGTTGGGAACGAATTATAGTTTCCTAAACATTCATGTACTTCATCCTCCTGAAACAAGACCTGTTGTGACCCTACATACTTAAAGTGAATTTTCCATGATAGCCATAAAGTAAAGCTGGAGATGTTTATAATTGTCATTGCTAATCAGTACAGTCACTAACAGTTCATGTCAAGAAGTAATCTTAAGCAGTTACAGTGTGGTCACAGTGTTTCAAAATATAGGTACAGTAAGTATAAAAAAGACAGTGGAAACAACAAAAAAATTATTTTTGAGTGTGCCAGATTTGAAGAAGCAGATTAAGAGATCACTATTTGCTACTTATTCTCTTTGCACTTTGCAGAAATATGTCTCTATGATTTTATCAGAACATTATGTTATTATAGAATAAAATATATTATGCAAATTTGAATTTAACATCATTTGATATGACTTCAGATAAAATATGATAAATGTATAAAGCAGATTAATTACAGGGCTTCCTAGAAAGTACAGAATGCATATTTATTTTGGACAAAGAAAACCAAGTCTCAATTTGAAGAAATGTGATTAAATGCATATATTTAGATTATATTGTCATGCTAATTATCAGTGGTAGGAACCAATTAGGACTAGTGCTTCCAAATCACCAGACTACATTGCATATTCACTAGTGCACCTTTACTGCTCTACTGGGTTTTGCTGAGAGCAGATAGAAGTGAAATCACCTCCTTTTTGAAAAGTCCATATTGTTGTACATTTGGAGCCAAATCTTGCTCATTTGTGCTTTCATAAACTGTCCCACAAAAGTAACCAGAACTATTTGTGTGAGAAAGACAGACTCTGGCTATAGGAAATAGATGTGGCTGCTTTAGCCAGCAATTAGAGAAAAAATACAAGATGCAAAAAACCTTTCGATTCAAATGGCTATTGTATGAATAAGCAAGGTTAGTAATCTGTCATTTGCAAAATGCTGGGAGTGAGTTTTTTATTGAGCCTGCTATGTCAATGACATATATTTCTCAACATTACACACCTCATTTATCATTCTGGAATGAGGACCAAGTACCATATGAATGTAGAGTTTGTGAAGGTATTGCCTCACAGCCCTGGAGGCTGATGACCCCTCTTTATCTACACAGCAGGTAAGGCACAAACAGTGGCAATGTGAGCTCTCTTTGCAGTCCCCTGCCAGTGTGCCTGACTGTTAAGCTGGGGGAACAAAGGAAAGATAGCATATGGATAGCAGATTGTAGGAGTGCTGAAAGAGGACTGAGGAAATCTATGTTGGGTGTGTGGCTCTGCCAAAGATCTCTTGTATGACTTTGGCCTTGTCACTTAATCTCCTTCTGTCTCTGTTCCCCTCCACAAACAGGGAGAAGGCGTCTCTCCTCTCCCTCAGGCTTTGCCTGGAAATCTGTTCAGACTGAGTTCTCTTGGACAGTGTACATGTGAAGCATGGGGTAGAGTAAGACTGAGCTTCACTGGGTCCTCTAACTGCTGCTATCATCCAAATAATAGGCGTTACTATTAACAGCAGAGTAACAAAGAAGTCCATGTCTTTTTGATAGATTTTACTCATCTTTTCAGGCCATTCAATCTTTGGCCTCTGGGTGAAGGGTAAGCAATTAGTGTCAGGAGCAGAGCTGTGAATTCTTCTTCTATAAGGTTCCAAATAATGCTGAAAACAGTGGCATTGGTGTTCTCTTTTTTCACCTGTCTCTTAATGCCTTTTGAAGACATTTGTGCCTAAATAACATCAGAGTGTAGTTGCAACACAAACTGAAGTTCTGTGCAAAAGGCTGTATTTTGCTTTACTTTGGCCCTGGATATGGCTCTCTGAGGGATTCAAAAACAGCCCTCAAAAAATAGAAAGGCTAGGGCAGGGACTCTGTTTTCTACGTCTCTATTATGCACTGTGCATATTTATGGAGCAGTCTAAGGAATAAATAATAATGCACAAACACTGCATTCTATGCCCTTGTCTACCAATTGTGCTGATGCATTACATGATGTTACTACTGCTAGTGAAACTAGGATTTGATTTTTAGCTTCACCTGAAATGTATGTCTGTTTTGCACCTGCAATCTTGCAAATATAAATAATTTCAGGTGTCATTTTTCAGACATACCCATTGGTGGGTATAACTGATGCTGTGTATGAACAAGATTTTTCAGAGGAGCCGTAGAAATGGAATTTCAAAATTACCTGGATGCCTAAAGCCTGTTCTCCTATATCTTTCCAAGTATACCTCACTGTGTCTTCTCTCTAGGTGAAGTTGTTAGTGATCTAGAGGACGTTGCGTGCACCTGCTGCTATGCAGATTTGCGAAAGAAAAATGGAGAAATAATGAAATCAGAAATCAAACTCGAGAGCTAGTTTTCACAAGTTTTAACGGACTAATTGTATCACTTTTGTTTATTTATTTATTTCAGTTGGAAAACAAATATGGAGGACTCGCTTTTAGGGCTTGAACTCCCCTTTCCAAAACAACTAGCGAATTGCCTCTAGGTAGAGTTTGCAGTGGAAGACTGGCTTTATTCACATCAGCAGGATAAAATAAGGCCACGCTCCTCTGGGGGTGAATGGCTGGGAAAGATGAAGTTTTCAACACCCGTCCCAAGGCTTGGTCTGTGGAGACTGTCGAGTATGTAAGGCTGGAGCACAGTATCCGAATCTCTGTGCTCAGAGGTAAAGCAGATGTTACCTGAAACCCTTAAGGATGTAGAGTTTTCTTAATGCTCTGCCTTGTTGTGCGAGCCCATTGAAAGAACACTTCAGAGGGCACCCATTTCTTACTAATGTAAACTTTCTGAGGAGTATCCAAAGATATGACCTCTGGGTGAACCTTTAACCTTCCCCTTAATTATTTGTTTGAAGACAGTGTGGAGTTCTCCTGCTGAGAGCCAAGGCCCATAATGCTTCGCAGCCCTGTGAGCAGGGGTGTGTGTGCAGGGAAGTGGAGAGGGACATAAATAAGGGGACCACCAGATGTAAATAATAAAAGTGGTTGGGGTTTAAATTAAAAAAACCGAAAGAGCAATTTGGTTTTCCTGAAGAGTGGCCTGATTGAAGAAAAGGGGTTAGTAAGATGGAAAGTGTGTGCGTGTGTGTGGGGGTGTTTCTGTGATTTTTTACAGGCCCAAATAAGAGTTCATTCCATTCTTTAAAACCTTACCATCTGTATACACCATTAGAAGCTCATAGGAGAAGAGAAAACAGTCTTATCAGGCTTTCCTGTTAATCTCTATTGGCCTTAACTTTAGCTGATAAAAGGCGTGCTGGATGGAGGAGGTTCAGGTCAGGCTCCATTTGGTCAGCACAGTAACATTGCTGGAAAGTAACTCAGCAAATAAGTCCTATCAGGGACCTTTGTCTCTGAGGATGGAAACACACTTCAAAATCACAGAACTGGCAGTGATGCCTTCACTGTGCTACAGTCAGAAGGGAATAAACAAATATATTGACTATATCTGAGTTTTTATTTTAATAGCTGAAGTCATGACTAATTCTGAGGAAGGATGACATTTCTGACAACTGAATGATACTTTTCCTGAAGAATAAAGAATGTCTTTTGGGTGTAAACAGAAAGGTGCAAAAGAGCCCTTTAGCGTTACTTGTAGCATTTATGAATCTGTCTAAAGAAATTTCCACCACTGTGATTACAGAAGATGCAATCGGAGGTGTGCCACCGTCCTTTATTATCTGCGAAGGAATTTAACCAGAGGGTGGAAGGGAGTGAGGGAAGCGTGACAAAAGGCCTTGTGGAGTTGATGCTGTATAAAGGCTAGCAATTTACTAAATGAGCAGATGAACTTAGTTTTCAGTTAACTGACTGAAAGACTTTGCTAGGCGTTGGATCGGGCCCAATGGCAATTATTGGAGGCTGTTTTGGATGATGGGCATGTTAGTATTTCTGAAGAGGATTAAACGCTAGTATTCGACTTCATTAGCACTCCTTAAGGGTCACCAGGCGAAAGCCTGAGCTGTGAAATAGCACACAAAACCTGCACGAAGGCTCCAAAGTGTTCTCAAACACAAAGAGAAGGGACAAAAACAAGTGTGGCTCCCGAGTGATAGAAAATTGCCCTGTTTTCAGAGGTATTTTGTGAATAGGCAAGTTTTGAAATTATTTTTGGGAAATTAATTTATCTTAGCTTGTGCTGATGTGGATTGCTGCGCATTAAGCTAATAAGAAATATGCAAGCACTTATTTTTGGATTACTAGCAAAATTAAATCCAGGCTCCGCAGCCAACTAACTGCCTTTACCAGTGCTCAAAAGCTTCGGCAACCACCCCAGTTTGAGATAAAAAAAAAAAAAAAGGTTATTTTGGGCCTAATATTAACCACATGTACCTGTGACTGGGGGTTTCTAACGAGTTGAAAGGTGCCTGAGTTGAGGGCAGGCGGGCGGTAGCCTTGCACGGGGTGTCCCCGCTTGGACACAGAGGTGGCCCCCAGCTGGCACTGACCTCCAAACGACCCTCGCCTTTACAGGCTCCAACTGCAGGAGTTGTAGAAGAGCAGAAGTCTTTCTGGGCCGGCACTTATTGCTGCTGCGCTGGTGATAAAACTTCAGACAGCCTAATTGATGGCTTTGCTGACCTAACGATACCTTGTGAAAGCACCGAGTGGCAAAGCCTGGTCCTCATTTATGGCCAGCTGCAAGGAGAGCTGGATCCCTAAGATGGAAAGGGGAAAAGAAAGTCTCCCAGCCTGTGAACTTTAACCAGGATCTGAGCCACTTAGAAGAAGTTAAAGAAACAATAGTCTTTTAACACAAGTTTTCGGTCGCATTTACTTGTTCAAAGCCTTCTGGCAAATCCAGCTTTAAGCTGGCTAGTAAGATAAGCGTGTTACCAGTTACAATTTCTGAGCACTTAGAGGAAAATCCTTTAAAGTGAAATTATACTCTTTTAAAAAAGCAACGTGAAGCAAAACACATTTCCACAGCACGCTAAAATCCTGTCACTTTTAAAGCAGAGGTGTTCTCAAAACAGAGAAGCAAGCTGATGAAAGGACTTCTATTCTTTGTATTCTGTTGCAGGTTTATTAATGCCAGAAGAAGAATAGTACAGCCTATGATTGACCAGTCAAATCGAGCAGGCAAGTTCCAAGTAGTATCTGTATTCAAGTCCCACAGGCGCAAATCCTCATCAAGTTATTCTTCAGGAGTCCCATCACCTGGTAAATAAATGCTTCAACCAGGCATTCTGGGAGATTATTTTTTTTCTTATGTCCCCAGAATTCCGCTGTAGGAAGCAACTTCGCTAATTGGTGCTAATTGGAGATTTCCCACCCTGACTCTACTGAAACTGCTTTTTATTTTCTCTCTGAATTGGTAATTGGGTACAAGTAGTAGTGCCACAAGCAGTTTGTTTGACTGTGAGCTCTTGAATTACTCATTGCTTGTCTGCATCCAATCAGCAGGACAATCTCATTTTCTTGCTACCCACAACTCCTTGGTGTATGCATTGCTTTTACTTCTGGAAGGCGAGCTGTAAAACTCATTGTATCCATTCATTTGCTTTGACTATTCACAATATGCTACTAATGTGACATGGTACCATACTGCCAGAAAATATTAAAAGATTATTACTTTTGTTTAAGAATGCACCAGATATGCTCCCAGTGAAACACATGATTTTTATAACAATACCTTTTCTACATTTCTATTAAAGCATTTAGAATACGTAGCACTTTACACACCAATTGGTACCATGTTAATCATTCCACTTTCTAATATGCATTTCCTCAGCATACTAGGGAGTTGTGGTTTCCTAACATGAAGTTATGGGATAAAACTGTTCTCCATGTGGTGATGACTGTTGTCACTAACAAGGGCTTTAACTTGATGGTGATTTCGCCTGCTGCTTCACTTTAAAGGTTTTTGAAAAGGTCATTAAACCTTTGGGAAACTCTTCTCATGTAGCATTAAATTTCTTTTTCATTAACAGGCAAAAAGGGGAAAAACACTAACTCAAACTAACCATGCAAAACATTAAGCCAAATAGTGTGTATACATAAATGGGAAAAGCCACATCCAGAATTTCCCTACTCATTCTAGAGTAGGTGAGAGTAGTTTTATAAGTT
>VRYO01001269.1:15344247-15384247 GCA_009812075.1 Sialia sialis | reverse complement strand
TTTGGACTCTTCTTCAAAGAGCTTGCAGGTGAAGATTTAAAAGACAGAACAGACAGAGCAGAAGCTTCTTCCAGTAGTTCTGAGCCTTGGCTTTGGACAAAACAAAACTAAAAGTTGGGCAGCTTTCCTCAATGAAAGAAGTTACTAACGGTCTTTGCACCAAACCTAGGACTTTATCATGAACTCAAAGCTTGGGAAAAAAAAAAGCAAGAGAATACTGTAACAAACTTCGTACAGAGTTCGGTCTATTAATTGTTTCATGTTAGATATTCTATGTGTTTACCTCAATTGAAAAAAAAAAGAATGTTTTTGCTAGTATCAGATCTGCTGTGGAATTGGTATTGTATGTCCATGAATTCTTCCTTTCTCAGCACGTGTTCCTCACTAGAAGAAAATGCTGTTACCTTTAAGCTTTGTCAAAATTTACATTAAAATACTTGTATGAGGACTGTGACGTTATGTTTTAAAAAGAAAAAAAAAAGGTGTTAAGTCACAAAATGCGGTAATAAATATTTCATTTTTGATTTTTTGCTAGGCTTTTGTGTTTTTAATCATGTTTAGGAGAGTCTGAGGTTATCATAAGAGATGTCTCAAACATATTTGTTACCAGCATTGAGAAGAAAGGCTGGAAAAATCAGAAACAAGCTTGTCATCACATTAATAGAATAACTGAATGAAACACCATCTGAAGTTATATATTTCTGCTGATTACTGATATTAGATTTTTGCCAGATTAAACACAATTTGAAATATTGTCTCACCAGCTGGCATTTCAGAAGTGTGTCTAATACCTGTACTACCTGCTAATAGCATAGAAGCTGAGCTTGAGTTGTGAAGGCCCAGACATGAGATGACTAATGCCACGTGTGTGCATGTATGTGTGTGTACATCCACAGCCACAGCAGACCTTAACTCCAGGTATTTAGCTCAGAGGCAAAGAGTGGCTTCATTGCAGGAGTAGGTTTAGAAGTTTTGGGAGGAGAAAAAAAGCTTTGACTCCAATGGGAATTTTTCCTGTGTGAGAATTGCATAAGCTAGTTTTTGAGATGGTTTTACTTCTTTTGTTGTTTTCAGGGGAAAAAAAATCCCAACCAAAACAACAAACCATCAGCTAATGACTGATAAAAAATGTTGATCTGACATTTTGCATACAAATATCTGGAGTAGAATCATGGTTAAAGGTTTGTTTTTTTCTTAAACAAAAGCTTCTGGCATTTTGAAGCAATTAAAGGAGAGTTTGAACTAGGAAGACCAATGAACAATATTAGAAAAAGCAGCCTCTCACCTTCCTCAGTGGCACTGTTAAGTCAGCAAGAGTGGGATGGGGCCCAAAGAAGAGGACAGGGGAAAACTCTGCCTTTATTGCTGGGAGGAGGGGAGTGGGAAAGGACTTGTAATTAACTAAACATTCTAAGAAACAAAAATTTCCAATTTCAACATCTGTAAATTTGTAAGCCTTCTCCTTCCTTCTCATCCTTCCAACTGGCCAGGGTATTTTAAAAAACTTTGAGTGACAACTTTTACCCTTGGAATGTGGAAAGAGGCTCAGCCTCATAGTTAATGTTTAATTTCTAAGCTGAGTAAATGGACCCACACTGCTGGTGACAGAAGGGAGGATGCCAGTAGAATGGGTGTGAGGATTTATTTAGCAATCGAGTCCTGCTTTGTGGGCGTCTCTTATAAGGCTTTCGTATGAAATTTAGATTATAATTCCCTGCTCGGCTTTGATGCTCTCTGTCCTGGTTAAAATCCAATCAACCCTTCAGTCGCATAAGAAGACCACAGCCTGGGTGCCCATTTCCAAATTCTCTGATTTTTGTGGATGCAGAATTTAAGAAGGCAAGATTATTTGTGCTAGCACTTTAAAGGGGAGGCTTTTATGTATTTTTTTTAAAACAGTGTTTTATTTCCTTGCAGATCTTTTCTCTAGAATTTGAGGAGAAATGTCAGAAATCATGTTAGTAGAAGGACAGGGAAGAATTTAGCCATAGTAGATAATTTGGTTTTATAATGAGCTAAGTATGTGCATTGCTATGTTGTCTTTTATTTTCTTTTTCCTCCTCCTTTTGGTCTGTGCTTTCCATGAGACGTCTTGATGAAATCCAAGGTACAATATCGTGCAGAGATTTCTCTGTCTGAGATTTTCTGTTTAGCGTGGAAGGTTCCGATTTTGGTATTTTTAAGAACTGCTCAGCTGTCAAAAGCAAACAAAACGGGAATAATGTTTTGACAGCGGTATAGTGTTAAAGAAAATACTCGAGTCTGAATAAAAAATGCTTATGCTGTGGGAAACGAAGGGTAACAGAAGAAACACCTTTTGTTTACATACACACATGTTTATAATCCCAAATTTCCATTTCGCCGAGCGGGTCTGCGTTGGGAGTTGTAGTCACCATAAATGAGGGATTTTTCTTCCAGATTTTGCTGCCTTTCAGGCGAAGAGAGGAGGGGAGCGCACCTCCGGCAGTGCTGCCGCCCGAGCCCTGCCCGTCGCGGCGAGCGGGTACCGCAGGGCCGAAGAGGAGATGCCGGGGGGAGCCGGGCGCTCCCCGCCTTTCACTCATAGCCGCAGACAGAGCGAGCGAGAGAAAATTGCCCCAGACCAGGTTTGCGAGGGTCGAGGGGCGGCCGGGAGGGGCCGGGGCCGGGGCGGGCCGGGCAGGGGAAGGGGAAGGGGAAGGGGTGCGGCGGGGACTGGACCCGCTCTCCCTTGGTGGTTTTCTCGTCGCTCCGGCGGCTCTCCAGGCTTGCCGAAGGGACTGAGGGTCTGCCGGCGGCGCCTTTGCGGGGGTCGATGCGGAGCCACTAGCCCCACTATTCGCCTGATGCGTGTGCCAGGAAAAAAGCCCCCGGAGCCCGAATCTTTCCCCAGGCACGGCCACGTCCCCGCGCTGCGCGGAGCGGCGGGAGAGGGCTCTGCTGAGAGGGATGGCTGAGCCCCACGTCTCCCCTGCCACATCCCTGGGGTCAGCCGAGAGGAAGCGGGGCCGGCCTTTAACTCTCCTCACAGTGCTTGGGGAAAAATCAACCCCGCTGGCGCTGCGCGGGGGCGAGCCGGGCTGGGCAGCCCAGCCGCTGCGGGCTGAGCAGGAGCGGATGGGATGAGGGGCGGCTGGGGGCAAGGTTTGCAGGCAGATTTTAATATTAATAGTTTTGGTGGCGAGAAAGAGACAGACAGAAGGGAGGTTGCTCCTCTGGGCAGAGTCTCTGCGACAGTGATGATGGATGACCCCGCACGGCTAAACAACTCCTCCCCTTCATCCCCACACGGTGTCAAAGCTACTTTACTTGCAGCTTTAGGAATAAAAAAATAAATAAGCACCTTCACCCCACTCCTTCCATCGATTTATGGATCATTATGAATCAATTACTGCTCTCAATATTTTAGAATTTGCTTACAAAAAAAGGGAGGGTCTGCTGCTGTAGAGAAAACATTCTTTGGCTTAGCGAGAAATACACAATCTTCCCGTATAGGCCTGTGACTGAAAAATCGCTGCTAATAATTAGTGTTTAACCATTTTCCAGGAGCCGCATTACTGGGACGGGGCGAATATCTTCGGTGTGCATCTCCAAGAGCGCCATTGAAACCAGGGGGTCCCGCAATGCGCGTACAATACGTGCGGTGCGTCCAGCCTCATTGCTTAACCATTCCAGGGGAAGAAAGAAAGAAAGAAAGATAAAATATTTTAAAAGCCCAGAAACAAACTCCATAAGACATCCCCTCCCCGCAAATGCTGGACATGGTGCCGTGAGAGGGCGCGGGGCCGGGCCGGGGCTGCGCGCCCATGGGGCAGGACAGCGGAGCCCGGCTCGGTGGCTGCGAGCAAGGGGGAAGGAGGCTTCAGCAGGGGCAGAAAGTGTGTGAAGTTGAATTTCTCTCGCTTTCTCTGTATTCTCCCATTTGCAGCAGTGTTTGAGGATCTCAAGGTGTTTCTATGGCTACCTTGTGTATGTGGGAGGGTCATATGTGGGGGTGCCCAAGAGAAAAGGCAGCTCTTGGGTGATCATTTATCAATGTCACCCACATAATGATTCTCTCTGCAGCCTTCTATTGATGAGGATAATTACATTAGCTCAGAGTGACTGATCAATGAAAAACCACCAAACAAAAACTTCTTTACTCTTCTATAATACCAAAAACCGATACAGAAATAAGATAGAAAGGGAGGGTGGGATTTCCCTTTCCTTCTCTTTAGCAATTATTTTTGTAACGAACAAGGGAAAGCAAGGAAGTTTTATCCGATTAGTTTCCTTTTCAGAAGAGGCTACCATTTTGTGAAAATGTTCCCTTAAACCTCTTGGCATCACCCTGTGCCTAGTAAAAGCAAATAGTTATTTAAAATATTAACTACTGCTTCTTCCCTAGACCCTAAATCCTTTGCTTTACAGTTGTGTTTTCTGATCGGAGGACGGAGGTTGGAGGGGGAGGGAAGAGCGGGATGGTGTGGAGCTGCGAAGAGGGAAAGGGAAGGCAAATAACTTTTCTTGCGCAATTTCAACTGTCTCTGTTTGTCAGGTTTTCTTTGGTTTTATCACTTCATAAAGTGGCTCTATTAAAGATGGAATGTGGCCTCCCTGAGATGCTGCTCTGTCGGTGAAAGCTTGCAATTAAATTACGGGTTCGTTCTTTCCAGAGTTAAAAATCAATGTTTTCTCAATTAAAGGGAATTTTAATGCTTTTATTGGGAGTTGTTAAGGACGCCGTAAATTTTACTGTAATGCGTCTAAGCTCCGAAGCCCTGCCAGTGGACAGGTTGATATTCGTGTTGGTTTTGGCGGAAGAGGTTGTTGCTGGTTTTGTTTTCTCTCTAAAGGGCCTTCTTCAGAAAACTCAATCATTTTGAATAACTGCAAGACAAACCGGTGCAAAGGGGCGGGGGAGCGCAGGCTCTTCCTCCTGCCCTCCCCTCTCCGTTTCGTACTGCCATCAGCTCCACTCGCTGTGGCAGGGAGCCCTGCCTCGCCGCTCTCCCAGCGGCTACAAGGGCGGGTTTTCGGCTGCTTCAGCTGGCGATGGAGAAACGCTTCGGTTTCGGAGCACGTGTTCGGCCCAGGTCGCTCCCCCTCCCGGAGAGGCCGGGGCTCCCCTGGGGGACAGCGAGGGCTCCGGCTCCGCAGACCTGGCGCTGGGAAAGGAGCGTGCCCGGTCCTGCTGGAGACCTTACAGTTCTGTAAGCATCTGCCTGCAGGGATAACTACAAGTTAGCCCTGGGACGTAAATGAATGGAAGTAGGAATAGGGCTCGCAGAGACACTTTTTTTTTTTTTTTTTTCCAAAATATTGTTTCTTCACAGGCTACTGTCAAGTAAAATTCCCACCAGGAGGGTGATGTTGAACACGTTTACACGAGGTTAATTCCCCGAGCCGCAGGAGAGATCGTCCCCGGGCCGTGAGATCAGAAATAGGCCCCTATCGCTTGGTTTTGTCCACAGCGTGTTTAAAATTCCTTAAATTACCTCTATGAAGAACCAGTGCAAACTCCTTTAGAACCACTGCAAACTCCTTTGATTAAAGCGACTGTCAGATTCTTCGATATTGGGAGAGAGAAAAAGCAGAGTAGAATGTATTTATTATTTATACTATAGTCCACTGTGAACAGTTGGAAGGGGAGGATTAGAGAGCGCGTTTGAAAGAGGAGACAAGAGAAAGCGAGAGAGAGATGTAACCAACCCTCTGTGTGGTTTGGACCAAGCTTCATTTCTGCCCCCACCCGCCAAGGTCCCTGTGCCGCCAGCCCAGCCGCGTTCCCCAAAGCGGGGCCGCCAGCTCGCCCTGCTGCTCGCCGCGCTGGCCAGCAGCGCCCCGCACCACTTGGTGAAGGAGCCGGCATCAGTAACCCGATCGCTCTGATTTTCACTCAAGTTTGTATTGTTCTGCTTGAGCCTGGTGCGTGGCACTAAACACAGCCGGTCCTTAGGGAAAAGGAAAAAAAAAAAAGAAAAAAAGAAGGAAGGGGACGACAACGGATGCTTTCCACTCTCAGGCTTGTGTCTGTTTGGAAAAACAGGGCAGGGGAAAAAAAGCCATAACCGGTTTTTCACTAAGTAGGTTTGCTTTAGGACCTCCCGTTAATGGGGGGACGGGGTAGTGCAGCCCTTGCATTTGGCTAAGTGGAAGTGAGGAGTTCGTGAGCTTATTTTATTTTATTTTATTTTAAACACATTTTTTCCCACTGCGGCTCTCCAATTCGGAAACATTTTCAAATCTATGAGCCTTGAATGGACAAATACTCGCTATTAATATGGGACATGGACGAGTGGCAAAAAAGCTGAATGGAAGCTGTGCGGTAGCTTTAGGAGAAACTAACGATGTGCTTCAGCTCTTGCCATTACAGGGAAGGAAAGAGGGGGAAGCCCCTTCTGATTAATAACTAGCAGGGTAATGTTGAGGGCTTTTTCTGCCCGATTGCCTTTTTGAATTAGAGCCGATTTCTTCACACTTCAATAGGGCCTGTCTCTTTTAAAATGACTGACAGATTTGTTTCTCCTTTTTTCTCTCCCTGAGACTTAATGATGTAAATTTTCTAATTAGTTAAATCACGTTGCTTAAAGGCCTTAATGTTTACCGGGCAAGGAATGATAGCCGCATTCGGATCTCTCGAAATAACCAGCGAAATAATATTAGAGTTTTTACAGCGGGAGAGAGGGAGGGGGAAAGCACAGAGGGAGAGATGGGCTGGGGAAATATCACGTAAAATGAGAGCTAAAGTTCAGCCCGGAGCTTCTTCCCTCCTCCCCCACGCCCCCGAACCCGCTTTTATTTTTCAATCAGCTAAGATTTAATTAGGAGCCCCCAGGCCGGACGATCTGATATTTTCTCATTAGTTTCCCATCAGTAATCTTGAGTGTTAGATTGGCTTAAAGGTTGTCAACATTTGACCAATTTTATTTAAGGCAAAGAAATCACGCATTATAGCTCCGGGACCCGAGACCTGAAAATAAATCCTGCCCGGATCAGCGGAACTAACATGCGAAAAAAATGTTGACAATTCATCGTCGTGTTTAATAAGTTGCGTAATGCATGGTACGCACACGCGCACGCACGGAGAGCGGCACGGGGACACCCGCGCGGTGCTCCCGGCTGTGTGCGTGTGCGCTGCGCGCGTGTGTGTGCGCGCACGTCTGTGTGTCGTGTGTGTCCGTGTGTCCATCAGGGTGTCTGCGTGTCCCATGTGTGTGTCCGTGTGTCCATGTGTGTCCCATGTGTGCATCCGTGTTTCCATGAAGGTGTCCGTGTGTGTCCCGTGTGTGTGTCCGTGTGTCCATGTGTGTCCCATGTGTGCATCCGTGTGTCCATGAGGGTGTGCCATATGTGCCCCATGTGTGTGTCCGTGTGTCCATGTGTGTCCGTGTGCGTGTCCGTGTGCGGGCGCGCGGCGCGGCAGTGCGGGCTCGCAGGCGCAACCTCGGAGCGCCCCCTGCTGCCCGCGCCCGGCGCCCCGCGGAGGCGCGCTCAGCCCGCGCTGCCCTGCGCGCCGGGGCAAGGAACGGACACAGGGTGCCCCTTGCCCCGCACGGCCCTTTCGGCCGCGGGGGATCGTACCACAAACTCTTTCCTGCCGTTTCCGTTCTGTGCGAGTGGCAGAGCTGAGCGGAGAGGGGCGGCCGGTAGCGGGGGGTACGCGCTTTGGTTGCCCCCGCCGTTCACCCTGCGCGCCCCCGGCCGCCCCCGGGCCCGGCGGCAGCGTCGGGGTGCTCGGGGGCCGCCACCCGAATTTGGCTGCCCGCGTGGCCCCTCTGCACCCCTGTCCGCAGGCGCGGGGGGAAAAGGCAATAAGGCGCTGCCCAACGGGTGTCACAGAACCCCCGTGATTTCTAGGCAAGGCCACGGCTTCGTGTTTATGGGAAGCACAGCAGGAGGATGAAATCGGCCGCTCTGTTGCTGTTTCACCCCAGACTTTTCCTCTCTGATGGAACGGGCTGCTTGTCCCCGCCGCCCTGCGCGCACCCAGGCGTGCCAGCCCGCCGTGCCCACCCGAGCCCGCTCTCCGCACGGCTCCGCCGAGGGGCTCTGCTGCCGCTGCCCGGGAGGAGCGCGCAGCGTGCGGACAGCCCGGCCCAGGGGCGAGCGCTAGCCCGGGGAGCGCTGCCGCCTCTGCGGGGTCCGGCCTGCCCGAGGGAGCCGCTCCGGCCGGGCAGCGCGGCTGCCGGGGCTCGGCCAAGCACAACTCCGCTCCGAGCAGCCCGTGCATCCCAAACTGCCCTCGCTTCAGGAGGCACGCCAGCCTCTTCATACCCTGCAGGACTACAGTTACGTATTTACTGTTTAAAAGATTATTTTGCCCAATTAAAAAAAATAATAGTCACACAAACCCAGCCCTCAAACCTGCATCTTGTCCCGTTGATTCAGGGATGTGCCTAGACAGAGTCCAGCCAAAACAGTGCTGTGCAGAAGACATTGCTGGACCGAGAGAGTAGTTGCTCAAATTTATTTTCTTAAAAAAATGTGCGTGAAAGGGGATGGGGGAGGGTGGAAGAGAATATTTGTCAGAATACCAGAAGACACCTTTCTTGAAACAAAGGCAAGGGGAATCATCTCTGTTCCAAATCCATCGGTCAGGGACCAAATAACAATATTTATAGCCGGCATTCAAAAATACAATGTTCTTAAATAACAACAAATGCTTACTACAGTTGCTACAGCGCAGCTTAATAAAAAATTAGCCTTACTGACAGTCGTGTCAACATCTTAAGTAAATTATCATAGCGATGGTCTTTGGAGAAGAAAACCCACACTCCTTGCTAAAACACCTCCTATCATTAATCTTAAACCACTTGAAGATTATGATGGAAAGAATGGGATCAGTAACCATTATCATCTCAAATTGCTGTTAAAAACTCCGCTGTTTATTTTTGCAACAAAAGCGAATGTATCTGGGAAATGCAGAAAAGGGAAGAAAGGAAAACACAAGAAAGGCAGAACAATTGAGGCGAATCCTGTTGCAATCTCGATGATAAACACATGGAAAAAGCTGTTACTGCTCTGCGGATTGCTGGAATTTGGGTAGACGTTAGAAAAATAAACAAAGTGATGACTCCGTACCAGTTCTGTAAATGCACCGCTACACTCAGAAGGATAAAAAAAAAAAAAAGGAAAAAGAAAAAAAAAAAAGGTAACTTCTTAAAATTATTTGTGGTTTCCTGAATATTCGGTATTTGGCTTTGTCTACATATATCGCTTGAATAACAACAAAAGTATTTAAAATGTACTTGCACCTTTCACTGTTCATAGGTCGAAAAAAAAATATTTTTCGACACTTTCTTGCTCGCATTTTTTATGCATTGCGTGTTTTCCAGTAGTCGCCGGAATAAAATCTATAGTGTACTTTCATGAGGATCCGACATACTTGAAACATTTGCTTAGAGCGAAACCTTTCCAGAAGCGATTCTGATTTTTATTGTAATCTCTCCTGTTAGAATATAATACCTCTTGGAAATACATTTTTACAAATGAAAAATAATATTTTTTCCTCGTTAAACTAATTTCAGAATTTATAAGAGAAGTGAGAATCTGCAGATTTAGGGACACTCGACCTGCATGTTATCAACGGATCTTTACACCTTCAATGACTCCACCAATCGATGTGAGTTGGGCACATGCCTGAGTACAATCAAACACGGGTTTTTGAAGTTATTATTTCAAAATGTGGAAGTTTACACGTAGCCTTTAAAGAGGACGATGCACCCCAGCGGGCCCTCCTCCTCCCCTTCCTGGAAGTCAGAGGAAAGGGTGCCATTAGCCCAGATCGTTGAGACCCAAAATAAACCAAACAATTATTTTCGCCTAGCAGAGCTGCATCTTCCCGTTCTTTGCGCGGTGATTCACGCCAGCAGCGGTGTGCCAGAGGCGGGCTGCGTTCCCCGTTCCGCGGGGGGACGGGGGTTTGCTGGCAGAGGCAGCTCGGCACGGCGCGGGCGCGGAGAGGGCGCGCAGGTAGCGCGGCGCGCAGGGAGCGCAGCAGCGCTGCCAACTCCCCCGCCGCGGCCCCGCAGTGACCCCGGCCCGGGGCTGCCGAGAGGTGAGAGGTGACGCTCTTAGCCAGCGCAGACCTGGCCCTTTTAAAGCCACAGCTAATCAGTCCTTTACTAAATTAAAATATAGGAACCAGAGGGGAAGCAATTTCGATGTAAAGAATTACCGTGCGCGCTCCCAGAACGAAATAGTATTGAAATGAGGACGGTGCTCTCTGCGACAGACAGATTTGTCACCCAGGAGCAGTTGGGCTAAGATAAACTATAAAATTATACATCCGCTGCATAGATCCCATAGATCTACACGTGTGGGAGCTTACATACCCCACGTGTACACAATAATAAAATAAGGATATGGAGCGGTTAAAAAACTTCAGCCCCATGAACTATACAGCGGGGTGATTGTTACAGGGCAGCGGGCACTGGGTGGTTAATTGCCCACCTAGCTGAAGGCTCAGAGATTCATTTTAATGTGGGAAGAAATTAAAGCGGAAAAAAGTGATACATTTTCCTGTCAATTCATTTGTCTTCGATTTCAAATTATTCTTTAACCTTTGTAAGAAACAGGAATTAACTGCGTGAGAGGGGTGTGTGTCCGTGGTTGCATATGCACTGCAGACACGCAGTACCTACGCCTGTGTTTGTGATGTACAAGTGTGTGTGATCTGAGCACACGAATTGGCTCACAAACATTGGAAAATGGTGACAGTTCCATTTTTCCTCTTTAATTAGGAAATATTCCCTGATTGTTCTGGCACCCATTACTTTCTAATAACTCCATAGAACCAGGAGAAGAAGAATAAATGTCTGCCGCACATAATCTGCTATAAAGCAATTATTTTACTAGGATAATATGCAATTGCAAGTACAACACCACAACGGCCATGAATGAGACGCAAAGGCAAAAAAAAAAAAAAAAAAAAAGAAGGCTACTGGAGTAATGATAATATTTGAGAGTACATACAATTCAACGGGTCGCAGTAAGAAATATCTACCCTTGGTAACGTCGCTCTGTTACAGCTAGACTGCAAAGAAACTTTCCCTTCTCATGTGTTTCAGGCAGCAAAATGCTGGGTTTAGAAGACTGCGAGCCAGTTTCCTGCATACTACTATAATTAATTTGCGTGCGGAGATCAAAGATCCGAGGGCGAAGGGAATAATTGATTCCGCCAGAAAACGCTTCCCTGGCGCAGCCCACGGTCAGCCGCCACCCACGGCAGGTAAGCTGCTGCGTGAAACTATTTTTAACTGAACAAAAGCCTAAGCAAACATCTGACGTCAGGGAGCAGCGCTCCCGGAGGAAGGGGGGCTGGCAGCGGTGCGTGGTGCCGGGCTGCCCGTCCCATCCCCGCATCCCCCTGGCCCCAAGCTGCGCTGCCCGGAGAGGGGGCTGCGCTCCCACGGGACCGGGCCGAGCCTGCGGGGATGCCCCAGAGGTGACAAAGAGCAGGCGCGGCGCCCATCGGGGAAGGCCAGTGTCAGCACTCCTGCTGACGCTGGTCTGTAACTTGCGCGTGTGGTTTTAGAAACCAGAGGCTGCTTTTGTCCCCGACAAACACAGTTGGCTGCGTTTACCTGCCGGGCACCCAAAGACTTGGGGCACTCGGCGGGCGAGCGCTGCCCCAACACGCCGGGCGCGGTGGCCGTGGGCACCAGCGGGCTCGGGGGACACCCCCAGGCTCCCGCATCGCCACGGCCCAAACTTCCACTCTGATGTGAGCGTGAATAGCATGAGAAACGCTGCGAAGTCCAGCGGACAGGAGGAGAAGCGCTGGGTAGCTCTGCCATCAGCGCCGCACAAGGGGGTGCTCGGCTGTCCCTGGCACAGAGGGATCCCCCCGGGAACCTCTCGCTCCCCTGGGCTGGCAGGGAGAGCTGTGACCCTCACCTCTCTCTAGTGACCGTCAGCGGGCCGGCTTTTACCCCTGTTTGAATCACTCATCCTGTGCCTTTCTCTCCCCGGCCCCTCACGCTTTCCCGGCGGCCGGACCGAGCGGCCAGGCCGGGGGTGCCCGCTCCGCTCCGGCCGTGCCTGCGCTCCCCTCGGCTTTGCGAGGGCCCTGCGGCCGAGCCGGGGGAGGGGGAAGGGGAGGGGGGCGGTCACCGTGGCGGAGGAGCCTCTCCCGGAGGGGGCGGCGGGCAGTGCCCAGTGCCTGCACGCACAGAGCGCCGCAACCCCCGGGCGACCTGTCAGCCCCCCCTGCTCCCCGCCTCGCCTCTCGCCAGAGTCAACACAGAGCTGCGATCCATTTGGGCGATTTAGTTAAAATAAATAAACCCGCGAAGATTCACTGGCGAGCGATGCATCATCGACCCGGAGGTTTATTAAGAGGCTCGTTACAGCCGCGGCTGCAGCCCCGCTCCGTCGGAGCGGGGGAGGCCGGCTGTCGGTGCTGGGGGAAGGCTGCGGCAGCCCGGGCCGCCCCCGATCCTCCAGAGCAGCCCCCGGCAGGGATCCGGCCCCATCACCGCCCTGCCACGCTCTGCTGTCCCCACCGAGCCCGCGGGGAGGGGGAAGCGGCCGCCCGACGGCTGCTGAGAGCATTGGTGCTCATTTCCCTGTGTATTTGAGGGAGGGAGAAGAGGGTCGGGAGACATTGTTGTCAGTGGCGATTGTTAACCCAAATAATAATAATAAAGAAAAATCGTTACAGCTGGGTGCTGGCTGAATATGGCAATTACTATTATTGCCAATCACGATTAGAAATAATTATCCTGAAAGCAGGGAGGGTTTAGCTGCCAAGGTGTTTTGAATAATCGCTTCAAAATGAACAGCCAAATATTAGGTTCCCACACAGGGACGATCGCAAACTTTCAGTGGCAGTGGTATATGAAGGTTTCAGCACGGGTGGGCTCGGTTACTTGGGAAGCTCCAATTTCTCACCTCTCACAGCTCCCGTGCTGTTCTGTTCCCCCAGCACCCTGCTCCCCTCCAGCAGGTTCCCTGAGCACAGCCGGTGGCCAAACACCTTCCCGAGGCAGTGGGGCTCGAGTCCTTCCATCTTCAGTAAAAAATGGAGCAGACTACGACGGATGTCATGGGTCCAGGCTGAAACTCCACTCGCTGTATTTATTTTGTGCAATTCGATGCAGGCCTTCTCGTTTCAGCTGTTTGAAACGATGTGTCACTAGGAAAAGGTCACAGGTGACTGGCAAGTTCAACCTACTTAGCTCAATTATCCAAGTTTCATTTCTAAATTGTGTTCAATTTGATCTTCCTGCTTTCCTCCAAATTATCTCAAAGAAAAAAAAATCAAATGAAAGCAGACAATTTAAGCCAAATCCTGTATACCATTATTTATATGCAAAACCATTTTTGTGAATATATACTCCCCTTAATGACTATGGAATGCCAGATCTTTCCAAGTGAATTTACAAACCTAGCCATCAAATTATTTCAAAGGCAGGCCTATTAGGGACAAAAATAATTACAAACTTTCAGAAGCTTTGTAAAAACATAAGTTTCTGAATGTTGTCTCTTTAAATCTTTCTTAAGTTTGTTTTTAATTTAAGCCTGGAGGCACAGTAGAGAGATATGCAGAGTCTAATAAGGAGTTTGGAAAATAATGTGCTGTAATCCAGTGCCGAGCTACTTCTCCATAAAATATGGATAAGGAATCAATTCATAAGCACAAATATCTACTAGGATGGAGTTTTAACAAATATTTCACATGAGCACTCTTATGTGCATTATTAAGGAGATAACAAAAGTGCTTCAAATTGAGCCCTATACAGTCACATCTGGAAATGGTCTTTTCTGTCTAATTTTCATTTTTTCTCTCAAAAAAAAAGTTAGAAGAAAAACTAGTCTGTCCCCTTGTATATTAATTGTTACCATCAGCTTTTAATCAGCAACATGTATAGTTAGATTTACAGAATCCATTCCATGTTGCCCCTTTGGAGAACAGTAAGATGAAGATAGCATCTTTATTCACTTACAGAATCTGATGTTAAAACCAAACCCACACACTAACAGTATATACATTGCTCTATGCATATAGACAGGCGTGGAGATGCATAGACACAATACACTTACACATGGAAACGAGTCATGACCATGTGTTGGAAAACAACAAAAAGTATCTGTGCATTTCACCACATCCTGAGTCAGACATCATCAGATAACAAGTAACCTAGGGAAAACTACTTTATATTCAGACACAACTAATTTCTGAGAGCATTGCATCCATAGCAATATTTGCTGTATGATGCTTAAGCACCATTTTGAGGAAAGCTTTTTGGGCTTTTTAGTCAAGTAAAGCATTACTATGAAGGAAAGAAGAGTAAATAAACTCCCCTCAGGTTGAAAAGAGTTGATACAAGTTTGGTTATTTTTTTCCCCTAATATACAAGAACATTTTTTAATAATGTACAATTAATGGAATTATGTTCTGAGGACAAAGATAAAAGAAGCATCTTAGATCTACTGCTGCAATTTATATATTTTTAAAATAAATATAATATTTTTCCTTTGAAAGGAAAGGCAAGCAATATATTTTCCAAACAGAAGCAACAAAAACTGTTTAGAAGAAAAACCATAAGCAATGTTTTTTTTAAATACTCTGGAGTTTTCTGAATAACTCTGATGTACTCACATTCTTATCACAACTATTTTCTTTTTACTATTGTAAATGGATATTCAAGCTAAATTGATGCTTTATGTATATCCTGTCTCAATTTGTAATACTCTATTCTCTGTAAGGAGATAATTTGAAAAAAAACCACAAAAAAGAAGAAGTGATACCACTGACAACAATTTACTTAAATTCACAAACCTTGAAATTGATGCATCTCCTATCAATCATAGTCAGAAGACACAGTACAACATATCCAACATTTGTATATCAAAACTGGGACTAAAAAAAACCCTGTTTTGGTCAATTTAAATGTCCTTCAACATGTTGTCATTTTATACACTGATATTACTGGGGGATTTTTACTATGGGTTGGCTTTCTTCTGTCAAACATGCAAGACAGTAACCTTGCAAAATTAAAGTGCATGCCATTATACTGCACAGATGTTTGTTCTCACTCAGTTACTGACAATGAAATACTTATTAAATAATAATAAGGCGATATTGACTTCTCTATTCTGTCAATATGAAGATCTGTTGATCTGTGAGGTTAATATTAATGAGGCAGAGTGGGGTAAACATTTCATCAGGAGGGCAAATAAATTCCAATGCTAGCATAAAAAATAACCCCCCCAACTTGGCAAGTTAATAGAAGCTAATCTTTTTTTGTATTGGTATATGAACACCAATTCAACCTATCAGCATGTGCAAGCTACTGCTGAAGTAAGTCCCTGATATTACTTTCAGGAAACATATTCCAAAAATGTCTATCGTAGGTATTTAGAGCTAAGCTCAACTGATGCCAAGCACTTAGGGTCTTTAGTCATTCTGCATGTTGCAAATGGCACGTTTCCTTTAAGTATTACTGTGAGACTCCACGTGTAACCTCAATAGAAAGATTTCTGTTTGAGTCAGAGAAATGAGGGAAATGCCTTTTTTGATTTTAATAGGATGAGCTCTCTCTCTGTCAAAATATTATTTTTATTTGTTGTTTCATCAAAACATCACTGGAAGTTCCCTCTCTTTACCCTCTGCCACAGAACACAATATACACATTCTGAACAATACAAAGAGCCATTTAACTTGATGGGTCTGGCAGAGAAGCTACTTTCTTATTCATTATTATCTTTAGATTTTCCTTCATTCTGTTTAAGGGAAGCCTAGAGCTGCTCTTTATAGAAGAATTTTCCATCAGTCAGGTAGGTCTCATACTTAGACAGCATTATTTTGGCATGTTTTTTTTTGAATGTATGATACTTAAACATGTATGGAGAATCCATGTAACTTGCTTCTGGGCTTTTGGATAGAAATTAAAATGATGTGACCTATTTGGTTATTAATTAGGGCCTCAATCCGGCCCTTCAATTTGCAGAAGTAAAACACAGGTGTGAAGCAACTCTGCCTGTCTCTTTGCCAGAGAAGATAACTCTGCCTTGTCAACAGGGTGGCTGCTGACAGGGGAAGAGCTCAGTCACACAGAGCTTACTGTAAGGCAGCAACATAAAACTCAAAACATTATTGTGTCTGCTCTCACCAGAGACCACAGCCTGGTTTCTGGGGCAGAAGAGCCATTTTCACAGCCTCCTCACTCTTGCCTGTCTGTAGCAGAACTGCTGTGCCTCAGCAGGGAAAGCTGGGCAAGGGCTTGGCACCTTCTCTGCATTACGGTGACATCTCATGGGCAGGACAGGGTAGGGAAAACCTCATTCTTGCTGTTTGTGCTGCTTCTCTTCTGAAGGTGTGAGGCCAGCCATCTGCTGCTTCACTCAGGGGTCACTTAGGGGTCTAATACATTTATTTTGTTGTTTGTAAAATGTGGTGACTTATGTCCCAGAAAGGTAGCAAAACCATTTCTTGCTTGACCTCATGGTTTCTTGTTCTTCCCTGTGCATGCTCAGCAGATCTCGGTTGCTGGGTTTTTTGCACCTCAGGCCATGACACTGTTTTGAAGGCTCTAGTCTCTGCAAATTCCTGCATTCACCCAAATCTCTGTTAAAGACAGTGGGATTTTGTACTTGTGTTTTGCCACACTGTCTACTTTTGTCTGTTTTTTAGATCTTTTTATCCTCGTATATCTAGAGAAACTTTCTCCCACAATTATCTGAAGTATTTCCCAATATCTGTGTAATGACAGTCAGATGGCAGAGCATCTGGGAGCAGTGCTTTGGTTCATGGGTACCTTGTTTTCTACCATGTGGTTGGATGGTCTTAAAAAAAAAATCTTTCTACCGCACATGTCAAGTAATTCTGGTAATAAAATCACCAGAATAAGAAACTTTTCAAGCTTTAATTCACACTGAGATTTTCTGAAAGTTTACTTATATTAAAAAGCCCCAAACATTTAGGCAATTTAGAGGCTTTTGGTAACCTCAGGACTCTGGGTCAGGGTTCCACATTTACAATATAAGAGCTAGACTGGCGTCTTGTGCTGGAGAATATCTTTGTATGTATTTATGTAAAACAAATCTTGTGTATGCAAAAGGATCCAGCAAGTAAGTTTAATACTTCTAGTAATAACTATATTTGAGAAATATTACTGTATAACTCTACTTCAGTGTGTGCCTTTGCAGGAGTAAGGTATATTCTTTGTAAAGTTCTCCTTAATATTTCAAGCTCACTCTTTTCTGTGGTTTCCAGGCTGGAGATTCTGTACTTGTGTTTCTTACGTGGCAATAGGGATATTGAAGGAACAGCTATTCTGCTAGTGAATTAAGCTGAGTAGGAGAAGAAATCCATAATGACTGGGGGCTCCCATCTCTAGTCATGTGCTTCACAGCACAGATTGCAAGAGAAGGAACAGGCAGCAAACTGTGTAAAATGAGCACAGGTAATTCCAACGCTGTGAAAGCACTCCTGCCTTGAGAGCACTAGCAATGAAAAGGTTACAAGAAAGGGGTAATAAAAATATCAAAAGAAACCAAATAGAGATAGGTTTCTTTGCAAGTAGAGAAGCCACTCTCTAAGATGGTGGCCTTATATACAAGTACATTTGTCTTCCAGACCCACTGCTGTTGATTACAATTCTGATGCCACTGGAGGGGTTACAGTTTTGTTGAGTTTCTGGATCTCAATTGCACTGTCAAGGGGTCATTCTTTCTGGTAATAAGGTAGCAAGTGACCCCTGGGAGAGAAGGAAAACAATTGACTCTTGAAAGCAGAAACATATACTGAAGTCTGGAGTAGATTTCTGGCAGTGGCCCAGGTATTTTCTCATAGCATTTGTCATTGTAGCAATGAAAAAATTGTGGGAGCTCTACAGGCAGCCAAAATAGGAAAACAGAGTACAACAACAACAAAACAGCTAGATGTAATTTATTTTGGAATTTTATTTTAGAGCAGGTTGTTTTTTGTTTGTCACAATGTTGGTTCACTTGTTAAAGATGTGGATCCCATTAGATAGAAATCTGTTGCTTATTTTAAAGCAAATGATTATCAAATGACGACACTTCAAAACATTTTTTGCTTTAATTTGAAGTGAAGTCATTTGAGTTTGAAACATATGCCTTTGCTAAATGCAGAATATTTTGTTGTCAAAACCAGACAACTTCATTTTGTGTCCACTGCTTGTAACCACTGCTGATCCTGGATGTCACTGACAATGTTAGTCCTGGCAATAAGTCTTTACAGAGGCTGCTTCATTTATTTATTTATTTATTTTTATTGCTGTTGTTACTGTTATTGTTGTTATTATCGAGTCAAATGGTCTCACCATTAAACTATAGTTAAACAGAAAATGCAATATTGCATTTGATTGGCTCTCAAAGTATTATTCCACTTTGTATAACTGGATAAAGCTCACTTCTAAGAAGTACAGTAATTTCACGACTATAAGCCGCACCTTTTTCATTGAAGAATCCAGCCTACCCCAGTAGTGTGGCTTATATTCAGGTGCGGCTTATCTATGGACAAATCCCAGTGAGATGCCAACCCGGAAGTGAGAGCCGGCCGGGGAGGGTGCCTGGAGCTGCCTTTAAAGGCTTTGCTGGTCTGTGAAAACTGTTGCAACTTGAGCACCTGACACCAAACCTCGCTGGTAGGGATTCTGTTACTAATTTGTTACTTTGTTACACATGGATCCTCGGTTAAAAAAAAAAAAAAGAAAAAAAAATGCGGCTTATATTCAGGTGCGGCTTATATATGGACAAATCCCGTGCTCTACCCAGCTACCGGGAGGTGTGGCTTATAATCAGGTGCGGCTTATAATTGTGAAATTACTGTAATTTAAGCTGAGGTCTGCAAGCAAAGGTTTTCCACATCTTTCTGAAAACTGACTTCACTATTTCACAGAAAATGTTACCATGTTGTTTTACTTTGTTGTAGTAGAAGCACAGAAAAACTGTGCATGAAGTACAAACACAACTGACACGTATGATTTATATTATACTTGCAAGATTTTAATGTGGAGTTCAAATTTACTACAAGCCCCGCATTGCAGCTGATATGCGTGGATTCATCCTGTCATTTAATTGACGTACCTAAGGTGGGACTGTGGAAGCTTCAGTCTTCCTCTGCTGTCACTGGAGAAAGGCAGGCACACCCAGAGACACCACTCGTAGGCTACTTGCCTTTCTTCGTTGGCTGTAGAGCAAGCCTAGAGCAAAACTACTCTGAATTTCGAACAAATGACTGAAACTGATTGCAAGGAATCATTGCTGACACACACAAAGGGACATGTCTTTTGCTGTCATCTGTATATTCTGGGCCAAAATTGATCTTTCAGTTTAGAATCTAAAATACCTCATATAGATAAACATGTGAAGACTTAGAAAGAAACTGAACAAAGCTTGGTATTGATATTTTTTTTTAATTTTAGTTGTCTACATGTCAGACATCCAGTCTGTACTGGTCATCTTCTTTTACTTTGCAGCCCACTTATTTAACTAATTTGTCTTAGAATTAGATGAAATATGCTGAGGAGACAAATGTGTGGTAGGTGAGATATGATGGCAAGAGTGCATTAATTACAGAAAAAATTTAGATGCCTAAATTAGAAGAGGTGACCTTAGGATTAGGATTTTAGGTGCTTAGGGATACCTTTTTTAAAGCTAAAGCAAAGAAAAATGAAATGAAATTTTTGCTAAGGGATTTGTGTCACAACATGCAGAGAAGGAGATATTTGTGTATCTAGAGTAAAAAAAATTGTTGTATTATTGCTTGGTAAAATCCTGACAACCCCCTGCCTTGTCGCATTAGAAAAAATGGGAAGAACAAAGAACATCTTGAGATGAGCCCTAATCTCACGCCACGCAGAGTACTTTGCAAGAGACTGGAAGAGGGAAAGGTGTTACTCATTGAGCAGGATGAGAGAGGCTGCCTGCAAAAATGGCTTTTCTTCATGACCCAATCTGGGCACAGGAAAACTAGTAATAGATAGTTTTGCCTTAACTTCTCTATTTCCCCCTCCTCATGTTCCCTGCCAGGAAATAGCAATAGGTTTGTGTGTATATATTTCAATATCCAAGAGAGTGTCAGATTTATCTTATCTCTTTCTCAGCACAGCTCGTGGAAAATAATTTTCATACAACTGTGTTGTCTCATGTTTTATTCCATCACAAAAGCAAATTTTAAAAAGCTCTAGTGTGATTAAAATTACAATCTACATTAATTCTGAAGACCCTTCTTCTGCTATTTTTTTAGCTAAGATTAATTGTGATGTCTGATGTTCTAATTCTTGTAAGGGTGAACTTCTGTTCCAAGCAAATTATTTTAGCTGGAATTTGTACATATTTATAATTGCATTTATAATTTAGGATCCTAGAATGCACTATTTGCTTAAAGAATAGGAATGTTACTTTCAGGTCTTTTAATTTAGAGCATCTGTTGTTGAAGGAGCTGCAAGTTTATTTACTCATTAAGTAAAATTCTCAACAGGTAATATTAAAAACAGTACCTTGCTGTCCAGAATAACAGCAACAGAAAGCAAAAATCAAATGCTAATGTTATCCATAAGATAAACTAACTGGTGATGTGCCCTATTGTGTGCTGAATCTCTGTCAGCTTGTCAAGAGGAATTAGTTCTCAGGCAAGGTATTTATAGCAACATAAGACTGGAAGGCATCACCAGGGTCACAGAATCATTGTAATAGAAGAGAGTTTGTTAAATAACATTCCTTCATGATCCTATGAAAATTTTCCCCTTTGCTTCTCTGAAACTCCCTGCTGGTCCGTTTTTGCTGTGAAGCTGGCATTCAGCTTTTCCTGACCATGGGATGAAGATTTACTGGTCACACACTGAAGCAATTTAATACCTCTGGGTGCATTGGTTCACCCTGACCTACATCCTGGTTCTTGTGTGTAACTGTCGCAGCAAGGGAGGGTGAATACTCAATGCTCCTTTCTGAAAATCAAGAAATGTACCAGAAAGAATAAAAATTCCTCCTGGATATTGTAGCTAATCAAGAAATTCTGTGCCGTAGGATAAATAAAGTATAACTACAGCACAGATACACACTCAAAGGACCTAGTTTAGAAACTGAGAGTAAGGGCTGCTCTTCTGTCCTTATCTCTTGAAATGAGGCTTTCAAGATTTTGAAGCAGCTGGTGTCCAGATAATTTAGAGATTTGCAGGCAGAATTGCACACATAAGTGAGGAGGAGTCTATGGCAAAGGCTGGAGCAACTGAGGTCTGTGGTGATTCATCCCCCTCACAAGGTAGACAGCTGTTTTCAGCAGATCTGCAGCTTTTGGGTGGACTTACTGGGCCAGTATCCTTCCTCCTGCAAAGCTATTAAAGTGAGGGGAATTACATATGGGATGAACTTGGCTCTTTAGGTGTGGGAAAAACCATTTCCAGTACTGACATGTGGATATTAGCACTTCTTTATGCAGGGCTTACAGACAGGCTTTAGGAATGTTTACAAGGTGGGAAGGACAACGAAAAAACATGTAAAATCATTTCATCCTGATTCATCTTTGGAAGGAACTGTGCGTGTGGATCCAGCTGGCTGTGTCTGTCAGAACCTTTTTCCCAAATCTCAACCTCATGGCCCTCCTACGCCAAGGAATTTGGGCTCTGTCCAAGAGAGGTCTGGGAAGCACATATATATTCCCTCCACACTCCCACAGGCTTCTTATTCCTGGAGACTAAGGATCACACTGCTGAAAAGTGCATGTGAACCAAGTAAAAATTTCTGGAGTTGTTATGAAATAGGACTGAGCCAAATCCCCCTGTCATCCATATATACTGTGGGCATTGCCCTGGATCTCAGAGCTAGAGCCCTCAGTCCCATCCTGGCAATCAAAGGATGGAAACTTTACCCCACCTGCAGAAGACCAAGCCATTTGCTCTTATCAGCAGCTGTGTCTCTATCCACAGTGATAATACATCTCCTGAGTCCATTTAAATTCAAATAATAATTTGAACCAAGCATTGTATTTTATACCCAGCGGGCTAGCTGCGTTTCAAGGCTGCAGAGTCTGGAAGTGCAAGTGGAGTTACACTTGCTGGCCAAACCAATGCCTTTCTTTCATGGATGCCACAGCATCAACAATCCATCCATTGGACAATGACCACTAGAGGAGACAACCACAACACGACCCTGCTCTCTTGGGTACACCTCGTTTAACATTATTTACTTTCTCCATCGTGGGGTCTCTGCATTGCAGAAGGCTGCTTAATGGCAAGGGGGTGTTATTTAAACTTATTTTACACTGCCTACCTCTGTAAGGGAGGGGCTTTAGCCATTTCTGTAATACAATATCATATATCCAGGAATAGGTTGTGGGAGGCTCTTAACTGTTGATGATACACAGCGTCAGACATCAGTCAAAAGCTTTCAGAAGTGTCAGACCTCAGTTTAGCTTTCACAAAGATGTGCAAACCATTTCACTTCATGTCACAGCAGAATTTAGCCAGATACTCTCAAAATTTTATCCCAATTAGTCTCAGTGTATGATGTATAGAAAACATTTGGATATATGAGAACAATTGCAAACTGCTGTTCACTTCAGCATTTGTATCTTTCTGCTGCTGCTTGGTTTAATGATCTGCTAATGCATCTTCAGATACATGTTTGGAAGAGACAGGTAACTGCTTGGCTTGAATCTTGAAAATCAAATATCAAGATGAAGCCAGCATGAAAGTGCTTAATTTAATTGTCAGTGTGCTAAATGTATTGCAGAACAGGGGTAACAAGATATTTCTGAAACAGCACCAAGGAGCTGTTGATCTGAGTGATTATCTGTGAGTTGAGGCTCAGAGGTTTTATGTCTCATTTGGCCATTGACACCTGAATAAACTTGGCTACATAATTAGCCTATTTTTCCACAAATGACACTATCATTAAATGACATGAATCATTACAGTTTTTACATGGTTCCTTCCTTAAGGAACCATTCATTAATGTTCAATGAAACAGTCAAAAAATTTGTAAGAGATGCGAAAATTGGATGCTGATTCTGAAGGAAACTTTAAAAAACATTGAACTCTCGAATTTCAAACACTATTTTGATTCTGAAAATAACCCGAAAGCCATCTCAGGTAAGAGCAGACCTCAGGTTTATTTGCATTTATATACAGGCACCTACATAAAGATAAGGGCATAGGAAGTAACAGCTGCAAATATGATTATTCTCACCACCCCTGTTAAAAGTGAGAGAGATGAGAAAGGATAGAATGGTGTTTGACAGTGCAAAAATGCTAACTCATGATTTTTATTTCCTTCCAAAACAGCTCAACAGTGTAAAACTTCCCCATTGCAATTCAGCCAAGGTCACTGAGACCCTCAGTGATATGCTGAGCAGGACAAACTCATACAAGTCAACAGTGTTTGAGGCAGAATTACTTTATGTGTAAAATATCTAAAAAAATAAAATGTGAGTTACAGCTTTGGGAAGTGCCTGTGGACCACAGCAATAAATGAAAAATGCTTCATTGCCTTTAAGGTAGTAGGACGGGGAGCTTATTCAGATAATTTCTTTTTTATTTTCTTTGTCCCTACTTCCCTGTACTTCTTATGCTCTTTCCCACTTCTGTCTTGGTGTAGTTCTCTTTCTGAAAACAGTGGCTTTTGGAAGACACTAAAAATTCTGAGGATAAACTTCATTTATCTGATTTTAATTAAGAATAAGCAAACCCTCGAGGTGCATATAGTGTAAGTAGCTGCAAAAATGTAACATACACTTTGCACTAAAAGCAACAGAGGCTGGAACCCAGAAGAGAAACACATCTTGCAGATGACAACAACGGCACCTTAGAATTTCCTTCTGAGTATATTTACACATTTTCATAACCGCTTGTTCTATCTTCATAGTCTCATATCCTATGTCTCCTTTTCTCAGAGATATTTGATATCTACTTTTAAGTAGCATGTAGGGACTATGGAATTTTTTCAGCTTGATATGAAGAACGTGTACAGCAACTCTTCTTTTCTATTGTTGCTTTTTTTACATCCAGATGTTCAACTGCCTGTGAGAGTACTCAAGAAAACATAGTTATGCTCTATTCCAATACTGAATTGGTTCAATTGAAAAAATATCATGTAAGGGAATTTAAAATTAACTCCCTAGCATATTCATGGTTAAGTACAATGTCTTTTCTTTCTAATAGGACATAATACAGTGCCTGTAAGTGGTTCTTACAAAAAACACAGTGAACTTAATATGCATGTCAGTGTATTAGAGGGAGCCAAGCACTCATCACAGAGTGTACCATGTAACAGAGAGGACAGCAGGCTGCACTGTCACCCACCTGAACCCAACCCCAGCCATTTTGTTCTTTCAGAAATAGTTTAATTCTTATGCTGCTGGAAGCATGCACTAGCAAGAGCTATCTGATCTTACGAAGTAACTTGTCATGCTTGATGGATGCTGAGGGCTAGCAGGAGTTACATGGCAGTAAAAGCTCCTCTGTGCTAAGCACACCTCTGCACAGATAGACACAGAGCAAGCTATTGCAAAGCTCATGGAGCTACTGCCACTGCCTTTGTTGTTCTGCTTATGTAGCACAGAACTATGCTGATAAATACCCAGATAGGACAGATATAAATTTGATGGATGAAGTACTGTTTTCTTTAATAATCCAGATTGAAATGTTAAATTTTGTTCTGCATTTATCATGCTCTTCTAGTGTGTATTGGCAATAGGCTCGCTCATTGTTCTAAATGGCTGTAAATTGCTGTCAGGTTCACAGCACCCAGGGCCTTTGTGTGTTGGCTTTATTGAAAGCAGGTCTACTACCGCCTGCTTTTTAACCTGGAAGACTTAAGAAAAGAGAAGGATCTATTCCTTTTAGCTCAGGAGATTCCTAAGCTGCAGAAAGCCTTAGGGATTGTAGGGAAAGAAGTTTCATGTACACATGTTGTACAATAAGCTTCTGCTCCTGTGCTTTTTCCTCAAATATACTCCATTAGGCACTCAGAGAGAGACTGAACTAAATAGCTCTTTGCTCTGTCTGAAGAGGCCTTTATTTATGGACTCCCTTTATTCTTAGTTATTGCAGCAACCCTTGGGCTTGATTCTATAAAACACTAGCTCAGGGCAACCTTCCCCCAGTAATATCAGGGCAGCAATTAAGCAATTAACACATGAGTGTTTGCAGCTCTCAGCAGAGGGTTGATCCCATGCAGACCTCAGTCCTTATGCAGAAGGACTTTTACAAGGAAATATCATTCCTCCCTGCAGCAGCAGTAAATAGCTGGAAGTTCAGCAGGCAATTGGCTTTAAAGGTCAAGAGAAAATCCCACCCAGGCTTTCAGCTGCCAGGCAGCTTTCAGTGAGCTCAGCTCTGAGGTGAGCACAGCCAACACCCATCACTTGTTTCCCGGCATCTGGCAGGGGAATGCAGGTGCTTTAGTGTGAGACCCTTGTCTGCTCTTACTTCTACAGAGACATTTCAAATGGTGTCACTGGTTGGGGTTTGGGTAAACTTTTTGGAGAGACTATTGCAGTAGTCAGAATTTATCTGGACTATTCTAAAAGAAGCCTCTCTACTGCAGCCATCAAGGAAACAGAAACTCGTGATATCACACTCTGAGTATTCACCAAACCAGAAAAATAATGAAAATATCTTTCTGGGAAAAATTAAAAGGGTTTTTATATTTCTTACCTGGCTTAGAGTGCACATTTATATGCTGAAAATGATTTTGTTTTGCTGTTGCTGAATAGCTCCTTATATCTTTAGACAGAAATACCCTTTGGAAAATACTTAACGTGAAGCATATTACAGTGTTTCACTGATGCCTCCAGCTCTTTGTTTTCCTAAAGTTTGTTTACAACAAACAATAAATTGGGAATCAGTCCATTGCTTGTGATTTGCAACTCTAATAAAGCCTGGTGGGTACATGGCTTTCTTCTGTGGTCATGATTACTTGGTGACTGCTTCTGGCTTACGATTGTTAATGAACATTTTAAAGTACACCAATGACATTTTGCTTCCTAAGAACAATTTGTATTCCTAGAATGATCGACAAGTTCTTTAAATAAAAGTCTAGTACAAGTGTCAGAAGACATAAAAATCTTATATTTGAACTAATAAAGTACTGCATCTAGAAATGTTTCTTGTTTAGCTAACATTAAGGATTAAATAATCTTCTATCTGCTGTGCTTTTCTTGCAGCATAGTAATATTCTCAACATAATAATTATAACATCATTTGTAAAAACATTTTTCCTTTTGTTTCGTTTTCCAGAGAAATTAAAAACATGTTAATTGAAACGATGCTTAATTTATTTCAGCAGTGTGGTGTATGCTAAATATAATTTTTTAGAGAGATTTTAATTTTATATTTTATATATTTGAAATTAATAAATGTATGTATTGTGTATTTCTAATTCTTGGGGTTACATGGGAAATACCTGCTCAGTCATTTTGAAAATAAGAGGGACATAAAATCAAAAGAAAAAAAAAAAGGGTCGGTGACAATGGAAGACTTCCAGTAACTCAGCTTTGGAACAGATCTGGTATTCTGGCTGGAGATGAAATATGTTCTCACTTCCAGCACTGGGAGTCTCATTTTTTGTGGCTTTCTATAATGCCAGTACTTAAATTAAATATTATTCTTTGAGATCTAGTGAAAGCAAGGTTGTTGGTTTTGGCTGCCAGCTCCTATAGTATGGTCCCTCTTTCCCATTAACACTGACTTGTCCTTCTTCACTTTAAATCCTATGCATGTTCTTTGATGCTGCAGCTCAGTTTTGTGGAATGCTTTTTGAACAGAAGTTTTTCAATATGTAAGTTTACAGTCCCAAAGAGTATTCAGATGCTCTGTTGTATTTAATTTTTTGGGGGTTGCATTTAATTTTTAGTTTCTGCTTGGATCCAAGTAAAATATCTATACATTTATCTGGTAAAATGAACTTGCAGTTCCTGAGTAGTGTCTGTATATGTCTGTTTATGATCCCAGTTTATTTGGATCGTCCACAAAAATGGCAAACGTGTGTTTTCTTCTAAGCCACAACTTACTTTCTTTTTCTTTTTCTTTTTCTTTTTCTTTTTCTTTTTCTTTTTCTTTTTCTTTTTCTTTTTCTTTTTCTTTTTCTTTTTCTTTTTCTTTTTCCTTCCCTTTTCCTTTTTCCCTTTTCCTTTCTTTTCCCTTTTCCTTTTTTTTTTTTTTTTCCTCTTTTTGTTTTTGTCTTTTACATTATTTCTTCACTCTCTGCAGGATGATTTTCTTCTAAAGATAACTGATCACCCATGCACTCAGGCAGGTCTTTACATTGCTTCAGTATGGAAGGTTATCAGTCCCTATGAGTGGAAAATTTGTTCTGGGTTCTAGAATTTTAAGGAATACCTGGATATTGTACAGTTTTATTTGGTTTGAGTAACTGATGTCTTGGACTGTTCTTGCCTTGGCTGTAGCTATGAGGTTTCAACAGCTTGTGACTGTGGCCCCACTCATGTGCTTGTCACAAGCAACTGGACAAACCTGACATCCTCAGGTGAACTGAGAAAGGTATTTACCAGTAGGCAAGAACTTGTTTTGCTTCAATGTATCTTTTTTTTTTAGTTGTTAAAGCACTCAGGTAAGGCTTAATATTTTTCAAAGTACATGCAGAGCACTTATGAAAACATGACCATCTAACTCTGTCAAGTTAGGCAACCAAAACCTAAAGTACATCCCTCTGTCTTACTGTTGAAAATTCAGCCATTGGTTTTAAATTGTTCCTGTGCTTAGTTTTTAGGGATATTTATAAATGTGTTAAAAATGGCCCATTGTAAAAGATTCTGGACATTCTCTAAAAGTGACTTAATGGGAAGTTGGAATGCTTGCATCTAAAAATTAGGCTGCTCAGTTAAGATTCTCAGGTGGATAGATGGATTGCTTCAGGCACCTGAAAAGCTTGCCCTACTTCTCTGCATTTGGAAAGACCAGCATAAAAATGACCCGTACTGGAAAGCTGAAGGTGTCACAGCTTCAGAATTCCACACTGCTCAGTCTGCAGACCGCTGGGGTGGCTGGTTCATTTTAATGTCAGGTGCAGCTGATGTGGTGGCATGAACAGGATGGATGTTTTTTATCCAGTGGTCAGAAATCATCCTCAACTATTGCTGCTGGTGGGGATAATTGTGTGCAAAGGAGCAAAAGGAGGTTGCTGCTTGCCACACTGACCACTGCATTTCGGGGAGCACCCACAACAGCCTCTCATCTCTTTGTTGTTTGCATTTAACTCAGAGATCTTTGAAGGGTCTTGGCTTGTAAATCAACTGCTCTGGAGGCTGCTATTGACTCTCCCTGAGTCAGCGGCATGGAAGTCAATACCTGGCACTTGTGTGACTGCACTAGGGTCTCGTGTTGATGTTTATGCAACTCGTACTCCCATGGTAATGCACAGTGACAGTCTCAAGTTTTAAAACACTTAAGTAGTGTGTTTATATGGGAAATGGTGTTACATGGAAAAGAAAGCTGTGGATAATTGTGAAGTCTTCTACAAGAAAGCAAGTAAGATTAATGACCAGACAACAGAGAGCTCTCTGATTGTCATAACTATAACTTTTGTGTATAGGAATGTAGCTAAACTTATTTAAATTACCATAAAATATACTAAAATAAATCTAATACAGGGAAATTTTGGTTTGTTTTTTTAACTCCCTCCTCAAAGTTGCAACAGTTACTTGCTATCATCTATATGTATTGTCTACATATTTATCTTGAGAAAATTTTGTTTCAGACGCATTTAAGAAACTTGGGCATAAAAATGCCATCAAAGGTCCTAACAGACTGAAAGAAAAAAAATACATAAAATGTTGATGTTGCGTCTGCATATTTTTGTTACTCAAAATATTTTTGTGAGCTTGTTTTCAAAATTAACTTGCTCTGAAAATCCAAGTTGTTTCTGAAATTATATTTTGGGGACAGTTGAAAGAAATTATTAAAGCTTGTTTTGTTTCTGTGAGCTTAATCTTGGTAAATTGATAATTATAAAGTGAGATAAAAATTAAAGCCATGGGAATTATAGGGCAACTTGGGAAAAGCCCAATCCTGAGCAAATACTGGAGAGGGTTGCTCTACACCAAGGAAGGAAAAACTGGTCAGAAGTTCCAGCAGCATAAGTTTTGTGGAAACCAAGAGCAACATCCTACAGCCAACTGAAGAGACCCAATTTGTGCAATTTGTATTCTGGACACCTCTTCTGCCCGTTCTTTTACTATCCCAGGTACAAGAAAGGAGTAGGGAATGAATGCTCATACATATTTTCTTTCTGCTTGCCTTAATTACCCCACAACATGGCAAATCCTTGTTGGGGAAGGTGGTGGTGTGTTCATGCAGGAAGAGGTTGCACCATGCAACTGGAATTTCTTGCATCTGTAGGGATGAGGAAGAGTTATACCCCTGAACTAGTGAACTCCTTAGGGGAGGACTTGTCTGCAGGGATTAATCATGGTTTTAAACTGTAGTAAGAATTAAAATTGGTAGGCTTCTTTTTCATTGTTTATAGAAGTATTTGGGTTTTTTTTAAATTACGAAGTGACATAAAGAAATTAAAAAACCAAAAAACAATCACCAAAAAGGACACACATGGAAAGTAAACATCTCTATGTTTTGCCCCCTTCTGCTCCCTCAGAGAGTACTCCCAGTGGCATGCATCAAGGCATTTTCAAAGCTAGGCTTTAGAGTATTTCTGAACTCTATTGTACATTAGTCTCTGCATCTATAAATGACTCTGGGGTCATTTAGGGGATAACTCAGCTTTAAATACAGGGTTACACTAATATGTCTGTTGGCCCTCACTCATCCATTTGAATTGGCTGAAGTCCAGCTGGAATAGAGCAGAGTTGTTTAAGACACCCATTCCTCATGATGTTCCATTATCATATCTTGTCTTGCACTTCCCAAAGAAAGGATTGGTGTAATGGAGCAGACCTCTTCCAGTGGTGGGAAGTGTCCTCCTTAAATGAAGATATAGTGTGTAGGGCAGAGTATGGCCCAAACTCTGGCCCAAGGAGAATACAGATGCAAAGGAAACAGTAATTTTTATGAAGGCTGCTCAGTCACACATAACACTTACAGTCAAAATGCTGTGCCAATTTATTTTTATGAGTCATTTAGTGGAAACATATACTTATCTCCACTTTAAAGATATGAAAGAGAAAGTAATTTGCTAAAAACGGCTTTGGGTTATTTGCAGGGACAAAGATTAGAAATAAAGAGCAATTGTATTTTGACCCATAAATAACTCCAACTTTCAGATGTCTCTTGTACTCTCTTGTAAAGGAATTTCCTTATGGCCAAAAAAATTATATTTTTTTTGTAGTCTGTCTGTAAGATGAACAGGACACCTACTTTTATCAGTTTTCACAGTGAGTAAAAAATTTTCAGAATGTTTGCCAGCTAAGTTATCTTGTGTGACAGAGTCTAACCCTGCAAAGATTTCAATTTGGATGTTTTAGGGTTTTAAACATACATCTAGACAAAAATACGTACATTTGCTCATTTCTTTATTCAAACAAAGGGAAAGAATATGTTCATGAAGGCTCTGGACTTGACTTTTTATTTTTTTAAATTGGGATTCCAGTGGTTCAGGCATCTGTATAACAGGCTTGTCTGTGCTCTACTGCAGAGAAACCTTCCTCTTTGACCTACTGGGTGTTTCTTTTCTGAGGGAGGAAAGGAATTCTTCCCATGTTAAAGGAGTTCAGTCTCCTCCTGTCACTGATTGCCTCTGTTGCTTAGTTGAGCCCAATTATACGCAATGGCGTTTCAAGGGTTCAGCTGTGAAGAAGGCATGTGTGCAAATGATATCAATAAAATAACAGGATTTGCATACACAGGAGCAGAACACATGCTACTGCTTTGAAGATTTACTGTATGAGGTACACTTAATGTTTGGTAGGACAGCTGTTGACACTGCCACTTTTACATTGCTCCTGTTTAGTTCTCCTGGCGGCCACAGGCAGAGGCAAAAGAAAAAGGCAGTGCTAGCTGTTCATGCAGGAGTAATAACAGCTCTTAACAGAAGAAGAGTAATTACCTTTGTCTGGTTTCTCCCTACACGAAAATCTAATGAAATGGAGACCACTGGCTAGATAGCTGATAGATACAGAAATCCTCTTGCTTTTACTAAATCTGGGGCTTGTGATGTTACACCTATTGCTCACAAGCTGAACTCGCATCTTAATTTTGAAAAAATTACTGATGGGTAGATTTCCTGAGCACATTTGACAGCTTTCAAGCTAGTGGTATTTGGCAAGGCCTTTCAAAGTTATAGGAGATTTACAGCTGAAGGGATTCCATAGCAGCGGGTTCAGAGCCGATCCCTCTCTCCCAGCTCCTGCTCTGGGTAGCAGCGACAGGAGCTGTCTGTGTACCAGAAGGAACAGTTTAAGAGGAGTGGCTGCATTTGGCAATAGGAGGCCCCGTTAGCAGCCGGAAGCATTGGTGCTGAAAAGCAATCGCTGGTGTCAAGAACTTTCCTGGCTAAGCACTGCAGCTGGTGGCAATAAATAGCATTCTAATAAAGGAGGATGTTCAGCCCGTGACATAAGCGAATACTGTTTCAACCACAAAAAGTAATTTATGGTGCTGCATATGTCTGAAATGGATTTTTCCTGATACATTTTAAAATAAAAATGCTAGGATTTCAATGAAGGGAAAGATCTGCATTTTAAATCAAAATGGAATTGAAAGATCAATAAAAAGTGTACTGCTTTTTTAAGTACGCAATGATACATAACATCTTAAGGATGTGCACTGTCACAAAGCACAATTACCTCCATTCCTAAAAATGAAAGATGCTGTTTTCTGACTGTGAATGTCCTCTATATTGCATCAAACCTAATAACTTCCCATGTCAGTGATAATCCTCCCAAACATTTAGACAGAACCATCATCATCTTCTCATAAGAATGCCAAAATGATCATGCAGAAAGTGGCAAATAACAATATGTTCGTATTGCATAAACATAATCCCTGAAAAAAAATCAGTTCCAGCCTGCTCAATGAGGAGCAAAAGGAGTGGTAGCAAAGTCATTAGACTCATTGGGCCTGTTACTGTTGAGTCCACTACAGCAAACAAGTTATTAGTTTTGACATAACCAGTGGTTTATTTGAACATGTGCTTCTGGTCTTTGGTATACATTCCATTTGTGCCACATGTGACTTCTCTTACATAATTACTGTGAAACATAGCAATGTTACATATTTTATCATCTCCCACCGGGATGTGCTGTGTGGATGTGGTACCAGAAAAACTGTCCTTTAGATTTATTACTGCTGGCTACTTTGGCATGCTTTTGGGGTCCATGGAAGAAAGGGCAGTTTTGTTTTTAGGTGAGTATAGGCTGACAGCTTAAATGAGTGGATAGGTTGTTTTGAAAGGCTTTTTATACGGCAATTTGTTTTGTGTCACAGGGTTGTGTGTGCAAGCACATAAAATGAGAAACTGTTTAAACGTTACTGTCAAGATGCTTTGTATTGGAATGTGAAGCGCAGTGTACACATTGGAAACTCCGTGAGAATATGTATCTTTTGTATTATTCTTTTGCATGTGTTTATTACTTCTCTAGTTTCGTTTTAGGACGAAACAGTCCTGCCTGTTTGAAGAGATGGCTGATACCCATTTATCAGCCACGCAGCTCTGTACTCAAGTTGATTCCCAACCCAGCCCCTTCTCCCTCCCCCTATAAATGGTTTCTGCTGTCATTTAGGAGTTAAAGAGCCAGATTCTCAGCTGGTGCACATCAACACTGCTATCCTGAAATAAATAGGCATAACTTTGCTGGAGTCACTGAAACCTAAGCTCAGACTCGTGGGTTTTACTGTCCTTGAGTGCAGTGTTTTAAGGCTTATGATACACACTTCTGTGATACTTTGTTATGGTATAAACAAAAACTACACTTCTGATTTGAATTATAATCTCATTCACCCAGAAACCAATAGAGCTTTGCTTATTTATCCCAGCTGAGAAGATAGCCCAAAGGCTTTTCATGTTGTATGATAAAGTCTTGGGCTGTGATTCCAACAGCACCCCCTCACCCCCCCTATAAACAAGGAGGCGACCCCACTACTGCTGGTGCAATTACGTAGATGTGAAACAGTTGTTCAGAGAATTCTGGATTCAAATCAATGCCACAATGTTTATTCTCTAGTGAAGTGATGTGTCTGCTAAGATTTTACTCAGCTCAGATAGAAAGCAAGAGTCTGAATTCAGGTACTGGTATGAAGAGCTGGGCAGAAATTTGGGAGTAATTAAAGGATAGAACACCTACCAAAAATGTTGAATTGAACATCTCCTGTAAACTGTGCAGCCACAACACACTTTGATTCTGAGTAGCATTTAAACTTGGGATGGAATCCAGCCTCAAAGCCTGGATCTAGATGTGAATTCCCACAACTTCAAGGCTGTTGTGATCAGTGGAATTTATTTAGTTCCATATCTAAGTGCAGAAATCAGACATTCTTGGGATCAACTGGGATAATAGTGCAATAAAAGCTGAAATTAAACATATCTGGTTTTGTGTAGGGATTTTATTAGTACTCTGGTTTAAGGTTAAAATAGTGCACTTGTGCAGGGAAGTTCGTAAATTATTTAAAATCATGGTTTACATTTTTCCAAAGCAAAATAAAAGAAGTACAGAAAGTTCATCTGAATTCTCAAGGCACTGCATGTGGTGAACATTAGTTTTTGCTTTCTTCCTTACTTTTTTTTTAGGTTGACTAAAGCTTTCTTTTTCTTCACAGATACTATCATGGTAACTGAAGATATCTTGCACATGTGTACAGCATCAGGGATAGTACATCAGTGATATAAGGACCTTCCTCAGGTGCAGGGTATAGTGGCATATATAGAAATACATAAGGAAACATATGGAAATATACAAGGAAACATAACTGGGTATATTCAGATCTCTACAGTGATATGTTCTTTCCAAACTGCAAGTCGTATCAAATGAAGGAACATGGCCTGGCAAGAATTGCCAGGAGAAAGAAAAGAATGCAGTATTTACTTAAAACAAGCTCCAAACAAAGAACCCAGTTACTGCTTCTAAATTTAGCCCATAATATGTCATTCAGTATGATGTCTTGATCAAAATCAGCCATAGGAATGTGAGAGAGATCAGTTGTCGCAATTTTTGTGAACAAGAAACAAAAATAATCAATGATATCCTTGTTCTCCTTTGTTACCCGTTTTCTTCAGATCAGCCAGGTTGGTGATTATCTAGGGAGTGCCTGCAATGATAATTCTGATAGAAACTCCAGCTCATGGTTTTGGCTGGTAAGCAGGCATTGATAAGAAAATGACAGGTAAAGGAGAGAAAGCTGAGAGGAAAATGAGGGCTGAGGTTTGTGAGTGCTGTATTCCTCTGGCATGGCTGGAACACCCTGCTGAGTGCTGTGGGTTAGCCTCACATTGCCTGGTTTTCATGGGAAGCTATCTCCTGCCCGGAGAAGGTCTTTGGTGCTTTGGAAAAGCATCTTTACTCAGGGCAGAGAAGTGGGGAAACAAAAAAATTTCTGGAGCGACAAGAGCCTGCCTGCGAACATAATCCAGGATTCTCATAATACTTTCAAAATGAGCAGGATGGCTGTGGCTTCTGTGAGCTCTGGCTTTTAGGCAGCATGTCAGCTGGGGGTGGGTGGTTGCTGAAGGAGGCTCGCAAATTCAGCCATCAAAAACAGCTAATTGCAGTTAACCTGGTATAATGTTTTTACTGAAATGGCTGTGCTGTTCTGGCTTTTATTAAATCAGTAATTTTCAGAACTTTAAAGTACAAAGGTCAGACTAGAGGTGACCTCTGACCAAGCAAGGGTGTCTCTAAGCAGCTGAAGAACACACTTTTGAGGAGCTGATTTACCCCAAGATGGTGTTTGTTTCACTAGAACCCAAACACCTGCTATGTAGGACTGCACAATTCGAATCCGATACTTCCCTGTGATCTAACCCCCCTTTGATCATCAGTTTTTAAGACTTGAAGCCCATTGCTTTTTCTCTGCTCCCTTCTTCTGACTTAAATATTTGCAGATGACATTGCTTTGCAACATAAAAGCCTGTCACTTGGAGCACTTGGCTTTTCCCATTTCCCCCATTCTTGTGATCTGCTCTGTAGCTGCTCTGGCTTTTTTGGTGTTAGACCTGCTTATAGGTCTGTAATGGAACAAATGGGATCCACACATTTTCAGAACCTTTAAATGATCACATAATATGCACAGATGCAGCAATGACTTAAGTGGCTTCCTCTTCACCTTCCCCAGTCAAGCTCAAAATTGACAGCATTTATACCACAAAAATCAAGAAAGAAAAAAGCCACATGAAGCACTCTGGCACTCGTTTTGGTTTTTTGCTCTTTCTTCAAGTTAACTCAAAAAAAAAGGCAATGACTCCTTTAAATGTGTCTTACAGGTGTGGCAGCACTCAATCTCTTTCTGTGTGTCCTGCTTAAGGGAAGAATGACAGCTGATGAATACTCTTCTAAAGAGATCTGAAGTGACTGTATTTACTAAACTGGGTATTTTGAAGACTGAGATAGTGAGACTATGTTGTGTTTAGCATTTTTTAAATGAAATTAAACTATGAATCTCTTCTGTTATGTCCATTTTTAATGTATCTTCAAGTTATTTTCTGTTTCTTATTTGCAATTTAGTAGGCTGGAATAAGGATCTGGAAAGAAGATTGTATCTTTAGAAACCCAAACTTCAGAGGACTTGCCAAATCTTACATTGAATACAAGACTTGCAGAAAGAGTATTAAAAAAATATTTAAACTAAGTGATTAATTTCTTACCATCTGGAAAACCACAATCAGCAACAAAAGCAACTCAAAAATTCAAATGCCATTAACAGGCTTAGTGCTTCAATACAGAATATTATACTGCTTGTAAGAACAGTCCTAACCAGCCTTTCAAACACATCAGAAGAGACAATCCTATACATAATGGCAAATCTCTATATAATGATTGATGTCCAAGATTTATGATGTTATAAACTATTGGTTATGCTGTTTTGACAATGCAAGAACTAATGAATGAGACAGATTTGCCTGCAGTAATAAACTGTATCATATAGAAACATTAATAAAGATAAAACATTTGGAAATTCTTTAAGAAAAATAACATTTTTGCTCTTTTCTCAAGGAAAAAAACGAAGCCAGAAACATGACAGATTTCATCAAGAGAGCTGTTCACAGATTAAAAGCAGGTCTGATTTTTGTTTTGCCGTGCTAGACTTCACTTCTCAAACCACAGAAGAGTGAGGCGAATGTTTTCAAGCTTATAGTGTTGTTTGTTTTGTTTTTCTTCCTTACACAGTGAATATTGTCTTCCTGCTAATTCTGTTATACCATACAAGACTTGTTTGCGTCTCAGTTGGGTTCTTCTGTTCAGCCTTCTGGTGCACTCAGAAAATGCCACACAGGATGCACTCTGATCTTAATTTCTGTTTTTTAAAGCAGCAAGGTCTGCTCCTCTAAGGAGCTCTGGTGAGAAGACCAGGGCATTGGGGTGACAGACCAAGGCATTGGGGTGTTCAGCACACACAGGCTCCACAGCTGACACAGGTGGGAAAGCTGCAAAGAAATGCACAGAACAGCAGGAGCTGAAGCTCAAGATCCTTTGATTACTGCAGGGCATGGGCTGCTCTGTAAAAGGGTACTTCTGTCCCCAGTAGCTGTTGTGGAGAGCTGCTCAATGCAAACCTTGGAAGCCCCCATTTCTGTGTACCTAAATACCTCATTAGCGTAACTTTTGGTCTGCATGGCATTTCCAGCATGAACTTTAGGAACTCATGTTACACCAAATCACTAGATTGTTTACCTCTTGGTTTGAACACACAAAAAATACATTACAAGGAATTATAGGGAAATACTGGTTTAAAACTTAACATCCCAGAAGGGGGTGAACTCGGAAGTGTGAAATTGCATATACAGTAATTTCACAATTATAAGCCACACCTGAATATAAGCCACACTTTTTTTTTCTTTAGCGAAGATCCATGTGTAAGAAAGTAACAAATTAGTAACAGAATCGCTGCCAGCGGGGTTTGGTGTCAGGTGCTCAAGTTGCAACGGTTTTCATAGACCAGAGAAGCCTTTAAAGGCAGCCCCAGGCACCCTCCCCGGCCGGCTCTCACTTCCGGGTTGGCATTTCACTGGGATTTGTCCATAGATAAGCCGCGCCTGAATATAAGCCGCACTACTGGGGTAGGCAGGATTCTTCAATGAAAAAGTAATCGTGAAATTACTGTATTTGTCAACAGTTAAAAAGGCCAGGCTAGAAGACTGAAGCATGAACATGAAAGTCTATCTTTAACCAGTGAAAATTGAATACTGGTGTTAAGGGTATTTCTTACCTCTCTTTTTCTCATATTTTTGATGGTATTTTTGTGCTAAGCACCTTCAGAGGTTTATAAACCAGTAAAGCTAGGCTGTCCAATTGAAGAAGAGTATAGAAAATAAATGTCCAGCTGAGAATTAGAGAGATTATTAGATCCCTCAAACTCTCTACTGAGTCTACTTGCTTTTTATATTGTAAAAATATAGTGGTTACAGAAACATGTTTGATCAGAAACATTAAGTAGCTGAGCATGCAAGAAATGTTTCTCTATATTGCTAGAGAGCTAAGAAGTCAGTCTTATTTGTCCTCTGTTTCATTAGCTTTTATCTTGGGTTTCTGCTATTCTAATCTTCAAGATGAGATTTAAAAGGAATAAATTCAGATGCCTAAACTTGGAACACCATTTCTGCAGATCCTAGTGCCAGCATATCATTTCCCAGGACAAAACAAAACCTCAGATTTTGACCTCAGAATTCCCCACAAGCCTAAAGTTCTGCTGCTCCTGATGCCCTGGAGCACCTTGGTTGTACCACCATCACCTTGTCACCTTGTTCTGGCTTTTTTCCTGGCTAGGGATCTGAAGCTAGAGCAACTTCCCTGCTGGGTTTCAACTGCATGTTAATCTAAAAGCAAACCTACATATGGTGAGTCAATCAATCTCTACTTGAAGTGCAGCAATAGCAACCTTTTTTCTTTATAGAACACATATGGGAAGAGAAAGAGTCCTTGTGGTCCCCCTCATATACAATTGCATTTTGATAAGCGAATTAATATGTATTTATCCTTTGTATGAAGGGCAGATTTAAACTGACTGAAGACAAATCCAAAATAGCACTGTGATGTTGTTCCCAACATTCTTGTTCCCACTTACTGGCCCATGAAACATGAGTTTTTTCCTGCATCAGAATGACTCTTGACAGATCAGAGTGGAGACTGTTAACTGTGCTCACAGGTTTGGACTCCCACTTCTGTCTTTCTGATCCCAAGAAGGTGCTGTAACCACCTACCTTTCCACAAAAGTGTACTGAGAGACGGCTCTGTGTTTTCTGTACCTTTGGAGGAATTGTCTACAACTCTTTATTGTAAAAGCATTTGTAGGCACTAACATTTAAGACTTTGGATTGTAAGTAGGTGAGAATACCACTTTGCCCTTTACAAACACTCCTGTTTCAGGGGGAAAAAAGAAATTGCAAATAGCTCTTCCCAGCTTGTTCCTGCTGGAGTCAGTGTGTTGACCTTCAGGTGGCTGGTCAGTCAGGAGGTGGTTTAAAATGCACCTGCTCAGCTGGCAGCTCCTTTAGTGAATGACATGGGGATCTGGGGCCCCTTAATAAGATGTCTTTGCTCAGAACAGTTAAGCCACACAACACAAGGTTGATGCATCTGCTTGGTGCTCGTCTCAGCTCTGCAGCATTTCATACTTTGGACTTCGTAGCTTTGCAGAGTTGGCAAAACCTGTTTTATGTTCCAATATGCATCACTGACTAAAGCTCTTTCTGTTGGGAACCACTCCAAATGCTCTGCTAACAGTAAACATCCCATTGGGATTCTGTCTTACTACATGTCCTGCTAAGTAACAGTTTGGATTTAAAAAAAATATTGCTTTATATTGGAAAAAAAATCAGATGTACAATCAGATATACTTCTCCTTGATTGAAAGGATCCATGTAAGTGTCTGTGTCTATGATAAAAGTAAATAAAAAAAATACAGATGCATTTCATTTCAAATTGAAGTATTATAAAGCTGAATAGAGATTTTCAAGAGCATTTGGAAACTGGCTTAAGTTAAATTCTTCTGAAATAATTGGCAAGTGATGCCTAGAGGCAATGAGTTAAGTCACTGCTGATTGCACTAGCAAAATCCCACTCATGATTTCTTAATTAACCTCTTGGAAGATATGGCAACAAGGTGTCTCTTGTAGGCTGTAGTATATGGCTTGTCAAGTAGTGCTTAGAAACTGTAGTCCCTGTCTTTCTAAATTAAGTGGTCAATATCCTCCCTTGAACATCAGTGGTACTTCTAAGAGATATGCGTAAGACTTTCTAGAGCTCAGAGAAGCCTAAAACATGGAAGTTGCTAATTTCTGCTGCTAGCAGCACTGAGTTGCATGGGGCAACCAACAATACAGAAGTGTGTGTTATTTGCAAAATCCTCTTCAGATTCAGTCTATAGCAACCTCACTTTGCCTTTAGTCAGAGCTCACAACAAGAACAAAAACACACTGTAAATATTTTGGTTTGTGCAGCATGAAATTGCCTTTGAACACTATATGGGAAACAAAATCACAAAAAAAAAACCCAACCCCAAATAAATTAAGAAAAAAGAAAAAAAGCAAAGGCTGTAGTATAGCAGCACAGAGGTATGTGGAACTCACAAGCTGAGGTACTGTCCATTGTGAGTTTTCTCCCTAGTGCACTATTTGGTAATAAACTTTCTGTCACTGGATTGAAGCAGTACTGTATGCTTCCTTTCATTAAATGAACAATGGCACACAGAGGTAGTATCAGCTTAAAGATACTTCTTGACAAATCTGCATACCCTCAGTGTGCTCATCTGCCATTCAGCACACTTTGTGCCACTCAGATACACCTAAAACTTGCCAATATTCTTGTTGTACCTATAATCTCAGTATTTTTGGCAGAGGCCATATACAAAGCAGAGATAACTACTGGCTCTCTGTTTCTTCTTCAAGCACTGACTTTTATATTGCACCACTACATAACTGTAGAGCAGAAAATATATACAGTAATTTC
>VRYO01001269.1:15311672-15343247 GCA_009812075.1 Sialia sialis | reverse complement strand
AAGTGCAGCTTATATTCAGGTGTGGCTTATAATCGTGAAATTACTGTAAATGTTTCTTAAGTCACTGTAGGAATGATATTTTACGGCACAGAAGGACACCTGGTTCCACAGCTTGAAGAGCCAAACTGAATTGAAGATGATTTTCACGAAGTTATTATTCCAGTCCTGTGAATTAATGGAACTTTCCAAAGTGAGAACAATGTGGAAAGATGAAACAAACCAGACAATGAAACAATTATATAAAAATATCTTCATTTTTAGCACATTGGCAAATGAATGCATTTAGCAAAGTATACCAGTCTCACAAGCTGCCTCTCAATCTGGACCTGTGGAGCCAAGAGAAAGCACTGCAGTGAGAAGGAGACAGAGACAGTGAGAAATCAAGAGTACATCTGCAGACAATGTGAACATGTTGTAAAACTGCTTTTAGACCTTAAGCCAGGTCAAGACTAATGCTATTGCTGATTCAGTTCTGTAGAGCCAGACAATAAAACTCACTATACTGATCAAAACAGAGAGATACAGTTTGGTTCTTCTGTCACAGGCCTGTCAAGGCTTGAATTCAAACCTGGGATTTCATCCTTATGATAGGTCCTTTCCTTTGTTTTCCTTTGCTCCCGATTCACATTGACTACGCCTCGCCAAAGAATTCAGGAAAACACTTTTTGATATCTTTGAAGGAAATGGAGGCCGAGAAATCAGAAAATGCTTTACTGTTTAGCTTTTAGCATTTATAAAACCAGGAAGCCATCACTTACGGGCTTGCCATCCAAGGGCTAAATAGACAGAGGAAGTCGTGTTCTCACATTGTTAACAGATCAGTGGAAAGCACAGTAATGCATTTCACTAGCTAGCATATTTAAAGACACAACTTATGTGCATGAGAGTTTTGATTTCTCACTGTTGCAAGCATGGTGGCTACTGTGCCCCTAAGAATACTATTTTTCTAAATCCTAGATTAAAACCATTTTGAAAGGGAATAGGGGAGATTCAGCAAATTGAGTAAGATGAAAGAAAACACTGAAAACTGCATAAAGGAAATAATAATAGAAAACCTCATTACTTAAACTGGAAACTAGCAAAAAAAAGTGAGTTTCATAGAAACAGCTAGAAGAATATGCTGGGAGAACACACAGGCTTTTCATTAAATATGCCTTTTGTTGAAAGCAATTTAGCAGAAGAAGCTTTCCATGGGTTGCAAGACACCTGTGTACTGACCAACAAAGTGAGGCATCTTGAGAGTGTCTTCCAAAGCAGGACTAGGCAAAGAGCAGCTGTCACCTAAGTCTGGTGACAACTGTCCCTCTGCTGTCTTTCAGGGGTTGCAGGTTGCCTCTCCTCAGAAGCTGCCACAAAAAACTTTAGTCAGGCTTAGCACATGGAGGCAAGCAGTTTTGGAAGAAGAACCAGACACAAGCAGTGCCGGAAGGAAGTATGCAAAAAAAGATAAAAAGAAGGCTAGTACAACACAATTTTTAAAGGAAAATGAAATTAGAACCAAAGTGTTATTAACACGCAAAAACAAAAGAGAAAAAAACCCTCACACAGTGATTATGAAGCATTTTCATTAGTGAGAAATGTCGAGCAATTCTGAATTAATCGTTTAAGCACAGGAACATATTTTTTTACTTACTGTACTTGATCTTGCCATCCTTGTGCCATAGCACATACAGCTTAAAATGGACATTGTGTCAGTATTAGCATAAGTCACTCTAACTTTTAAAGGGTTGTCCCAGAAAGTAGGAATGAGACCTCAACACTCTCCTTATGCTGGAAAACCCAGCTTGTTAACATACCAAGACCAGTAAGGTGAAATAAAATCCAGTCCCTGTGGAAGACTAACTGAGTAAATGCTCAGCCATCAGCATGATGTTGCTGAACACAGATGCCAGTAGATGACTGTCTCTGATCCAGTCTAGCAATGGAGTGATGTTGGGTAGGATAAGAAAAAAAACACCAGCAGACTCAAAGCTTCCCCCAGGCATACCTGGGGCAGGGTAAGTATGTGAAAAATCCAACGGAATTTGCTTCTGAGTCCTCACGGCAGAGCTCTGACAGACTGACCACTTTGTGTAAGTTCTTACACCTGAGTAACTGAAGAATGAAGGAGAAAGGTCTGCAATTTGTAAAATGGGAACAGGGAAACTGAAAATGACACCACGTAACAAGGGATACCATATTTTCTCTCTAAATACACTCTTCAGTGTTACTTTTCAGCTAACAGGCACCTCACTGGGGTGTAATTAAAATACCCATTGTTTCCTAAATACTTTATTTTCTTTGTCTTTAGTTAGTGTCAGCTATGAGTAAGTTGTCCATGTCTAGTCAAGGAGCTCCTTGACAGTAATGAAAAACGTAAATGGATAGGATTATTTCAAGACAAATACAGCATGGATTAGGCAAATGGAAGACAAAAGTAAATCTATGACACTTGGTATCTTGCATTCTTATGACACATCTCCTTATCACACCAGAAAATGCTTCTGAGCTTCCAGGCTGCTGGAGCACAAATAACTCTTAACCTCTCCTCTGCCTTCAGCAAACCTTACAGAAAAGCTGAGATGAAAGGAAAGCACAGGAAAACAACTGCCAACTGGAGCCTCCAACTTTTTGGCAAGCCAGTACGAGCTCATCAGTACAGCTGAGTAACTGGACTAGCAGTAACAGAATCTTTTAAGATCATCGAGCCAACTTGAGAATTGAGAATTTGGACCTTCATGGCAAATGTACACCTAAGAAAAAAAAGTTGTTGCTTCTGCATGTTCCATTTAGCAGACACGTTCCTACTATTTATTTTATTTAAGTAAATTTTTATTTCACAAACTGAGCAGTAAGCCATGTGTCTTCTGACTAGGAAGATTTTTGTTAGAAATTTTAAGAGCATATCCTATGATGGATATAACTCATTAGTCTGTATTTTATTGGTGACAGCTAACCATCAAACTCTATAATAACCCTGAAATACTGAATGTATTAACTCACTGACTTCAGATTACACATTCAAAACTTTGTGCATCAAATCAAGTATTTATTTCCAAAGGGTGAGATTAAAATTCAAACTAAACAGAACATAGGAGTAGTTTGAAGCCAGCAAATTAAAACTAAACATACTAGCAAATATTTTGTACATACTGGCAAGTAATATGTGCAAAAAGGAAAAGAATAGTAGGATAAAAAAAAATGATGGATTTGTGATGAATCTGGATGTGGGCATTATAAAGGTTCCAGACTAAACAGAAGACACCGACTTGTCATTGAAGAAAAATATTTGCTGAAATATTGTACATAATGGGTTTCTAAAATATAAGACACGTGTACAGTAATAAATATAATCACAACATTAAAAACTTCCTTTGAAAAAATGCTGGAAGAATTTGTGGTGTTTTGTTGAGCAAACAATATTCATATATAGGAAAGGTCAGAAAAAGAAAGCAGATATCAGATTTACTCTCCATATGCATTAATAATTGGATGAGATGTAACATGCTTATTACAGCAAAACAAGATTTAGGTAAGGTTGGAAAAATCTTTCTGACTAAATATACATGGGTAGGGGAATGGATTCCCATAATCTCTCTAAGCATCTCTATCACTGCAGTTTTTAAAGACTAGATTAGACAGACATTTAAGCTGATCTGTATAGACAGTTGTGCCTCAGAGGAAGGATGAAACTGAGTCTTGAGACTCAACTCTGCCTACTTTTTTTATGATGTGTAGCCAGACTATTTTTTCCTAAGTGTACTTTATCATTTGTGTGTAATGCAGTGCCAAACACATTGATATAAGGCAGCTTAAAGTGTGTATGGAAATAAACTGATCAAACTAATTTTTATATTTTTCAACTCATTATAGAGCTATCATGCTGAGGCAGAATACAAAATGAAGTGTGGCATGAATGTTTGCTATGGAAAAGCAAAAGAAAATGAAAAAAGAAAAAATTTAATCCAATACATCCATTTGTAATGGAAAATGTTTTCTGGTAATAAAACTTGCATTTTCACAGTACTCTTCTACTAGGAGTTTCAAAGACCTTTCAGAAATTTTCTCAGCACGCCTGAGGCACTTTGGGAAGTGAGACTACAGCTGTGCATCTTCACTTTGGAGACAGAAGCCCCAGTATGTCCAGGTCAAGTTCTAAAAGCTGCTGGCTCTCAGCAGGGCTGGGCCTGGACTCCTCCAGGTGTAGCTCATCCTCTCTCCCATGTCATGCTCTCTCAACATCACTGTCACTTAAGTTGCAGAAATGTCTCATTGCTCTCACCAACACTTAAACATAGGATACCACCTTCTACAATGGGAAAAAATGTTGATTTACTGCCCTTTCCTGAAAACCTCCACCAACACACCTATACTGAGCAAATATCTATCAGGGACTTCTACAAGAGAGAGGATAGTTGGTATTTATTAATGGCAAAAATAATGTTTGTGTGTGTTTGGTTTATATTATCATATAATATAAAAATACACACAAATTAACATAAATAAGTATTTTAAAAGAAAAAAATTGCATTCCTTTGATCTAGTGTCTTGCCTCCTCTCCTTAGGAGAGAGACCCAGACAGATTTTATGTGTTGCATAGCATGCTAAACCACAGAGTCATTGCTCTTGGCAAAAATCTCTCATTGACATGATAAAAGGATAATATATTACACATTTGTGCCCTAATGCAAGTCATGTACTCTGAAATCTTGAATTTGTGTAAAGTTTATAACCCTGACTTGGGGCTTGCTTAGGTATTTTCAAAAGTAATTATTTCATATGGTTGTTTGACCGATTTTCATGCCTGCTTTAAGTTAACAGTGAATACTTGAGCCAAGCAAACAGTTGTTGCTGTGTAAATGACCTTTCTCCATGTTTGCATTATTTTCCTTTGACTAGTCCTCAGAGGTAAATACATTATAGTAAATCTGTCTGTTTACAAACAACTGGACATCAATATAAATCTGTTAAATGTCTGTATAAAAAAATAAGTGGTTGTCTGCTATTGGGAAGATTCACTTTCTAATAATCCTTAACTTTGCACTAATATGGCTTTAACACCACACTTTGTGTATCACTATTAAAAGCAACAGCAAAAGGTATATTTACAACATAGGGAACAAACCCTCACAACTCTCTAATAATAATGGCAATAATCTTAGCCAAGGATTTTCTTTATTTCTCTGAAATTAATAACTAGTTTGGGTTAATGGCCACTGGCTTCACCTTAGGCCCCCAATTAATCCCTGAACCTCAATTGTTATTACCTAATTGACTTAGTTTCATTTCATTTTAACATTTCAAAGTGATCTTCCTAAAATCACACTGACAGAGTAACATGGTCTCTGTATATATACACTGACATGGTTTCAATACCGTTACTTCATCTCCATACGCTTGCATTGACATTTCATTTTGTGTTGACATCGCAGTGCCACATCTATGGATCTGTGTGGATGACATGTGATTGCTCACACTAGGTGAAAGCTGGCCAGAAGCGAGGGCAGGCTGCCATCTCATGCAGGGGCATGATGCCAGCTGAGAGCTACTAAGAATTACTGTTATAATTTTTAATAATTTTTATCATTGCAAATATGGTTTGTATGCTTGTAAACAGAAGAAATATCAAATTTCATTAGAAATCTTGCTGGCTTCCTTAAACACACAGAGAATTTTTTTTCAACTTAAAAACTTAGCCTGAAAAATGCACTAGTTAATGTATTTAAAGAGTTTTTTTTTTATATTACCCGTTCATGCTTTTTTGAGGCTGCAAACAAATTATGCAAATCCTATGTACTCAAATATCATCATACCAATGCAAAGAGCTGAATACTCTATGTAACTCTAAACCAAGACATTCTCATAAAACCAGGGCATAAAATAGAGTCTTTTTATTATATGGAAAAGTTTTTGGGAAGTCTTTTGAAGCTCTTTGATCCAGCTCTGGAATAATTCTGCTAGATTACTATTGTACGAAACCCATAATTTATAGTAGCTGACCTCAGTTGCTCTTTGTATAACAGCCATATATGAAACAATAGCAGGAAAGTAAAAAATACAAGGGGAACTAAAACTGCTCTGTTTATTATGTAGCTCATAATTACATCTTCCTTATTTAATCTTTTGAATCCTGGCATGTTTTTAATAATACAGGCTCAATTAATATTTACTGTACACAGGAGAGTTAGTTTTGAGTAACGCATTTAGACTATCCAAACTTTGTGTAACTTGTGACCTTTCCCTAACCTAAGTGAGGTCTATTTTATACAGATCGTACTAGATAGACGGTTTCTCTATAAATGGTGAAGTTGCTGCCAAGCTCCCATTGTTAGCTAGTTCATTTTTCAACAGGCACACTTTAGGTTCCTATCACACCACTGTAAAGAGCAAACCCCTGAGGTTTCTTCTTTTGTCAATGTAAAAAAAAGGTTATTTCTGAATAACCTGCAAATCCACAACTAATGGCCCTTTGTGACTTAGAATAACATGATAGGAGGAATTTTTTATTGTTGTTTTTGCAAGCAGCCTCCCACTTTATTTTGTAATATTAAATCGATACTTGAGCAGCATTTGTTCTAATCTAATTTATCTCATCCTTGACTTAACAAACCCATGTTTCTAACAACTGTTACCCTAGCTTAGTATTCACCATCCAACAGCAGAAGATGCCTTTAGAAGAAGCTACCTATTATAAGACTACATATGATGAAGCAACACCAGAAATCAACTTACATTCTGTGTACTTGTTGTTGACTCTTGAAGAGCTGTTATCAGGTCTGGTAAATAACAACACCCAGTAGGACGTACAAGCTCGTGCCAGATCGACTGTGATGTGGAAATGGGGAGAAATCCATCTTTTCCACTCTGAACCAAGTGGAGTTTGGCACAGGAGAAAAGCTAAGCCTTTAATTTCAACAGATCTCCTTGCAGAAGCACTGCACAAACAAGGCATGAACTCACAGAAGGCAAGGCTCCTTAATGAAAGAGATGCTTTAACAGCTGAATTCCTAATATTTCCTTTGCCTAGCTTCTAGTAGCACAGAAGCATTAACAGTCCTTTGTACTCAACTGAGGAGTGAGTGATTATTCTGCACTAACAGTGCTCTGTTTGGTGAATACTCCCAGCCTGCAGATATGACCCATGTAGCATATCAAGACTGTGAAGAGTATTACAATGATTCCCCAACAGAAAGCCATGTGGAAATTTGAGGACAGTCTCCCTGGAATCTAGAGCTGCTATTTAGAGTAAGAGCAAAATTGCTTTAGATGGTTGGTCAGTTCAAATGCATACAGAAATGGAAACAGCACTTTTCAAATGTAGTAACAGAACCATTCTACCACCAAGCAGGTGGTAGAAAACATGTTAAAAATCTTTTCAAATAGGACACATGAGCAAATGTGAGGACATTGAATAAACAGAAGTGAAATGGTTAAAATAAGATGGAAAATTAAAAGAGGAGGATCAGAAAATGGAAAGAAGCATTAATAGTCTTTTGTAGTAATCTAGATGGTGGAGAAATCCAAAAGCCAATACCTGGACAGAATGACTTTAAATGAACAAATACAACAGAAAAGGATGAAAACTATTCATGAACTATCAGCAATATTAACGCAGTGAGGTAAGCACAATAAGACATTTGGTTCCTTTTCTTCAGCTTTAGACAAAACTTCTTCTGCTCTGAGCTGTCTTTAGGGAAAGATTATTAAACTCATGCTAATAATGTGTCCTCAGAATACAGAAAAGGTAAAACCTCTGTTTTCTTCCTATACTAACTGTGTGACCCACCACTGTGTTGCTCCTCCTTTACAAGAAAGTTTTGCTTCCCTGCTCAATACAATTACATTTATTCCTAAAGCTCAGAACAGGCCTTGTAACAGTGGTTGTAAGAGCAGATGCTTGCAAGTCTATATATGCCAGTAAGAACATCATTCAGTTTTATGTTCACTTCTGTTTTCTGGCTTGGCATAATTCATTAGCACACTCTACAGAATACTCCATAAACTGAATTTGGTTTTAATGTTAAGGTTCTAATGGCCACAACACTGTTTAAGAAAAACAAACCAAGAAAAAACCCACAAGCAGCAGTGTCTCCTCTTTAATATTAAAGTTGATGTTTACATCTGATAAAAAGAGGAAATGGCCAAATGAGGGTCTTTTTTGCAGTATACAATTAGTAATAACAAAACAGTCCTATTTTTTTAATGCTTTGCTTTCAACATTTAAAATAGTGACACAGCAGAGTTTTTGTACTGGCAAAGCTTTTTTGATAGCATGCAAATGAAATTGGTACAGTATATAGACTTTTGTGGCTAATTTAATAGTCATTTTAATACAGATTCTTTTAGTGGGCAATATGTGAAGATGAGTTCAAATCTCTGATTAAAGACAGCTGTACTGCTTTCCAACCTGTTATGTCAAAGCATTAGGTAGAGGAATAAATAAACAAATATAAGCCTGCACTAATTTATCTGTGTGTCTCCACATAAATTTGTTTAATGTAAAAACAAATAAAGCAAAGCTTTGATGAAGGTTAGCAGAATTTTCAACATCTGTGCAGATAAATTTAATTTATTCAAAAAGAAAAAGCAGCATTAGTGTATCATGTAAAAGCTAATTTAAATGATTTCATACAACAGAAAGCATATGCAGCAGCTAAAACAAATTCTGTTTGCCTTTAAAACCCATTTCACTCAGACAACCATTACTTCTGAATTTCTACTATGACAATGTTCAGTTATTTCTTCTTTTTTATTCTCTTCTTGATTTTACACATTCCACTAACCTAAACTACAGTCCCAGGGGGAGTAACACCCTAAATGTGACTTGGGTGTAGCATCAGGAAGGTACATTCACAGATTGCTTCTGTGTATCTTTATGGGCAGATCCTTAACAGCTGGTCAGCTAAAATAAGCTCAGCACAACACCTTAAATAGTTGAACGCAAATGAGTTACAGGTGTTCGAATATATTTAAAAAGTAAATCTCTTCACTATAACACATTCAAATTTAGGAAAAGATCTTTATACAACAATAACTCACTATAGTGGAGCTATACTAGTTTATCTCTGCAGCAAGGGATGGGACAGAGTACTAGACGATTATATTTTTTTTTTCTTGAAAATGAAAGATTTGTCAAAACAATGAACTCCTGTGTGGAACTTACCAGAAAGTGTTAAGGTGAAAACTAAAAATTAAAAATAAAAATACTGTGTGTACCAAAAACTACAGCTGAAAAATTCCTGAGTAGAATTAATATCCTTTCCACTCAAGGCAAGACTGTAAAAAGTCTGCACATGATTTTTGAAAACATACAGGCACACAAAGTACCACTTCAACTAAAAAAAGGTGATGAAGAATATGCACTGTAATGTTTTAAAGAACCTTTCTTTCTGGAAAAGATCATCAAGATTATCAGACTTTTGTTTCTACAAAAGAATCCATAGCTCTTTTTCTCAGAAAATCTGAACATGATGAACATACATGCAGATCCCTCACTGACATTTTAAAATATTTTGTCCTCTCCTGAGTAATAGTTAGCAAAGAAAAGACTACTGAAGTGTGTCAAGCCCAATAAGCTGCTGTCATTTAAAAATTGTCTGAGAGCACAAATCTGAGACTCAATCTTGCCCCTCTGAGCGGCAATGTGGATGGAAAAAGACAAGACTGAACACAAAACTTCAAGAAGGGCTAACGCCCACCTCAATAAACTTCTGATCTTGGTGGTTCTAACAAGAGAAAAACAAGGCTCTTACAAGAAAACAAGTGCGCAGGAAGCTTCTGTCCATTTGTGTGCTTTATTTGTCTTGTGGAACTGATCCAGTATGAAGCACTGTTGTATCTTTTTATTTTTTTAAATTCCCCTTCTTGAACACCAGGATGTTAAACTCCTTCAGAAATAACCCACATAGAAAACTCCCGCACGTTGCTCTTTTGGACTTCACTGTGGCAGAAATTTGCTACAGTACCTACAGGGGTAAAGAGAGATTCCTTAGTCAGTTAAGAGAAACATTCCTAGGTATAGATTCCCCAGGGGTGAGGGAGAGAAAAAGACAAAACACGAGTTATTTTTGAGTCATTAAAATACTTACTTAATCTCCCCTACACTACCCTCCAACTTCAGGGCTTATGTACATAAAATAACACTTGTGTTCTTCGCATTCGCCCCCTCTCAAAATCCCCTAACTAATTTTCAATTGTTAACTTGGGATTCCATTGTTGATTTTAACTATCAGCTAGTGACAAAACACACACACCAATTATTGTCTCAGAATCTGGCTATTTGCTGTAACAGCCATGATACTCTCTTACCACTTGGGTTTTACCAGCTTTGCATTATATTGTTTTAAGCCCCAAAACAACAGTCCTCACCAAATCTCCACATCACTGTAGGTGTTTCAGTCACATCACTAACACATAGTGAATTCATAACAAGAACTTAATTTTATAGGTGGCTCTATAACAGGGTAAGAACTGAAAGCTCCACCTTTCAGCCTCTGCATTTTTGTCTTTGTTTAGAACAAGAAGCCATCCGGAGGGAAGAAAGATTATGAGTATCTTGAAACTAGCTGTTTGACAGAGACAGAACTGCTGATAATGAGTGGGTTGTGTCTGTCTTTTTTGGCTGATCACAACAGAGGTCTGAAGCAAAACAGAAACTCTTGATAAGTTTGTGTAAAGCAGCAGTAGCATAAGGGCAGGCAGCAGGAGTTCAGCTGAAGTTCAGGGCAGATGCTGCCATTAGTTTACACTGCAGGAAAGTAAAATTGCTTCCGGATTTACCTCTTCCTTCCAACATCAGCGCTGAGCCATGCTGTGTCGCAGAGTCACAATGTCAGTAGGGAAGCAGTCTTTTAGCAGGATACCACGTTCACGATGGCAGTCCAGCTCTTCAATAAATCCATACCAGTAGATGACTAATCCAGGGCCAAATCTATCAAACAAAAAAGAAAAATGAACTCATGTGACTGTGTTAGGGGAATTTCAATTTCCCACCTCTGTGATTCCAACAAATCCGGTAACTTCACTGCAAAATTGGAGGGAGCATTTAACTTCAATTTAACTTTCAAACTCTGATTGTGCAATTGATTGATGTCAATAGTACCTGATTCCGTGAATAAGAATGCTATTTAGAGACTCACAGAATACACATCAGAGTTTCAGGTTTTGTTTATTTTTAACATTCCGCACATATCAGTAAAAAATACCTACAAATAAATACTAAATAACATTCAGCAACTGTGATATACAGAGAAACCTCTTCTGACATGCACCCTGCTCTTTTAGATTTGTGTGTGCAGACATTAAAGACATAAGGGTTTACCCATGTCACAGTTCATTAAAATTATAATACCATGAAGATAACAATGAATCCATAAAATGTAATCTCTACAATGAACTATTATTCAGGTAATTATTAACATAAAGCACAATTCAGAAGAAACAGAAAGTTTGTGTTGTAATGGCTCTGAAATGTGCCTCAGGAATCCCTCAGATATTGCTAACTCTGACCGATCCCCACTAGGCAATGTCAGGAAGTAGCCCCATGGACTATTTTACCCATCAGGAAGTTCAGACCTTCAGGCTGGGTTCATAAAGAAGTAATCACTATCAATCACTGTGTACTGCGATATGTTTTGCACATCAGTTTCACGTTTTTCCTACTGAGAGCACTTAATTAAAGGGCAGCACTACTTCTGGTGTAGTGTTGCAGGAATTTTACAGTGGAATCATAAATTATGAATGCTGGGTTAGTAAAAGGATGTCTAAAAACAGAACTGCTTTCTGTAGTCTAACATTACAGCAGTCTGTACAACATTAGGCCAAAAAGCTTTTTCTTTCCTTGATTTATTATATGCTGTAGTGAACTTGCCAAAACCAACAGTGCAGGATGAGCTGTTAGGTACCGTCTGTACAAGAAAAAGTTCAATAGAATGTCATGTAATGGCTTATTTGCAGAGTTGTACTCAGGACTCAACCAATATGGTAGCCAATTTTTGTTAACATTTGATTATAAAAAATATGTGCTGGGGGGAGGCACAGTAACCTAAATGTCTACTGAGCAGACAATACAAGCACTCAAAGCCATGAGTAGTGCCAGACTGGCTTCATGAGGGTGGTTTCTTTCCAACAATGTGGGGAAAACTCTATTTGATGTGCTTGTGTAATGGAATAGGCATCAAAGGAAGAAGAAACCCCTGTGGCTTCCTCCTGCAGTTTCAATTAGATGTGGTACTCTTTTGCCTGAAACTGCTGTGGAGCATTGCAACATTTTGGTCTATGGCTACTAGTCTTCAATCTCCAAGAGGCTGCAGTACACTGCCAGACGAAATTACCCTCAGCACAGATGAGACCACACTGGCAAATATGCTTTTTGCAACTGAAAGGTGATATTCAAAAGTTGAAAGGTTAAGACACTGACACATCTGGTTCTACTAGGTAACATATCCTAACATGTCTGGCAATAAATCCAGTACAGGCTGAAAAGAGGCTAATACGAGGGACAACACTGCCTATACCCAATTCCTAATTTTGTCTGTCTGGCCAACAACTTCAGCTTCTAAGGACTTCTTTCCATTGTCCTTTGCTTAAGCTCCTGTGGGGCCAAAATGTGCAGAACCTCACGGTACCCACAAGCCTGGAAACCCAAGCAGGAGCAAGGAGCCTAGGCAAGTGAGGCCAAGGACTGATGCTCACAGCCTGTAGTTAGAGACAGCACTTTGCACTTTTGTAACTTCACAGACTATGTCTCTGTTCCCACACCCAGCAAATAGAGAAAGGGGTAATTGGGTGGGGATGTACTTGCGTACCAACCAAAATTATTTTAAAAGCAAAATCCCCAGAAGACAGGGAGCAAACCTTACATTTTTAATGGGCTATTTTGTGCAAGGCAGAAGGTATGAAATGTATGCAAGTAGTTACTCATTACGAGCACATGTGCCAGGTAAAATCCTGATGCTAATGAGCAGCTGCTCGCCCAAGTTCTGAAGGGCTCATTTCGCTGTGTGGCAGTCTGAATCCTCCATCCACCATAAAATGCATGTGGCACTCTGCTTAAGCAATTTGTTTAGTTATTTTTTGAAACTGTAATTTTAAATAAAATTACAATTTTGAGACACCTCAAAAGGCTCATTGATGTCTTGTGAGCAAACCGTCTCAGCTCAAGCACAATTTTTGAGGTGCTTAAAAAATAATGCTCAGAAATACCAAATTTGATAATAAAATTATATACAAGAACATCTGCAGACTGTTAATGGCAGGAGCAAGTACATCTTTGGCATGAAAACATCCATCAATCCTGCTTCTGACTGTGGTGTTACAGCAAAACCGTATGCCCTTTGCTGTCTAGGTTGCACTTTTTCAACTCTAGTGTGTAATTCTTTCTATTATAGCTCAATATCATAAAGCTCATGTGTATGATCACATAAAAACCCATACCCTACTTTTGTTTACTGCACTTAAGTGCAGTACTTAAGACCAAAACGAACTTGTTGGCACATTAAGCCTTTGCCACTATCAGGAACTCCTGCTGCTAAGTGCTAATTTCTCTCCCATTAACGCCCAGAGTTGGCAAACCACAAACAATGCCACTGGTTAATTACTGCTGCCTTAATTTGAGAAGACACTTAACCTTTTTGTGTACAGAAATGAGACAGGGAAATGTAACCTAAAAGTAAGAACCATACTTTTTAATTTGACTCCTTCCCGAGTGGAGATATGACACCCTGAGGAATGAAAGTCAGTGCTGTAAATTACAAAGTAAAGCTACAAATTGATTTCTTGCATCAGTTGTAACACTGAACAAGTTAAGTGACTGACTGTGGTTTACAGGAGAATGAACCAAAACGACAGAATGCATACTTGGTATTGCTATGGAAAGGGGATGCATTCAGTAGCTCTGAGGGGCATAGAAAAACTTTGAATGTATCAACTGGTTCTAAAACTATATAGATACAAGATAGGCCATACTTTCATACTTCATATGAAAGACACACTGGAGAAAGTTTAGGCTTAAATTGAAAATCAACCTTAGAATGTAACAAGCTATCGGACTATTATAAATTTTCTTCTTGCTTAGAAAAATTGTATAAATCCCTAAAAATGGGTTCTTAGGTGTGAAGTAAAGTGTCCAAAAGTTATACAAAACTGTAATTGTATCTATTATTGAAAATACTGTTTTAGATTTTTACTTTTATGTGGTTTTTTTTTTTAAGCTGAAAAGAAATGCAAGTAACTAAGGTTTGGTTGATTCCGTGCAGTAAAAACAGAATGAAGAGGAAATACAGAGGCAAGCTTCCTTCAGAACATAACACAGCAAGTGAAAATCATCCACACAGGTTGCATCAGTTCACCTAAATATCAACTAACAGATAAGCAGCTTCCATTATATAAATCCTGGTATAGTCAATGTCCAGCTCTGACATTCGAAGTTGTGATTGATACAAGGCGGCCAGTCCAACTCAGCTGCACTTGGGGTAGGAGAACCAGAAGTGCCAAAAGGGAGGTACACAGGCTCCGGAACCCCAAGGCATGGCAAGAAGAGAGCAGCATTACTAAAGCTCATGGATTGTTTTAGGCCTAATTTAGGCTTGATATAGATGACTAAATTTAGTCTATGTACTAAAGGCAGCACATGGTGTCTTCAAGGAAGCAACTGAAGCATTTGAGACAGAAAAATACAGTTTGAGTATAGTTAAATATAGTTGCAGTCTCAACAAGTTCTTTAGATAAAACTTACATCTGACAATACTGTTTGCTCTAAGTCAGGTTGGCACTAATTTCACATTGTTCAGAGGAACTCTGTATTGGTTTAAGCACATAAATTTTGAAAGAAAACCTCAGCTAAAGTAGTACACTGATAATCCTGTGACACTGAGTTTTGTCTCGGAAAGGAGTTTCAGAGATACACTGTAAAGCCAGAAGGTGAAATTCTGATAACCCAAAGCCAAATGGTTCTTTGTCTTCAGAAAAAAATTCCAGCAACAACAACAAACTAAGGGATCACTTAAAAAAAAAAAAAGGAAACAACCAAGTAAAGTATGAATCTGGGTTTAACTTGCCCTCCAGTTGAACCAATTTTGTGCTAGAAGAGAAAAAAAGACTTTTATTTATTTATCGAAGTGGCCTTGTAGGCTCACACGTATTCACTTCAAGAGAAACTACTTTCTAGTAAAGTCTTTTCTTCTGGAATGCCTGTGTGAGGTCCATACCAGCTTCTAAGGATTTGCCTAGACATGTGGCTGTTGTGAGGTGATTTTTTCACCATCACAAAGCCTTGCATGTGGCTTTATGAAAAATGCACTTGTGAAAAATGCATTTTCAACACACTGCTTGATACTGAACAGAAATGTAACAGAACTGGGAATTTTGTTTTTCTGTAAATGTTCACTTCATTTATTATCAGTCCATTTATTATAGCTGTTCTATATGCATCTCAGCATAATGTAAATAAATTGAATTCCAAAAGACTCTCATAAGAAAATGCTGGTATATGAATTATTATTTCTAATATCCATGCATTTAAACAAATATTTTATCAAATGTATTCAGCCAAATATTCATGTTACGAAAGTATAGCAGTCTACCTGGCTGGTGATTTTAATTATGAAGGTCACCTGAACGTATCTTTTAAGGACTGCATTCTGGTCTCTCACTTTTCAATGCCAGCTAAAAGCTGACTTTGTGTCCTTGTTTTTCTTTTTAAATATGGAGCAAGCCAGACCTTTAGCATTTGCACAATACTACTTGTTTTCTGGGAAAGGGAATCACAAAAGTTCACAAATAAATGATTACAATCTAAGTCAATTTAACATTGTTCTTCAGAATCACAGTTGTGAGTCAATAGATTTTACTTGTAGTACTAATAAACCTTAGAGATAAAATAATTAACCCTCCCTATAATAATACATAATAAGTTTCCTGTTTAAGGACACTCAGCTTTATTTTAGTGTAGCTGTAGAGGTCTCATTTGTGTCAGTGGAAGAAATTTAGAAATTGGCAGAGCTAGGCTAGTAGGCAACAACTACAGACCTCATTTTCAAATAAGGTCAGTTGGCATAAGTCAGCCAACTTCCTTATGTCTAGACCAGTTTACTACTGCTGATGACACAATATTATATATCTTGGCAAACGTTTAAGGGCCACTGCTCAGAAATGTACTTCGATTAGCAAGAAACTTTCCACATATACAGCTACTGTAGTCCTAACTCAGAATAGTTTATAAGAAGGTATTTTTTTCTACCTTTCATTTACACAGTTTCAAAATCAAGTAAAGGTACTTGTGCATGAAGACAGTGCATTTTAGAAACTCTGAATGGAATTTAAAGATAATGGTGGGGTTTTTCATCTCTGTCAGTTTTCCAGTCCTCCACACAGTTTTGTGATCCAGTGACACACACACAGCACACCCTCTACCTTGACTTCATCAGCTCTGGTTGAAAGGAGTAAAAAGTCCAGTACTTACAAAATCAAATAACTGAATGGTAATTTTTGCTTTAAAAATCTGATCCTTAACCTGTAATCCATAAAGCTGCTATATTTTTGTGCCCAACTCCCTTAACCTACTTAACAATGACTTCCTACAGTAGCAAGTCAAAAAAAACATGCTTGCAAATGTGGCTCAAGAAAGTTTAATAAGTTCTGATCACATACTTGTAAAGATAATAGGAAACTTGTCCATGGCATAAACAAGTACTACATCATGCCTCACACACAGATGCTAGCAGCATGTCTCAAGGATCCAGGCATCCAGTTCATGCTGCTTAAGGTAAAATTAAGCAAGTAAAACTTAATCTGCTTTAAGCTTTGATGTTACCACAGTAGTTGGGGGAAGTCTTATTTTTACTAAAGACAAGGAAAAAATCAAAGTCTACTAATATTTTGTGAGAATCCCATTTACAAGGAGGTTTTGACTTAAAAGTGGGAATTTCTTTGGACTGAGAAAGGTAAGCATTTCCATGAATGCCAGAAAATGGTATTATATGCAGTTGTTATGTGTAAGTTAGAGTTGTCAGGTGAAAAAAAGGTGGCTGGAAACTAGTATCAGGCCTCTCCCTCTACAGTAACGCCTCACTCAGATGCAATTAAATCTTAGCTTCTTTTTACCTCTGCAATGAGACTGTTAAAGCTTCAATCAAATAGCAGCGCTTCATCAGGCTGATAATATGATTTAATTGCTTTTGGCATTTTGAAAAATAAAAACAAATCAAGTGATATTTATGTGGACATAAGGGGGCATTTAAAATACTGTAGAATTTTCCATAGCACAGTTTAAAATGCAGATTAATAGCACCAGAAACTGTGCAAATCTCTGCCATTAAAATATTATAAATACAATATAACTTTTAGCTGCATAATACATTTTTAATAAACAAACTGTCGAAACACATTCTTCACTTACACTTCTTCATTCAGATCTGAATACTGCTCTTCAGGCAAATAAAGGATTTTTATAATCCTCAATGACAAGTTAGGCTTTTTTTTTAAATACAGTTCTCATGGAAATTAACTTTAAAAAACTATGATTAAATAACATTAAGGCTACAGTGATTTACAAGGATCAAGGCTTTCTAAGTGAAGACTGATGCAGTGAGTGAGAAAGAAAACACATACTGGCTTCAAGGCAGCTTGTCATTAAGAGGAGAGAGCCTTGAGTGAACTTTGAATTTCTCAATTTCTGTTGGTTCATGTGCTAACATCTACTAAAATATAGTCTCTTTTTGTTTTGTTTTGTTTTGCTTATTAGCAGTATTCTAGATGCTCAATTCTCAAATGTTGTGTGTACTCAAAGTACAACATATTTTACTTTCAGTCTCAGCATGCTCAAAAATCAGGTAGATGCTTTCTCGGCACATCAGATTGTAATATTTTGTGCTCTGAAGACACACTACAAGGTGACCCTATGCCTGCACTGCAGGACTGGGCTGATGTACAGAAAATTAACAGGATACTCACATCAACGTTTTAGAGAAGAGGTTTTTAACCTTTATATTGCTGGATTTTTTCATGGAAGTAATGTCCACAGTTTTTTTTCAGAAAATCATAGAATGGCTTGGGTTGGAAGGTACCTTAAAGATCATCTAGTTCCAAGCCCCCTGAGATCAGTGGGTGCCATCCACTGAGATCAGGTTGCTCAGGGCCTCATCCAAGCTGACCTTGAACACTCTCAGGGATGGGCCATCCACAACCTCTCTTGGCAACCTGTTCCAATGCCTCACCTTCCTTTAATGCAGCCCACAATGTACTTGGCCCTCTGGGCTGCAAGCGGACACTGGTGGCTTTTTCTGGCTCTAGTGGGGATCACTTGGGAATTCATCCAATGCATTTTGGCTGCATGGGAAGAGAAAAGAGATAATAGATAGTGTTCCAAGTATGTTGTTTGGTAACTTGGAGATAAATGCAATATTCTGGGAAAAACAAGGATTGTACATTAGTTAACCATTTCAATGCAGGGCAAAGTGACTTCAGGCACCCTGGATGAAGGACATAACTAAGCAAAAGAAGCTCAACCAAAAAACTCAAAAATCTTAAAGGCGCAATACAAGAAAAACTTTCTACATCTTTTTCAGAAGCTTAAAATTTCCATTCTGGTGGAGAAATTTTCATATTCTATTCTGTATTAGGTATGGCATCTATGTATTTGTTTTCCATAACTCACAATTAGCACATTGTTTTATTGTCCACTGTTTTGCAAGTCCATTAACGTTCAAAACAGCAACATCCTTCCAATCTTACAACATGCAATTTGAGGACTAGTTTACTAAAGGAGTGCTGCTTCTATTTTAAGTTGTGCTACTTATATTTACCAGTTAATACCTTGCAAGAATGGTGTTAATATATTGCAAGAAACTCTTTGAATAAGCAGGGAATAAAGATGGTTGCTTGCACTGCAGAACTATTCCACATACTGTTGCTGAGAGCATCACTTTCTGATTAAATCCAGGCAAGGAATGTTGCTTCTTGAAGTACTTGCTTGTTACTCAGTTTCCTTTAGAAAACATTATGCCATTAGTTGGCTCGCCAGAGACTGTCAATGCAAGGCCACTATTGTTTGATTCTGCACATTTGAAGCTGTGGATCAGTGTTGAGGAGTTACTGAGGTTATTTCAAACATTTTGTTAAACTCACAGTAGCATTCCCAAAGGAATGCTTGGCTGCAAACTACCTCTTATGCTGGGTGACAGCAAACTTGAGAAAAACCTTTGAGTACTGTCCAGGCAGCCACAAGTGCTGGTCATGTTGCCACTAGGTGATTAACAGCTGTTTATTTTTAGGGCTGAAAGCAACAGGCCATCCTAAGGCCAGTGCAAGATGGTATCTGAATAATCTGTGAGTGCCTCATACTTTGCAGCAGTCCTTTCTTTCTGTGCAGCTGTTTATCTGGTGTCAGTGCTCACCAGAGAGACAGGATATACCAAAAGTGCATTTAACCAAGGAAGCAGGACTGCTCTTGAAACATTAAATTTTGTTTAATAATTATTGTAAAACAGAACCAAACTAATCAGAAAAGTTGCTCAGCAATTTTTTGGTAACAGAACTGTTGATAGATAAAGGCACTATATACCTGTGTGCTTAGTATTTGCTGAGCATAAATCTTGGAGCCAGTATTAAAGCTATCTCAAGACATTTTGAATGAATTATTAGACAATTCTGTATCTTCAAATCCTTATACATAAATATGCAATAAAACAAACAATGTAACAGATGAATTAACAAATGGAGGACAGCTCATCTATGCTTCCAACTTCCCAGATCAGAGCATTAGAAGACTAAATAGTAAATCATACTGAGTATCTCCACACAATGCTGCTTAGCAGTAAACTACCAAACACGCTATTGCCCATAATTGACAGGCAGAAGCACTTAATGTGTGATGCTGTACTTAAATTTACTGTCTCTCAAAATGTAAGTAACCTATCTGTATTAAGCAGGGAACAGATGAAGAAGGAAGTAATATGCCTGCTGCCCATTACTGTGGCACCTGATGCCCACCCAGAAGGGAGGCAAACACCTCCTCTTACCTTGAATATTCTCACTGCCTTTGGAATCCACTGGCAAACTTTAATTGTGTCTGGCACACACTTATTTTTAATGCCTGAGGCTCCTCAGCTTGTCTTTCAGTTGATTTATCTATCCAGTGTCTGTTCAATCCATCCTGGTCCTGCCCCACTGCATATTTGAAAATAATTTGGCATTTAGTTGCTATTCAGAAAGGACTGCATCCTGAGATACACAAGTCATGTATCACCTGCAAAATATCCAGTCTCCCAGAAGAGAAATTTTCAGGTTGTGAAAGTTGGAAACTGTTTCAGAGACTCTAGGAGACCACCAAGGCAACCCGTAGTGAGTTCTATTCATTAAAAGGTGAAGTAAGTGTATGACTCGGGATGAGCAAAGCAATCTACTTCCCCTTTCTGCCTCCTCTTCTTAACTATTTATACACATACACATAGACCTCTAATGCATGTACCTTCTGAACAAATCATGCTATTTAGATCTATTTACAAGTTATTTACTCCTTCTCAGTATATACCAATACTAAATTCAATTGTGTTTCAGCTTTCTTTGCTTACTCTGCACTGAACTTTTCTGGGATTACCATCAAAGTTCAGAATTACGTTCAAAAGGACAACACAAAAATATACATGGCAATGTAAGTAAGCCCAGAAGGAGGGAGAGGAAGAACCAGAGGAAAATGCTATCACTTGTGAAGTTTAAAAGCAATGGCAGATTAGTTGAGTTAGCCAATGACACATTACAATCCACGTCTGATGAGAACTGAGGCAGAAGTCTGCAACACTATACAATCACATAATATTAACATCTTTCTTCATACAAATACATGTTGAAAACAGTGGAAGACAGCTGGACTACATATTCTTGTGTCCTTCTCCTTTTCGTTCTTTTCCTTTTCTTTTTTCCTTTCCTTTTTCATTTCTTTGTCATGCAATTGTTAGATTGCCAGATAAATGAACATTGTTGGTTGGCAGACATCTAAGGGCATCAAAGACAGCACTAGCAGTCTCATTTTAAACAAAACAGAAAAAGTGTGACCTATTGAGCTGCTAGTCCTGTTCAATTTTCTGTTCCCTTTAAGACAAAAGCAAAACTAATAGAAAATAAAAGTAACAAGAAGAAAAATAAACACCACTTTTCCCTTCAAAGATAAATTAAGCTTGAGTAAGCAGCTTGAAACGTCATGAATAATGAGTTTTACCAACCTTTCTGAGACTTGGCTAACTTCCACGTGAGTACAGCCACTTTGTTGTTTTTTGGTTCTTACATTGCATAAAAGCTCAGAGTAAGTAAATTAAGTGATAAGATTAGTATCTGTTCTGACCAGCTGTCTCTCCCTCTCCCTTGTTAGCCCAAAATTGCAAGGTTTTTTCTTTGTTTCTTAGAGTGCTTATTTTTCAGTCTTGTCTTTATATTTTTGATTGCAATATCAAAAAACACCATGCGTTCAAAACATAAGGAAGGATAGTAGTTTAAAATGGTTCCTGAATTCCACAGGAAAGCTCTAGCTCTAGCTCTCAAGAAAGCTGTCTCTCAGAGAAATCCACTTGTCAGGAACAGCCATAATGCAGCTTAGGGAGAGGTGCTGACATAAGGCTTCCATCTGCTCCAACCTCAGTATAGATTACTGAATATGTTGAAGACACCTTCAACTTGAACTGAGTAATGGAAGACCAATATAGAAAATAAAAACATTCTTGTCAGTCCCCTCAGTTTCTGGCACTCTTACAAAAGAGGTGAGGGTCTGTCTGTTCAAGCTAGACCACTCTTAACTGGAAGACATAAAACATACCAAATCAAACCCCTAAAACACACACCAAAAAGAGGAAAACAGTCAATAAATAAGGGGGAAGAAAGAACAACTCCATCTCATTTAACACTCAGTGAACCTTTATGCAATTCCAACTACTTCAACTTCTAGGATCTCTACATAACAACTATGACTTTTGCCAAAGATTACAAAATGTCTTTCTGTACCTTGAAGGTATCACATTTTCACACATCAGTATTTCTACACTGGAGGTAACTTTGTAGTTTGTGCACAGCAGCCTCGTATAACTCAGTTAGACATTACACATTACTACACAATACAAATATACCCAGCAAGTCTGGCACCATCCTCCTGCAGAATGAGATGAATTCTCAATGGTATTTGGAGCTTTCCAGTACTAAGTCTTTGTTATGCAGAATTACCCAGTGACAAAGTTATTTCCATCAGGCTAAGTGATGCAAACCGATTATTGCTTGAAATATTGTGGTATATTCTGCCCTGATTCCAAAACAAGCTGCCCAGTCACAAAAAGCAGCTGCCCTAAAGTCCTTCCCTGTTCAAAAGTACGTGACATCAAGATGTATAAATTGATGCAGGTTTGTATACATTTTTTCCCTCAAGCCTACCTAGGCCTAAAGCACTAGGATGATCTGCTAAAGGAAAACTTGCACAGGTATTGTATTTTTGCTGAGAGCAAATAGGACTTTCAGTTTGAGGTCAGAATATCTCTGTTTCCACAGTTGCTAAATCCACATTAACATTTTTAAAAGCTATTTCTAAAGCCATACCAATAGATTAAGCATTATTTTTAGTTAAGTTCAAAGAGAAGAAGAAGTACAGCTTTGCCTGCTCTACCTGATTTCACTATGGCAACAGCAGAAAAATGGTAAATTCAGGAGATTAAGAGAACTATAATTCCAGCTGAACCAGCAAAAATAAGAATTAAAAATTAATTTATAATTTCTTGATTACCTACAGGCACTTTTGAACCATTCTTCAATTAAAAAAAAATTAAGTCAGACCACATACAAAATGATAGAAATGGTACAGAACAGCTTCTCTTTGCTTAAGTAATGTTTCCACTTTAATGTACTTATTTGCTCTCATTTGCTTAACACTACCAATATTTAGTACTGTGCAAATTTATGGAAATCTGACTTTAAAGAGCTTTGTGGCACTGAGTGATTTTTTAATTTTTTTTATATGCTTAAACTGAAGTGCCTTGATGAGATTCTGGAATAAATGAAATAAAACTCAGTAGCATGTAATGATGCCTTGTGACATGCTGTGAGGTAATACAGGCAGTAACATGTCATCACTGTGGGTGAAATAATGGGAATTATTTCATTTTGGTTTACTTTGCAAGTTTACTTTACAAGTCTGTCCTATGACTAAAAAAAGAATGGATAAAACCTGATAGATCTTTTTCCCCATGGGCTTTTGAGGACAATTGTCCTATTGCAGAATACCTTACTTATATATCGCAGGAGTTGCAAGATTTACATTAGAGGAACCCAAACTGCATTCCACTTCTTAAAAAATGAAACAAACCCAAACCAGATACTATATTTAGATTGCTACTGTGTGAATATATAATTTAAAAAAATATCACAGAATCAGAGTGGGTCATCTGGTCCAACATCCCTGCTCAAGCAGGGTCATCGTACAGCACACGGCACAGGTTTATGTCTAGGCAGTTCTTGAATAACTCCAGTGAGACTTCACAACCTCTCTGGACAATCTGTTCCAATGCTTAGTTACTCACGCAGTAAAGAAGTTCTTCTTCATGTTCAGGTAGAATTTTCTGTGACTCAGTTTCTGCCTATTGTGTCTTGTCCTGTTGCTTGCTACCTGGAAGAAGAGTCTGGATCCATCCTCTGACACCCTCCCTTCAGACACTGACAGACATTGATGAGGTCCCCTCTCAGTCATCTCTTCTTGAGGCTGAGCAGGCCCAGCTCCCTCAGCCTTTCCTTGTAAAACAGATGCTCCACACCCTTATTATCTTTGTCACCCTTCACTGGACCAGCTCTGGGAGCTCCCGTCCCTCTTGTCCTGAGGAGCTCAGAACTGGACACAGCACTCCAGGTGAGGCTCAGCAGGGCTCAGCAGAGGAGCAGGATCATCTCACTCAACCTGCTGGCAATGTTCTTTCTAATGCAGCTCAGGATCCCTTTGGCCTTCTTGGACACAAGGATCATGGCTAGCTTCCTGTCCCCAGGTCCTCCCCTGGAGAGCTGCTTTCCAGCAGGTCAGCCCCCAGTCTGTACTGGTACATTGAGTTATTCTTCCCAGGTTTTATAAAAAAAATCGAATAAACCTAAATTAAAAATATTCTAATAAAAAAATCAGATGTGCTGATAGCAACGGAAAACTTTAAACGTTTGATATCACTGTCTGGAAGCCATGACAAACCTAACAACATTTGTTGTCTTGATTCAGAAACTAAACCAAACATTTGTTGCCTAAGTTACCCACTTCTTTACTGCAGGTAACTAATCTGACTTTTGTACATGATCTGCAACTTAACAGGAACAAAATATTGCTCAAACCTACACATAGATATAAACGTTGCAATAAAGAAATTATATTTCCCTTTGCTTTGCCAGAGGAAGAAGCAATCAATCCATGTAACATTGGATCAGTAAGGGGACACAAAGCAATGCAGCTAAAGAAAGGGCAAAATAATAATATGAAGCATTGAGAAGAAATATTTTTCAGTACAAATCTAGAAATACTGTATTTTCTTGAAGACTTGCTTAGTCCTCATGTGGAAATTGTAGACAGGTCATTCAAGAAATAGTCAAGATATGGAGAAAGGCTCCTGCACTGTCCAGGAAAAAAACAGTTGTTCATAGGAAAGACTACATGAGTTTTGTCTTTCCAGTCTAGGACTGTAAAGGCTGAGGAAAGGTATTGTCCACGTACCAGGGAGACTAATGCATTGGGTTTAGAAAAAACTTCCATTGAGAGCAGTGGGACCTTTAGATTATTTTAAAATTCCACTTGATATGTTTAACAAATAGGTTATAAGATACGGTGTTTATCACAGCTGGGGATTAGACACCGTGACAAAACCTTACACTTTTATGAATGTAGTGCACAAAACTAGTAATACAAAATGCTCTCTCAAGCAATCTGGAATGATATCACCACTGCTACCAAAATTGAACAGACTCAAATGTCTTTTCTCTTCTTGAGGAAAAAAGACATATCTCTGTATAATATGACACATATTTATTAAACAAGATACCAGAAAGTCATCCAGAATGCAGGAAAAGAAAGAGTTAAAAAAAATGTAAGATTAAAAGAAATCTCCTTTTGAAAAGAACAATATGAATTGGAACCGTGCTTATTTACCCACAGACATATCTTAGGTATTTATTTTTCATAAATAATAATGCTTGTCTGATTTTTATCAAGGCTAACATCTTCAAACTGCAAATGTTCTCTACACTTGGAAGTTAAATACATACAGACAGGGAAACTTTTCTAATTGAAGAAGTATTTGCAACTTTTCTAATTTTACTTTTTGTTTTTACAACACATATCACTACCTCAAGCTCTCCTGGTTCAGGGTTATCCAGATTACTCCTGCCTAATCCTCAAGCCAAGAACAAAGAGAACAATCAAAGATATGTTGAAAGAAATGAAACCAGCACCGAACCTCAGAAATCTGTAATAGCTTCATCACTAGTTCCTTGTCCTAGTTTTCAGGGGAAAAAAATTATCTTTAAGCACTACTCATGGCAGCCACACACTTCATATACTCTTGTTTGTCCTCTTTTTTTTTAAAAAAAATTAATTAATGAATTTTTCTCAAGGTCCTGGTTGTAACGTACATAGCTCATAAAAGCTTCCTAGGACCAGATGACCATCTCATTATGTCTGTCCCACCTGGAGAAGTGGACTCATTGTGAATACTGCAGTTCATAAAGCGTGCAGCAAACAAAATTTTAAGTGAAGGCACAAAATTCTCAATGGAAAGGTTGTGCCCATAAACCAACTTCTGACAGAGGCAAAGTGCGACAGTGGAGCGTATCGCAATCCCTGCCACCCCCAACAAGCTTGCCTGCAGTAAAAATAACTGAGTAGGGCTGAACATTTTTTGCTTACAAACAGAACTAAATTTAACAGTAAAATTGAACAAAGCAATAGTAACTGAATCAAATGTGACAGCAAAACCCCCATTTTATGCACACACTTTATTACCCTTCTTAACTTTTTGTTTGTATAGTGAGGGAATTTATGCTTCAGCTTGTTTAAAACTGAATTACAGAGATACATACAGTGGCAATTTTCTTTACAGTCATCTACCAACAGAATGAGAAAAAAGCAGCTATTCTAGAAGAATTGTATACACAATTCCTTTGTTTTCTCTGTCCAGTCACAGAACAAACATATTTATTGTAAGGATGAGCTATAAAGTGTCAGATATCAGATTCAAAGTATGAAGAAAGAGCCATCTCTAACTATTTTCAAATACTGCCTCTAGAAAGAATTCTCTTCATTATACTCTTTCTGGGATAATTAAAAAATAAGAGGCATAAGAGATGAAAGTGACATACTCTCACTGTAGATCTTCTCTTTGTAAAGACAAAAATTTAGAAAGATATGTGAATCAGAAGTGTAGTGTGAAACTACTGGACAATAATTGAAATAAAGGTCCCAAATGCACTATGTTAGAAAAGCAGAGCTAAACCATTATCCTCACTCGGTATTACTTGTTACATGCCAACAAACTAGCAAAAAGGCTGATGATAATCCAACAGATAATAAATTATGGCACTTATACGTTAACACAGTTTCCAAAATATAAATGATCAAAGACAAATTATGTAAGGAGCAAGCAACCATTTTTCCTGATTTTGTATCCAGAGCTTAGTGAAATAGTATATACAGCAATTTCACAATTATAAGCTGCACCTGATTATAAGCCCGGGTAGCCGGGTAGACCACGGGATTTGTCCATATATAAGCTGCACTCGAATATAAGCCGCACTTTTTTTTTTTTTTTTCCCAGGGAGGATCCAGCTCTGGCTGGCCCCGCCCCACTTCGGGCCACATGGCTCTGGCCATCCCTGCCCACCGCAGCAGTTCTCAGAGGTGCGGCTTATAAACGTGAAATTACTGTACTTTGAAGATTTTTTTTTTCCAGAAAAACAAGAGAAACAAACTCAAAACATTTTAGTGGACTATCAGAAAGGTGAGTTTAAATATGAAGCTCTCAATTTACAATAAATATCTTTAAAATATCTTTGAAAATCCTTTATCTTTTGTTAATTTCAGGATTTCCAGATGAATCTGAAAAAATCAGTAATTCTCATGTTGGACTAACTTATAGTTACATGGTCCGTATGGTTTTAAATTTTATGTACTTTAACCACTTCTATATTCACTAGATTCCAACAAATAATTTTAAGAGATTATCAGGAAGACATGCTTGAAAGTTCAAACTTTTTCATTACTAAAATGAAAACAACTGACGAATTGTAAAATTAAATGCCAGTTTTAAGTATTTCAAAGTAGAGACCAAACTTGTTTTGGTATATTTCTGACTTATCCACTCTATGTTAACAAGGTAATCTTTAAACATATCTTTCTGTTGTCTTGCTCATAGAGTAGTTATTACAATAAAGGAATCATACAATGGTCCAGGTTGGAAGGGATCTCATAGGTCATCCAGTTCCAAGTCTCCTGCCATGGGCAGGGACACCTTTCACTACATCAGGTTCCAAGCCCCATCAAGCCTGGCCTTGAACATTTCCAGGGTTAGGGCATCCACAATGTCACTGGGCAACCTGTTCCAGTGCCTTACCACCCTCACAGCAAAGAACTCTTTAACACCTAAGGTAAACCTACTCTCAGCTTGAAACCATTCTCTCTTGTCCTGTCATTTTACGCTCTTGTAAGAACTCCATCTCCATCTTCCTTGTGGGCTGCTTTCAGGTCTGCCTTTCTGGAAGGCTGTAGTTAGGTCACTCTGAAAGACTTCTCTTTTCCAGGCAGAACAACCCCAACTCTCAGCCTGTTCTCACAGGACAGGTGCTCCATCCCTCTGATCACCTTGGTGTTCCTCCTCTGGAGTCACTCCAGCAGGTCCCTGTGCTTCCTGTGCTGGCACCCAGAGCTGTCCCAGCTCTGCAGGTGGGGTCTGACAGAGCAGAGCAGAGCAGAGGGGCAGAATCCCCTCCCTGGCCCTGCTGCCCACGCTGCTTTGGATGCAGCCCAGGACACACTTGGCTCTCTGGGCTGGCAGTGCCCATGGCTGGCTCATGTCCAGCCTCTCAGCCATCAATTCTACCTTTAGAAAAAGTGAAGGGTAAATATTTGGCTCTCAAGAATCGTCTTATGGGAAATGTGTATTATGTTAACTGCTATTTGATGATGAAATGTCAACAGACTAAAATATTTCTTTAAAAAATTACTCCATTCAATAAAAGCATCAATAGTTTGCCTGATTTTAAAATACAATTTCACTAGAACACATAGAAAGAAATAATACTAATGTAAAAGCCATGCCATGTGCATTAGTCCATATTAAACCACAGTCTCCCAGTCCCTGGCATTAGGATATTGTTAAAGATCTGACAAACCATAGCTACAGGGAAATTCAGTGATCAGAATTAAAACTTTTACTTATCACCTTGTGCCTAGATTTAGTTCACTGACTGTATTAAGGTAGGCCGAAGTCTTTGTAAGTTTAATATAAAATCATTAAAATAGATGATGTCTTAAAAAAAAGTAAGTAAACATTAACAATGTTGTGAATACATACATATATATTACACAGAACTGTTAATATTATGTGGCATTTTTTGACAACATGTGGGGGGCAAAATGGTTTTGATTACCTCACTAAAACACAAATTAAGAAATATTGACCATGCAGTCATGAGTTCAGGCATCGGACTGTATGATAGGGACCTTCCAAATACAATTGAAGAAAATGTACTTCATAAATAATGTTCTGCCCATTAAGGCAAAGACAGGATGCAATATGAAAAAAACAAGCCCGCATGATGACATGGAAATTATTGCAATAGCTCAAAATGAAGAGAAAACAATGAGCACAAAGTTCTCCTTTCTCAATATATAATATTGTTTAATAGCTCAGATTACTTCCTCCTGTTTTGAAGCATTCCTCATTCATGATTCCCTTACATGAATGGAAGGTAAAGAGATGTACTGAAATCTCTCATGACACTACAGCATCTCACAGTTGTTTATTTTTAATTTCTGGCATACATTATGATCCATACTTAATGGATGCTCTCTTTTTATGCCATTTTGATTATATCAGCACGCATTTTAGTCATTGATCAGCAATTCCATTTGTCTTTTATATCACAATTTGACATCAGTGCAAGAAATGGGATGAGATACAAACAAAAGTATACAGAATTACTAAGTAATAGTTGATCATGATTTTATTTGTGATGCATGACTTGTCAGAATCATATTTAACAGTATGTAATGAATACTTCTTTGTACTTCCATAAATTTGATAGAAAAAAATGTTGCTTTCAAAGCTAAAAGAAATTTGCAATTACCAGCTGCTAATCACATCTGAGGATTATTGGTCTTTCTGACTAAGAAGTCAGGGATGACATTGGAAGACTCTTTATAGTTACTGTTGTCAGTGACTTGGTGATCTGAGGTGGATTGTTAGTAAACAGTGCTTCTAACAAAACCCTGTTGTAATGTTCTCAAAACTCAGCTTGGACGCAGAAGTCACTTTTCCTGTTGTTATTCCCTACTATACAGACACCAGAGAAGCAACGCACAGACACCAGAGAAGCAATGCAGAGTGAGTTGTACCACTCACTACTTGGCTTAGCAAAATCTGGAAACTCACCCCATACATTCAGTTTGACATCAGACTCCAAATGAAGAGTTTGAATGCAGAAGTTAATCCCAACAAAAGAACTCATACATGTTTTGATTTAGCAACATTAAAAGTTAGTTATTTTTTACCAAAATGAAGAAATTTTTGAATAAATTTTTCAGTTTAGTTTGCTGAAACATTTCAGCATAAAATAGCATTCACCCCTGATGTCCCTCCCCTTTCTTTTAGCATTTTAACATATGGTTAGACTCCTTTAACTCCAATGAAGTACTAAAAAAGAGTGGAGGGGGGGATATGATTCTCCAGAGCCACAACAGTTACCCACATTAAATACAGAGCATTGCAGGACAGGACTGCTTTATTAAAAATTACAGGGAAGAAAACATTTCAAGTTCACCTAAATAATTGATATATTCTCAGATGGACTGAAGCAGACATTTCACTTTGACTTTTATAACAGAGATGCTGACACTTGTGAAAGTTTGTTGAAAACTTTGTTCTCTGTCCAAAACTGTCCCCAACAGTCAACAAAAAAATTCCTCAACAGATTTTCTGGAGTGACAAAGATTATTTTTAAATAAAAGAAAGGAAAGTACTATAAGAAATCAAAGAAACAGGTCATTTTGCTATCCAATAACCAAAAAGAATGTTTTGACAAAAATGAACTTATCTCCACTGCAGTCTGATGAAGCTTTTCAGATTTTTAGTACTTGCTTATCTTTGTTAATACACTCAAGCATACATATATCTTCTGAGAGTTCTGCTTTAATGGCTGAGCTTTAATGGCACAGCTGACAGGACATGTTAAAAGACACAAAAAATTAGTAGCAAGTCTGAGCTCCATGAAAAAATGCTATCCACCTTTAGACTTCAGAAAGTGCAAGACTGATCCATATGTTAAAACAACCAAAATTAAAAATGTGGAAAATAGACAAATCCCACCCACAACATCCTCAAACTGGAAGTAAGCTTCATAACAAAAGAAACATTTTCAGACAGATAATTTCAACTTAATACTTATTTTCCAGTTCTCTCTCTAATCTTTTAGCTTAAAGGTTTTTTATAAATTATACATGCAAAGATTCCCAGGAAATAAAGTCAGAATAGCACTAATTTGATGAGTTATATATTGCTGTGGTAACATAAAAACCAGGCACAGTTATAGATATGCTTACATACATGACTAAATGCATATGTAGGTAGAAGAAAGTATGATGGGATGCTCTACATTAAATTTATCTTGGCCAAATTTTGATTTTTCTCATGACAAGGCAAACATAGTGAGACTAGACTAACATTACAACCAACTCTGTGCACCACCCTTGCTTTCTAATCCAAACATTTTACCTTCTGGACAATCCATGTTAAAAAAATACAGTTTGCTTTTCTACTCCTGCACACTCCTTCCACTAAATTTAAAGTTTAGATTTATTAAATTGATTAGGGAAAAGCATATGATAAACGGGTGTAATTTTCCCTTTCCAGAGTGAAGTGTCACAGCTTTTCATTATAGTTTAATGGGATTTACCTGAATTCCATGAGGGCAAATACTTTCTTTTTAGAATTAGCTTCATTAGGAAATCATTACAATACATAAAAGAAATGTGAATATTTGTTCTGGGCTACTTTTTTATTTGTTTTGTAAACTGAACAGATCATACAAGTTGCTTTCAGTACAGCAGTTGATTCCATACGTGCATAATCAATATGAATATTGCAGTACAACTTTTATTACAGAACAAACTGACTTTGGCAAGATATTGAACTGTGTAAAAAGAAAGTTCTATATTTTGTGAATGACCAACTTTAACAAAAAAAATACAGAAATCACTGTTTAAATGGGTATTTTTGTAATACATTTATAACTTGGCAAAATATCAATCACTCCACTTTTGCTACACTGACTGAAGTTCATTGCAAAATAGTTTTTTGCTCTCACTAATCAGTTTGGAAAACTGGAAGTTTT
>VRYO01001269.1:15290958-15310435 GCA_009812075.1 Sialia sialis | reverse complement strand
GGCTTATATATGGACAAATCCCGTGGTCTTCCCAGCTACCCGGAAGTGCGGCTTATATTCAGGTGCGGTTTATAATCGTGAAACTACTGTAATTTAGAAGACAATGCTTTAGTTGCTTTAAGGAAGAAAGTATAAGATTGTTTGGTATCTGCTATATCATATACATTTTAACAACGACCAGACCACGTACCTGAGAGCATTGTCCAAACGCTTCTGGAGCTCTGGCAGGCTGGTGCTGTGACCACTGCTCTGGGGAGCTGTTCCAGTGCCCAACCACCCTTTGTGTGGAGAAACTTTTCCTAATATCCAACCTAAAGCTCCCCTGACACAGCTTCAGACCATTCCCTCAGTCCTGACACTTTCAGCACAGCAATGAGATCAGTGTCTGCCTCTACTCTTCCCCTAACAGGGAAGCTGTAACTGCAATGAGATCTCCCCTCAGTCTCCTCTTCTCCAAGCTGAACAGACCAAGCCACCTCAGCCACCACTCCACACACAGCTTCCTCTCTAGACCTTTCACCAGTATTAGCTTATAGAATCCAGCTGCCTCTTTTTTCTTTTTTTTTTTTTTACAAATTTACCATAACATTTGTGTTTTGAAGCTACACTGGATAGTTCCAATTACAACACTGAAGATCCACCATTTTTTCTGCACTACAGAATACATCCATGTTTTTTATACTCAGGTTTCATCATATCAAATGTCTTTTTAATAAAATGGGATTATTAATTTCCAGGATCTGGGACCTTTCAAACTACTTCAATTTATTTAGAATGCAGTATAATGATTTCCAGTAACCACAATGTAACTAAACCTAAACCTTTTGTCCATACTGCATTTTACTTGCTAACAATAAAATAACAACTTTCAATTATAATAAATTAAATTCAAATTGACTTTGTAATGTATAATGAGACTGAAATTAAGTGCTAAGACTAAACACCTACAAAGCATGTAATTAATTTTAGGAAACAATGTTTTTAGGAAATATTATTTGCTTTGAATAACTCAACTGATTCAAAATAATTCTACTTTGAAGTCATCTGACTATATCAAAGGGTTAATTTAAGCAGGAAAATAAAATTTTTGACATATGACTAGATAACATGAGACTCAGTAGTAAAAAAATGCAAGCCTTTCTTCTGCTGTTTCTCTTCTAGATTAATGAAACTTTTATGTTTGGTATTAAGTTGTGTCTTGATTTGTTCCATTCCTGCTGTCAGGCTACTCTTCCACCCCCAGATGTTGGAATACTGCTCCAAGATAACTAATTTTACTAGTAGGACCATAACTAGAACAATTTTCTTATACAGATATGGATATGTTAGTCTGCCATGAAATACCCAGGCTAGTGCTAGGGCATGGAGCTGAAGCACACAGACTAAAGGCAAGTGAAAATACTGCTACTCCTCAAAGCTGGTTTTAAGAAATCAGGAGTACATAAACAGGAATATCTTCCTACCTTTCCACTTCATTTTTTCTTTTCAGGAAACATTAGTGTTCTGTGTCCTGTTTAGAAGCTCAGTTTTCCAAAAGAGAAACCAAACAATACATTGTCTAGCTCAATTTCATGAGTCTGAGTATTTCTTTACTATCACATTAATATAGGAAGGAGATAGGAATGTTGCTAGTAATGAAAAACGCCCTACATCAACCTTTTATGAAATTGGTCCTCTGTAGAAATTCTCGTTCCAGATATGTAGAAGGTAATGAGAGATAGTAATTGTTTGGATTGGAGCTTTTATACTTTCCTTTCAAGCAGGAGAACCAGAAGGCCACTGATGGTCCTCCTTACTGTTATCAGTGCACTTTAGTGCATGGCAGAGAAATGTGGTCGCACACTCTCATGTGCTAATTAAGTCTCTCATACCCAACTCTGGCTCTTGATGTGGGGTCCTATGGAAATCTGTGTTCACCTGATGTTGCACAAAGTAGTATGCATGGAGTCAAAGGGAAGTGATGGGTTCTGTCTTCCAGCTGTCAATAACCTGTCAGGATTTATAAAACTAAACTATAGCAGGCAAAAGTTACTTAATGCTACTATTTAATAGAAACATTCCCAGGTAAAAGCAATATGGAAAAACTTTTTGTGACCTGTTGCTTTTACTTCCCCTTGCAGACATTATACTATTTACAAATACTCTACTGTAGAACACTCAAAATGTTATTTTGTTTTTGTTTATATCTAGGCCTAAGTGTGAGATCACAGTTTGCCACTGCTGTAATCTGTTTTAGCCAATCCTGGGACTTGGAAGATCCCAACATAGATCTGTAGTGACTACAGTCCCCAGCTGCCTGTAGCTCACTGAGATCTCGTTGCATGTGTACAAATTTTACAGTCCTGCATTTACCATGATCATGGTAGTTTGTTACCTGCCTGCTGTGTTCTCACAGCAAGAGCTGTAACTATTCCATTCAATCTGTAAATTTGGGATTAGCTTAGCTCTCTGGTGAGACAATCACACTTGTAACTGACAAAATATATGACTTATAGGCCCCAAATTCCCACATGGAAAGAAAGCCTTGAATCCAGATTGCAAGATGTGGAACCATAGGCAACTTTTTTCCTGGCAAAGATGGGAACTAGTTTTCAAAACTCAGGTGACTAGGATCCAATACAAATAAGAGATAATAGGTAAACTCACAGTAGTAAGTTACTGTGCATTTTCTAACGAGCTCCTATTGTAAATATTTCTCAGTTACTGATTTAGAATTAAAGAATAGCTAGCATTCAAGCTAACTACAAATTACATCTTGGAATCTAGGTAAATGGAACAGATACAAGCAAAATCTTAGAACTGAACAAATAAAATAATAATAGTTAGAAAAACATTGTTCCACGGCAAAATTACTCAACCTCTAACCTCAAAACAAAGCACAATGATAAACACCACACTTTCAATTATAAAGCATTTAAAGCCTGTTAGTCAGTTAAATGGGAGAAAAAAATCTGCACTAAAGCTTTAAGGGACACTTTGGGACAATAACATCCTCATTAAAAAATAAGGATACATCAAAATTCTTCAGTTAAAAGGTTAAATGTTAGTCTCTGTGTAGCTGATAAATGTTGGGCTAATCTAATCAGTGGCTGTAAGAGGCAATGCCATCATCTAGCTGCCCTGACCCATGCTTCATGCATTTTTACAAAAGTCAGATTTAAGAAAGATGTAAACTTCGGGCCTTTGACCTAGCAAAGACCTTGTTCGTGCCAGCCTGGTGTTCTGCTAAACAGACTGAGAACTTCCAGCTGAAATCAGGAACATGTGCACTTCACTAATACAACACATGATTTGGAAATTAAAATGCAACGTGATCAAGTGCTTTAGGATATTTTAACAGTTAAGAATGCAGCTAGGGAAGAAAAAAGCTTGTATCTGTGTTTTGATTTGGGGAGGGGGAAAAGGACAAATTAAATTGCATTCGTTTTCTTAAAATACGTAGGGAAACAAAAATTCAGTTCATTAGTTCATGCATGACTGACCTAGAGGAAATAAGGAGGTTGTATGTGTCTTTATGACATGTGTCACTTATTAGGTAAGTAGGTTTTACTACTTCCAATTGAACTAAGTTAAAACTAATTAGATGGTAGTTAAATTACAATCTAAATATAATAAACCCAAATAAAAATAGCAAATGACATTTTAGTTATCAATATTGTTCCTAAATGCAGTTGTTTATTTCCAATAGTTTGTATATTGATTATTTCCAAGTACTGGAGTACCAAGCTTTACCATCTGCTGGATTGGCAGTTTAATGCTACATACACTAACTAGGACAGACTTTTCATGTATGCTGTATTTAATCAGATTAATTTATTTCATTCCATCTTCTTACATGTGTCTCGAGACATGAGTCTCTGGACTCTGTATAAAACATAATCCATCCACCCTTTTTGACTATTGTGGCATGATAGTAGAGTAAAATTGACAGGGAGACCTAGAGAAATAGTTTCTAATTACTACCAGGATCTCAGATCAGTGTTGAGATTTTACATTTGAAAATATATGAACGCTTCTTGTAGTACCCATGTATATATTCAATTTCAAAGTGAAAAGATTATGTATCACTATCTCACAGATTATGTATCATTATTTTTTCAATAAATGTATCTACATACATACATACATATATAAATATATTTTTTCCATTTCAACAAAATAATGGTCTAACTACATTTTTGGCACATATATGCTTATCCCTTGCATTCCTGGGTTTTAGACTTATGTGGAAACTTGAGTAGGAAGTAAACTGTTCAACTTGGATTAGCCAAAGATGACAATGCTGGGTTAAAGAAACTGCACAGAAGAAACAAACAGTCTCACTACCTTCCATTAAAAGAAGACTCTTTTTGATACTCAAGCATAGAACACGTTAACTTATGGATCTCCATCTAGTACTGGAGGACCTACCTGAAAAAGTGACTTTTGTTGTGTTTTCTTCTATCTGGAAGATGCTTCTCCTGATTTTAGAGTACCAGTGTCTATTTAATTCACGGTCAACCTACTTCCTTAGTTTTCAGAGAAACAAAAGCCCATGTGGAGAAAGCAATCAAATTTATTATACTTACTGGATTGGAGGGTTTAGAGGATTATTAATACTACATGTTAGGGAAGTGCAGTTCACATAATTTGTATTTTTTCTGCAACTAAAATTATTAGCAAAAACATACAGAGTCTTGATTATATGTAGGTTAATCATATCTAACTATACTTCCTCTCTGTGTAAAGCTCTTATATTTCAACCTATATACCGTCCCAGCTTTTCCATCACTTACTTATATCTGCTAGTACACAGGCAGTGACTGCTTCTTTGAAATAAAACAAATAAATATATTCTAAGAATGTAGAATTACACAGTATAAAGGTCTTAAACAGGCAGTTAGCATTACACAGTATAAAGGTCTTAAACAATTTTTTTTTGTATGAGGGAGCTCTGCATTTGCAAACTGAACATGACTCCTGTAAACACATTTCCTTCTACAATTTAATAAAGAAATAGGACAGAGCAGGAAATTTTCCTAATGGTTGCAAACTAAAAAAAAAAAAAAATCTGATTTAGCAACCATGAAAACTAAAATGTGTTATTATCCACTTTGATTTCATTAATTCAAAGTAATGGTCAGACTATAGGTGGAAAGGGTTTTATATCTGCAGATGACTTCACACATGAGGCAACCCAGACCTATGACATACACATCCCCTAAACCCATGTGGCAGTATCTGCTGTAACAGAAATACAACTGATATGCATAGATCTATTTCCAGTTTTGGTATAAATGATTTTGTTCTGCATTTCTATTCCAGTGATACTCAATGCAGGAATTGAGATTATCATTGACTATTATGGTTCAACTTTAGTCAGATGGAGAAAGAATTAAAAAACCAGATTTTTACTATTCCTGCATGACTTTCCATGGGGAAAAAAAAGCATTTTCTACCAATTTTATGTTATACTTTTGAAAATACTGTAACAGACCCATGCACCATTATATAATTTATAAAAAGACAAAGCTACATAGCAATACAGAATCCTGACAAGTATTCAAAGGTCTGAAAATGGAAAAAAGTCTCCATTATTTCCCTCAAATTCAATGTAAAAGCCTTAATCTAACGCCTTTCAGAATTTAATCAGCATTTCCCTTTTACTTTCATTGAAGAGTATAATTATTTAATTCAAGTTGCTACAAATATCTATTCTAGATAAAACTTTTTGAAAGACTAACTTGTCATGACTTTTTTGGTCCTGAGATCTTTATATTTAGCTAAATTAATCCACTGCACAATGAAATATTCTTCTATGTTCATAATCAGAACTAAATTGTCCTCATTCTTTCTCAAATAGGTGTTTCTTGCCACAAGGCATAACTTCTGTCAGTCCTTCTAAGTTCTAATATCTTTTGTGAAAAATGAAATAGCCAATGGTCATCAAAGAAATAAAAAAAAAAAGAAAAAATCCTCTACCTCTAAGATCAGCAACTAAATCTGATGAAAGAACTGAAAATACCTCCTAAATCAAACTTAGTAATAAAATGTCTTATTGAAGGAAAGATATAAAAAGTATTATGAGGGATACTTTTTAGCCAGCAATGCTAGAAGATCAAGGTATTGACACTACACTGAGAGAAAGGCTCCCAAACTCCTTGTACCATTGAAATACAATCCATACTTGCATAAGACACACTTTCTTTGACCTTCCCTTTCTGACATACCGGTACCAGCTCTTCTTATTAGTCTTTGTATCCTTTGCAAAGTTCCAGCCCATTGGTCTTCCTGACCCTGTCCCTATACAACCATAAAGTATCCCTATGCTCTTCCCAGGATACCTGTACCTGCTTCCACTGTCTGTGCATTTGCTTTTTACCCCTAAGTTTGACCAGCAGGTCCTCACTCAGCCATGCCACTCTTGCCTTCCTTGCCCAATTTCTCAGGCCTGGGTATGGAGAGCTCTTGTACTCTATGGAAAGAGTCTTTAAAGATCTGACAACTTTGTTCTGCTCTGTTCAACTCCCATCCCGTCCCCTAGAGCAGTTTCCCAGAGAATCCTATTGACTAACTGCTTGTAGAGCTGAAGTCTGATTTCTAAAAAATTCAGGGTCCTGACTTTACTCTTTGCCTGGCCCATATTCTTCAGGACTGCAAACTTCACCACAGCACAGTCACTCTATCCCAGGCTGCACTTTATCCTACTCCAATCTTGATGTTCCTGACTTGCTTGCTTGCATTGGTGACCATCATTATTGCATCTCCTCTGGTAGGGCTGTCTATTACCTGACTCAAGTAGTTATGCATTCCAGAAATCTCCTGGATTGCTTACAGCTCACTGTGCTACTTTTCCAGCAGATGTCATAGTGGTTGAACTCCCCCAGTAGGACAAGAACCTGCGAGTGTAATGTCTTCTGTATCTGGAGCAACAAGGATTCACCAACAGCTTCTCCTTCAGTGGACAGCCTGCAGTAGACACCAACCACAACATTCTTTGCTGCCTTGGTGTTTGAATCTTACCTCTCAGCTTACAACCTGCTTGTGGCTGTTCCTCAGAAAGAGCTCTTCACACTCAATCCATATCTGGTTTAGAGGGTAACTTCCTTGTCCAAGACAAACACTCCATCTATCTAACCTTGGCATGTCATTCCACAGCTTATCATATATGAGCCCGATCCCCTTCCTCCATCATAAGAGGGGGAAGCTCTGTCCATGAGCCCCATTAACCCAAAGACCCTCTTCTCTTCTAAAGAAATATGAATCCCATCTGATGCCAACAAACCTGGTGCTATGTAGCTCATCCCATTATCAAATATCCCAAAATCTTGACAGTGACACGAACCATGGACCCACGAGCTAATAGATGCTTTAGCATATATTGATAATTTCTTTAATTCTACTAGAGAAACTTCCTAGAAAATAACTAGGCAGAATACTTGCCAAACTTACATAAACAAGTAGGACAAACAACCAGAATAAAGGAGATTCAGATGTCAACATACAATGTTTAAAAGATCACCTCATATGGGTGAGATTGTTTTTTTGGTTTGTTTGTTTTGTGGAGAGGGGAAATACATTTATAACCTCTGACTCAATGACCCATCTTGCAAAATGACAAGCTCCTTCGATTTACCAGAATATTTCCTCAGCAAAAGCACTACAAAACAAGAAATCTTCAGATACTGGGAATCAAGGGACAAGTTCATGGCTGGCCTAAATTAAGTTTCCTTCAAATCAAAGTCATGAAACTCAGAAAGCAAGTGCATAACTCTGGGAAAAATGAGGAAAGGTTGATGGATATGGATGAGGGAGAAGGATGTGTCAATAAAGAAGTCTTAACTTTTAAAATATGGCACAGAAAGGTTCTATTCTAAGACCTTTAGGCAAGAGAGAAAACAAAAAGTTCTGCACTAGCTTTAAAACCTCCAAGAAACAGGACATTGGGTAAAATGAAGGAATCAGAATCTAAGAAAAACATTTAATAACAAAACAATCCCTGCCAAAATGTTGATACTTCTCACTAAATCTGTGCTGAATTCATAAACACATTTAAAGAATTCAGGAGCCTGCATCAGGAATTCAGAAGGCACAGTGTGGTACTGAAACAATGCTTTAATCATACTTTGAGTTTTTATCTCAACAAAAATAAACAGGTAAGAACTATTGATATGAAAAAGCCCCTCAACCAACACCAGCCCAACAGACTCCTGAAGCCATAGATAAAAAGACCTCCTATCAGTGGGACATATAATTGGTATTTAATTCTGAAAGGTTGCTATTTTTTAAAAAACACTTTGGAAAATCACCTTCTGATGAGCAGTCAAAAAAAAATAAAATTCACAATTCTTTTGTGTCATCAGTAACAGTGTCTCAGATGTCAAAACCGTAGAACTGGTATACATTTCAAAAACATGCATCAGGAAATGAACCTTAAGAAATTTTAACTGTTCAGCAGGGAGAAAGGATAAGATCAGAGGCTTATGTTTTATTGGTTTTGTCCATAAGAAATTAAGTACTTCACTTATCCATAAAAAGGATGCAGACAAAAATCATAAAGAACATGTTAACACCGCTAGCTTGTAATGGATGCAATCACAGTATTACCATCTAAATTTTTGTTTACTTTTCAACAGATTGGTGTCTGCAGATCATGCTGTCTTACACTGCCGTTCCTCTGTAACCTTAACCATTATTCCTACTGTGTAAAGTGAAGCACAAATTTAAGGTGACAAAGCACCAGTTGGCTGATGTGAAGTATGCTACGAAAGCAGAAACCTCTGAAAGCTTCACAGCCATTATGAAATAACTGACCTATATGAAACTGCTACCATGGTTCACAAATTTATTGTCAGGTTCCAGCCTCTAGCTGTTCTCTGATTGTTCTAAATACTTGACAAACTGAAGCCTTTTCACTTTCTGTTGAAATTGCCTCATCTCCCTGTCAGAGCGCCATGGGGGACTCCATTACTTTTCTGACTTCTTTCCCCTACTGACAAGTCATTTAGCTGGCTCCTTGTTGTGAAGGCTGTCCATGTCAAATTAGCCAGGGCCCCTATTGTCCTTATTACCACTCGAAAAGCCATCATGAGTAATGCTACGGGGTCCCTCAGTTGTCATCATTTGTCAGAAAGAAAGGGAGTGTGGTTACATATAGCTGACAGGTAATTTCAGTGTCTACAATTACCCCAATTAGTCTTGTCATAAACAATTCGATAAATGCACACCAATACAAACAGATAAACACACCAAGGTTTCTCACTATTAATGTTATGTAATGGATAAATCAGTGATATAACGCTATATTTTATTTATTTCTTTAAACTATTCTCAGCTGCAAGCTGGCAGTTGCTACCTGGTCAGCACAAATTGTACTATCTACTTTCATTAGCTCATCACCACAGAAGAATATGAAAGGCTGTGACAAAATTCATTTAGAGAGAGCAAGAAAGAACAGATTGCCTAAAGCAGGTGTTATAACAAAGATAAAACAAAGGTTTGCTTTTGTCAGTTCAATGCCGCAATGAGCGTTAAAAGAGACTATTTTGTCCTTAAAAAGAAACATAATGTAGGAGAACAACAGAAACAGAAAGCAGGAAAATACATTCCCTGATTCCCACCATTTCCCAAGTCAATCAGCAGGTGGGTCTTTGATATGCATCAAAGCTTCATTTGTCAAGGTGGTCACAATATTAACCAAATTATTTCCACATATTTTTCCTATTTTTTAAAAAACAGACATCTTGCAAGGCAATACGGCTCCTGAAAAACCTGACAATTATTCCACATATATACAACATAATCCCTGATGTTCTTCCACAGAATTTTTTGAGAACAGGTTTAGTAATTCTAACTGCCAGGACAGTCTGGAGCACTGTGCTAAAGTCTTTCGGAGCATAAAATATTGATAATGTTGACTGCTCTCCTAAAATGCCAGGTAGACCTGTTACAAACACAACACTGAAAAAGGCAGCTTTAATAACATTTATATTAAGCACTGAATTACACATTGCTAAGCTTATCCTTGTGATCCACCTAAATAAAAATCTTGACATCTCTAGAGTCCACAGGACCCTGTCTGTTTGCTGACCGCAGGCTGAAGTGATGGCTGGAAAACCGAACACAGACATGTTGTTGTAGGAAATTGCTTTTGGCAACTATTTGTTCAAACTCAAGATTTTTTTTAAACCAACACTAAGAACCCACCAGAAAACAGGACAGGTCTCCCTAATGAGTAATCTATTTTAGCACAGTCTTGTCTAGGCATGACAGTTTACTGAGAGGCTTGAAAAACTCGTAATTACCAGTGTTACAGGGCAATTAATGTATATTACACTGCACTACTCATGGCAGCAACTGTCATTTTCTCAATAAAAATGAGTACTCTTCAGCTAAAGGTGACATTAATTGGGACTTTAATGACTATGCAGAGGAGCTGAAGCCAAATATGAACAAAACAGCGATTCAATGAGCGACTTCAGAAACGAGAAAATTGTACTAAAATGAGATTAATTGCTGTTTAGAAAAAGGAAAGAACCTAAAAAGCTATTAAATTGCAGGGTTTGGGTGCCCGGGTGATGGTTGTGATGTTAATCTTGCATTCTCACAGCAGGCAAATATTCACTAAATTCAGAGCCTTTTGACAGCAGGAAAAATCATGTATGCTTAACTTCAATCCATCAAAAATATATTTCAGCTTTTATCAGTGTTCTAAATACTTCTGCAATTTCAAAAATTACTGCTCCATTCCTTGGCTGTCATCATGCAAATGCGAACACTGTCAATATTGCTATGAAAAATTCCCTGGCTTCAAAAGGCCTGCTTCGGTGATAAAGAAAGAAAAACGTGAAGATTAGAATTGCAAAACACACACTACTAATATAACAGAAAGCAACAATAAGAATTTAATGTTTAAGTTGTGAAAACTGCTAAAATAGAAAATGATGGGGTATTGTTTTAGTGTGTGTGTGGGGAAAAAAAAAATAAATCAAAGAACTCCCCTACTCTGTCATAAAATCTTTAAAGCTTACAACTTTATAGATAATTACTCATTGCAAATAATTAGGACATAATTTTCCAGCTTGACTTCAGGTGATATAATTATTAAAACTGCTCTGTAGTTTCTAAAAGCCTTTATCTGTGCTACTTAATTCTTTAAAGCAATTATATAATTGCTTTTCTTTATAGCCTTTTTAACTGTCATGATGACTGTATACATAAAACATTGCACTTAAACTCTGACATATAAGAGGGATAAACATAGCTCTGATTCACTATTCACTTTGAAGTTATATCTCCTATAACTTCAGATTTTAAAACAGAAAATCAGTTTATCCTGTCAGGTTAAAAACTGCATATGGAGCATTCAACTATCTTAAGAAGAAAAACTTCTCTACCACCCAAACCCACAATAGTTGCACCCTGGAAGAGACAAAAATAGACCTCTTAATTTCTTATGATTTCCTGTTCCATAATTGATTCTGTTCATTCTGCATCTTCAGAATTAAACATCCGTCTCATCCACATTTAAAAAACCCCTAGATGCATTAAAACATGCATTCCCAAGTGCTGCATCCACTAAGTAATATAATATATAGGTTTCAAAGACAATTAATAACATCACATCTATTAAAACTTCTGAAATATTCATTCAGAAATTTCACTGTATGCATGTAAATGCCTCAAGTACAAAAGTCATGGGCAAGAAAGGCAGGCACTTAAGTCAGGCACTTAAACCAATCACTGTGTGCTGAACAGGGTCCACAAATTGTCATAACATTACCTACTTTGCATACAGCACTTTGATGATTAGTCATCTTTTTATTACATAGTTCCTACTTAAAGTAACTGAAAAATACATTAAAATATTACCATAGTAACCTTTAAATTACCCAAATGATTAATGAAATTAATTGCATTTCAAATATAAAATTTGATGATGCAATTTTTGGCATGAAACATTCATTTTTTTGCAAAGGACAAACACAACAAAGCGATGCATGGGCAATTCACGCTTGAGTGTTTGCAGTTTGCAGAATAACTTTCCTTCAGGTTTCAGTGGTTCCTTCAGCATCAACATCACCAATAATTGGATTTATGAAACCATACTTTGGTCTTCTGGTTTACAAGACAGTGTGAATCCAATGAAATGGTTCTTGTAAAACTTTTAAAACAAAATTTAGAATCTGACTCTGAAACATAAGATCATTAGGTTGAATCTAATACAAAGCTTTGACAGTAACAGTCAATCCCAGAGCACACAAATACATTATTAGCACCTATGATACTTTTAGAATTTTGAGTTAAAAAGTCTTTTGTGAACTTTTCAATTAATAGATTGCTAGTTATCCCTAAAGAACAAAATTATGTACCTCTGAAGCCAAGCCTTGCAAACCAGATGTCATAAAGGAGGAAAGATTCCATTAGAAACCATTGACACAAGGAGGTAAAATTCCAGCCCAATGCAATCAGTGGCTAAGTATTCAGTGTCGCTAGAAAAGCAATTATTTCATCTAGAGAATGCTATAAAAATTATCATTTTCCATACTATTTATTGTTCCAGCTCAGGCACCATGCACAGGCTGCTGGGCAAGTAACAATTATGTGTGTTTTATTGTGTCAATATTTTATTCTGGAAGTGGAGAAAAAGTGTTATTTTTCATGTGGAAATTATGTTTCTTCTTCTTCCCAGTAGTATTGTTCTTAAACTTCAAATAAAGGAGCCTTAGACTTTGTAAAGTATCACCTCAAAGCATGAAAAGAGAGGTAACTGCTGAAAAAAATTTCCATTTTTCCTCTTCTGCAGAGACTAACACACATAAAATAGCCAGATTGCAGTACATATAGATCAAAGGAGTCAATTACATTGAATTTAAAGAGACTGATTCTATTTTCACAACATACATATAGTCAATGATTTTTGTAATTGGAATGGCTTAAATTCCTGATAACAACAGAAACAGGAATTCATATATTCACTATCCCAATACTTTCCTTTTTAACCTCCTTCTTCTTGTCTTTCCCCAGATTTGTCTTGATTTAATTTTCGTTATTTACACAAAATAATCTCATATGTTTTAAGTTCTTATTTAAGAATGCTGTTCTGTAAGCATTTCACAAGTTTTTATTCTCTTCCATTTTATTCAAAGCATGAGCTTTTCAGCATGTCCTGTCCAGCTGAAGCTGATCATAAAATTAGAAGGCATGTTTTTCCCTCTTAAAAAGTGGTAATTTTCCCACTCATCGTATGCATTTAGAAAGAGAAGTTTAAGAACTGATGCTCTAAAGTATGTGAAGGATATGCACCTATTTAGAAGCTGCAAATAGTTCCAAAAACTCCAAGTGAAAAATTAGATAGTCTCCATGACAGAGCCCATGTATACTTTAATGTTTTAAAAATATTTTAAGTATCTTGACTAGAGAAACAAGTTAATAGGGTTTCTTGCAAAAAGTAGTAAACTTACAGAGTTGGTACTATCAACTTGTGCGTCATGTTAAGTTAAAAAATTCTATCAAAGCCCAAAGAGAACCAAGATACAACATTAATATGAGTATGCCAGTAAGACAAACAAAAGCACCACACAACTTTTGCTAAGACAACAGTGAAAACTCATTACTCTTTGTAAGACTATGCCCGATATACTCACACAGATATATTTCATACAGATTTTGATGAAGTCAATGGAATTTGCATTGTCCTGTAACATCATATACTAACTACTGATCTGGAAAAGATCAGAATCCAGAGGAGTGCACTGTGGTACCAGAAGAATTGTTTCCATATGCAGAAATGCAGCTTCATAAAGTCAGTAAGTCCTAAGCTTTGGGCAGTCTATGTTATGAATGCGGAAAACAAAGGGGATCAAATAACAGCTGTAATGTAACATAAAGCTCCTTGTACTACCTCCAACTGCCTTCCCTAAATGTTTTTTAGGTTTCACAAGTTTCTGAAATTGGGTTTATCTCATGAAATCTCAAAGTACGCGTTTTCTTAGCTATTTTCTGCTTCAGTTCTGAAACACTGCGGAGTGTTTTTCCTATCTTCAGCCTAGGAGTCAAACAGTATCATGATTTAGATCAAAAACATTTGAATAAAAACAAAATCCCTAGGACCCTGTCAGATGGCAGCACTAGTATTTCACCATCAAATACATAATATGGTGTTTGAATACTACCACTGTCAGGATGGGGAAAAGAACAAAACAAAATTTGTAATGTAAGATACCAGACACAAAAACTTATTATCTGCAGACTGGGCTTCTAATAGTGAGAAGATGATTACCTTCCAAATCTGGCTACAGTCAGTATGGTTTTGGTAGAATATTTCTCTTGCTGTTCTTGCATCTTCCATGACCAACATAAACTCCAGGCTTATAAATTAAACCAGCAGGTTGCAGTTCAGGATGGTATCACAACTAATGTTTGAACACACCACAGAAGAAAGAGTTGCTCCAAAACGAGAAACAACTAGAACATCAAATTATTTTATTAACAAAGCTACAGAGTTATTATTTTTGTCTGAGTTTTCCACCACCATATTTCTATGACTTTAATTTAAAAAAAGCTAGTACCACTTGTATTGCAAGCAGAAGGGTATGAAAACCTCCCCTGGACTTGATGTACTGCTTTAGTCCAGGTTTCACAGGCCCAGGGCTTCTGAAAGGTCTCAGTCTGAAAATGGGCTTCCTGCTGCTGGGTATTTGGGTTTTGATTTAGATTGCAATTGCATGTTTTATAGATTATTTTCCAGAACTCTTCTACAACTGTTCAAGGATGTTCCTAAGGGCTTTTAGCTTAGCCTCTTTAAATCTTACATGGGATAATCTTATTTGGAAACTCTAGCTCAAGTACAGCTTCAGTGAGTACATCTACATTATTCCTTCAGTGCATTTTCTCAGGTCTTGTGAAACGCAGATAGGCATTGCATTTATGGGTAGAATCTTGAAACAAGAACATGAGCAAATGGCAAGAGGGCTTGAAGAGGTGTCTCTCTGTCTCTCTTCTGATGCACTCCACTTAGAATAGTGGTCTCAGATTTTTTGGGAGTTAACTCATTATGAGCACGTGGTGTACATTACCAAACCAACAGTGGTGGAAATTTCATTGCTGGTAAAGGTACAAGAACATTTTGAGCTGGAATTCTAATGGATGTCTCAAAGCCACACTTGAATTCTTCCCTTTTCATGGTGCACAAGTCAGTAGCATATGGGATGACAGGTAAGATCCATGTCTCCTTAGTACGTCTCATGAAAGTTCAAACTAATGCCAGTGCCTGTACCCTGACAACTTATTTTAATTACCAACATAGCTAAGTGGAGCTTTATTTTTCTCACCCTTCTTTCTTAATCATTGTAGTCAACATGATCATTTTCATCTAGTGAAAACACCTATAGCCCTCTCATCAGTCTTCATTTGGAGTTCTCTCTGAAGCACCTCATATCTGAAATGTTTAAATCTGGCTAATTCTTTCTTTGGGGTGTCATTATATTACATTATACTGCTTTTTCATTTCATCTACACAGATAAGATCCCTTAAAAGTGTTAATTTCCTCTATATACAGAAGCAAAGTTCTTCTCATGAACTTGATCAGTGCAGTCTGCTCTGTTTATCTCCATTCAAAACAGCTCTGCAAAACAATCATGTGACTATTTAAGTATGTAGTTTCTTTCTTTGTATCTGGAAAGTGGAAAACTGTTACAGAGGAAGACCTATAGGCCTTTCACGTTTCCATCATCTCTCTCCATTCACCAGCAAGCTGTCAAATTCCACACTGAATTGGCAAACCACCTTTATTCTTTATCCCTGATTGCTTCTCAAGGTTAGAAATAATTCTCAAAAAGCATTAACAAAAGCAATCTGTTATTTTCCTCTAAATATCTCAGCTGTCAAAACATGAAAAATTTAGCCGGCTTCTGATGTACTCAGATCAGTGAATATTTTGCTGACCAATATTATCTTAACTGCCTCGTTGCACTGCACTGTAAACATTTGTTGACTCGTGTATTATACTTGAACATTAAACTCTGTAAAACCAAGTCTCTTTTGCTCTGTTCTACAGCAACTTCTAACATATTTTACTAGGACTTCTAAGTGTAGTTGCAATGCACATAGTAAACACTAACAAAGAGGATGCACAATAGAGGAGGGAAATAGGTCATTCTTTAGCCACTTCCTACACAAACATTTCCAAACATGAAATATAAAAGCCAGGTTGATAATTTACTCATAATCCTTACTGCGTAGGGGAATAATACATTTTTAAAACTGATACATAATAAAAATGATATAGTCAAACTTAAAGGAGAAGAATAACAAAAATATCAAATTAACTGTTCCAACTTGTGTCTTTCATTCTTGATAGTAACTAGTCTTCTTTGAAAGAACAAAAACATAATGAAACAAAAATCCCAAAATAACATCTTCAATACATCTTGTCCACATCCCTTTAATGCAAGACAAGTACAGATTTCTTTGAAAAGTCCTTCACATCTTCGAAGTATTTATATTTCACCTCATGTAACATTGAAATATTTTTTAAAATCATGAATAGCTATGATATTATGTTTAAATACTCTTCTTCCTGCTTTTTGAAAACTTTGGGAGTCAATAACTCAATCACAGTGAGTTCCATAGTTTAATTATGTATCATGTAAAACTACATTAGAGGTGGTATTTTCCAAAAGTCATTGCTAGACAACAGCACAAAATAGAATTTTTAAAAATCACATTATAAATAATTTCTTCATAATTATTTCCATTTCCTTTTCTACAGACTTGCTCTTTAAGAAACTGGATTACTTAGAGGAGTAAGGACAATATTTGAAGGTGGGGTTTCATTACCTCAAAAAGAGCACGAAAACCTCAGTTAAACTCTTCCTGCCTTTAACTACTGGGTGGAAAAAAGTGTGAGATGTGAAAACTATGAATGTGTGAAGACAACTTCGCATTTTTATCCCTTTTTCTATGATTTTATTCCATGGCTACTAGGCTGCAAGTGGCTTTTTGCTTTTGAATTTTTGAGCCAATGAGAATTTAAATCTTTGATGGTAAATGCTAATATGTTATCCTTATTTTAATAAAAGATTTCAAGCCAAAAAAAATTTGTATTTTAAAATATAAGTCAGTAAAGTTATTAATTCCTGTACGTGTATAATGTGTTTGTACTTGGAAAAAATTAGGCTGGAAGAGTGAAATTTGATCTTTGTTTGAAGTGATCTTGTCCTATGTTGAAAGATGGGTATACCTGCAAAAGGCAGGATTGCTGCCTGAATTTTTTTCCACAAGAATGGCAGATATGACATAAACTTATGTCACAAAATGACTATTAGTTAGTTTGGTCAGATCTTATGAAAACTTGCATAATGAATACTGGATCATATTAAGTTTCAGCAGACAGATTTTCTTATAACTGTAATACAAAGCAGGGAAACTGTAAAGTGGATTCCTGTTCCAATTTCTTCTTTATGAACACTGAAGAATTCCTTTTCTTTACTAATTTTAGAACATGAAACAGCAATTCAAATCTTCAGTTCCCACCAAAGTTTTCTTTCAACTTTTCACCTCTGTCATCAGATTTTACATTCTAATTGGATAAAGCAATTATGTGGAAGTAATATTCAGGGATTATATATTGATAGTCTAAAACAAAAGCTACCTCCTTTGAACATTCAACTTAGTATTCACATCCAGTGGAAAATAGCAACTAAATGGTGAAGTTTTAAACTATACACCATATCCTATTTTTTTCATTCTCATACAAACAACATATAATAAGATTTACACAGTCAATGTTCAGAACTATGGTTTGAAAGAAAAAAACCACAGCATACATACAAGAAATGTGAGTGTTTATATATTGTCTAGTATTCCAAGGTACATTTGCAGCATTTACTTTTGTTAAAAGTTTTTTTAATAGGGAAATACAGAACAGCATTTCTAGAAAAGACTAGATGGAAATGGTATTAACATCTTAAAAACAAGAAAATTTGCAATCCTCATGTGTGTGTTTCATGTATAAACATTTACAGACCTTATCAGGACATATGTGCAATAGCTGTCTTTATGTTCTACTTATCTATTTCCAGGTTTCTAATCTGCGCCAGACTAAATTATGCCCACATTTCTTGCATTACAAACATCCTTGAATCATTAAAATTCACTTTAAAAACTGAAAAAAACCCTAATGCAACTATTTTCATATTTCTAAACTCTTAAAAATTGCATTTTTTCAAAGGCAAGGATAATTATCTACTGTGATGAGCAACTGAGATTATTCTTTTTACTCTTTGCTGCTTCTGATCTTCATTCCTAAGTCAGGCAAAACAAAATGAAAAAAAAGGTAAGCATTTCTAGAAAATGTCTTAATCTGGTCAATTTAAGCCTTATGGCTTCGGTCCACAGAAGCTTTATTAGTTTCCTGGGCTCCACAGTGGATAAACTATTTCATGCATGAAAGGATCAGCATTCCTTCTTCTAATCATCACTATTGTGCCCATTACAATGCTCTCCAAACACCTCCTATGGATATCACGTGGTATCTTAAGAAATCTTCAATTAATAACTTTATACTCATATTTTGGTTCTGCTACTTCTATACACATTACTTGAGGATGATCCTGAAGTTGCAACTGAGTATGGTGAGATTAAATAATCTTCCCACTGCAAATAAATTCTTACATTAAAAGAGTGCAGACAGCATTTTCCAGTGAGGAAGTGTAACAGCTTAATACAACAGGCAATCCCTTCATAGTGCCATGACAGATGTTGGTGTCCTGTCTATTGTGACCACCCTCAAACTTTACAGAAGCAGAAAACACTTTCCTATGTGCTTTGATACACAATGTGGAAGTTGACACTGTTTACATGACAAGCATCAGAAATCTGTGCTAGCTCCAGTTAAACCTTTAACTCCTGAAAGCTACTTTAAAGTCCAGGTTTGCTGGTTTCTGAATGCAATATGGGTAGACTTGGAAAGTAAGCCAACATTTTTTGCTTTAATGTATTAATATTTCACTTCCATTGCTAACTCACCTTACCTTTCTCCTCAAGCAGTACCACTAGTCAGCTCCCTGCCTCACTTTTTGAAGATGATGGGCATTAAATGTTAACAGGAATACTAAAGGGACACAGACTGACATCAAGCTGATTCTGCTCAATTGCAGAGGAAAATACAAGCAATAGGTGAAGATTCTAGCAGGAAGAAAGGCACGGTGCGACCAAATTCTCTCACAATGCATCTTCAGGTAAGTTATCCTTCTCTTGATAGTATATTAATTATGCAATCTGAAATCCTGCTGGAAGAGAGAAATAAACAACCATATTTAGCTTTTTAAAAGCTTCCCCTTAACTCCATTCAATTAGTCTTCAATCTTCCAGGAATATCTAAATTCCAAAATGTACATACTATATGGTTTGATAAACAGCATCCACTGCTGGATACAGACAGCACCAGAAATCTATGTGAAGTTTGTTACACTGGGACAAGCATGTATATATATA
>VRYO01001269.1:15256907-15289958 GCA_009812075.1 Sialia sialis | reverse complement strand
CACTACTGGGGTAGGATGGATTCTTCAATGAAAACGGTGTGGCTTATATTCGTGAAATTACTGTATATATACGTATACATATATATATATATATATATAACATATATATATATATATATCAGTATATATATATATATATATATATCAGTATTTTGCAACATCTGAATGCCTAGCACATTTCCTATATATAATATATTTCTATATAGATAATGAATGCATACTGACATACAAAAGGCTTGTTTTCCTTAGCTACATTCTATGGACCACTTAGTTATATTCCAAGTGCAGAAGAAAAACACAAGCCCAGATAACAGACAATAGCATAGTGCATCTAAAAAGAAAAGCATTTATGTACTAAGCATCTATTCAACAAACTAAAGACAAAAACCAATTAGATGTTTTAGAAAAGTGGAATCGTCAGAATGGCAAGATGCAGGATCTACTGAGGCCTAAATAGTGCACCACAAACTATTTAGGAGAAGAAAAAATAGTGCTGCCCAGTATCTGCTAGTTATGTTTGTGAAGGAAACCTGAAAAGCCATAGAAAGTATAACCAAGGATGGAAGATGTATGTACCTCATCAAATACAGAGTGGTACGTTCCTAATCATGGAAAGTGGACTTTGACAAAGAGGTGAAAATATGAGTGGCTCATACAAGGAACAGAACTTGGGCACAGAAAAAAGGACTTTAGAAGGAAGAGAATGCTTTTATAGCCCTTAAAATAAGTGCTCTGAAAAAAACATATTCGTAAGTGAAAAAGATGACAATCTACAAGCAACAAAAAGCATCAAGAGAATTATACATCACCATAAAATTTGTCAAGCAAATAACAGATTACAAGACAGAAAATCTAACTTTGAATTGGTATGGTTTTGAACTGGAAAGAAATATAATTTTAGGATCATAATACAGTAATGTGCATGCAGTCTATGTTCAGCGATCAGATGCTTATAAGAATAGGGAATCCACAAGACTTAATACCATTAGTGATGGTATGTATCAATTACACCCATTGAGTGATTCTATGACACAGTAATACTGTGGATGGCAGCTCTGGCAAAATGAGAACACTACAGGCAGCTTGCAGGAATGGAATAATTATCAAAAACTTTTAGTAGCTATGGTTTGCAAAATCCCTAGGTTGTTAAAAGGGTTTGAGTGAAGCCACACAAAATACTACAGAGAAACAAAAGCCAAAATCATAACAAGTGACTACAGATATAAAGATAACTATTTGCTATATATTATTATTATTATTGGTAAATACAAACACAAGTTGTTTTTGTCATCTGGTTTGCCTTATTCAAGAGCTAAAAATTCATTTATAACACTGTACAGAAATGCCATGTTTATATCAATATCATATGCAGCTTGCATGGAAAAGTATACATTAAAATGAAGAACAGCAATTCACATAATAGTTAAAGACAACCAATAATGAAACCACAAAATTCCAGTTGTCAAACATAATTTACTATGTATATTTCTTCTCTTCTCTTTTAAAACAGTAATTATTAAAACTAAAGTGATATGAGTGAATGTTTATGACTTCTTATTAAAATCCCTGAGTTTAAACAGTGTTCATTTAAGCTTTAGGTTAAAGAAAATCATGTAGAGATTTCTGTGCGATGGCCTAGTGACTTTATATCCTCTTGTCAAACCTCAGCAGTTTTATTTATAGTGATACATGCCGGAGAAGGTTGGAGGTTAAAGTTGATAGGAGGGCCAACAGGAAAGCCAACCAACTTCTTTCAAAAGATTACAACCTTTAACATATTATGATCTGTCAGCTAACTTTGTAAGTCTACATTTGTGTAGTCTTCTGTGAACTGATACCCAAACTCCAGACCAATAAGTCTTGTAAATACCCCTCTTACTACTTTCCTTACATTATTTCTTCATAATGTTCCTACTGTTTAAGTTATTTTAGTTTTTGGTATTGTATTGATCTTTAGTGTTAGATTTCAGAACATTTATAGGTAGATAAAATATCTTTTTAATTTTCTTTAGCCTAGATTTCCCTTTCATCCTTAAAACTTAAAAGATGTTTTCTTGATCTAGTTAAACTAACATTAAATGTAAAACCATCAGTTTACTGAAATGAAGATTTCTAGAGTCCCCTTTCTCCCACTTATTTCAACGTTGATTACTATCTTACTTCAAAAAAAAAAAAAGCAATACAGATAAAAATAATGATAAATAAAATAACACAGAAACAAAGAGGGTAAAAAAGGACCTTTAAAGGTTGTCTAGTCCTGCTAGATAGGGTTGGTCACGGCTTTGTCCAGTTGGGTTTTGAATAGCTTCAGGGATAGAGACCGCACAACCTCTTCAAAGAGACTGCTCCAGTCTCACACAATGAAAAAACATTTTTCTAAATTGTCAGTAAATTTTCCTGTATCTCAATCTGTGTCCATTAGCTCCTATCCCCTCACTGGTCACCACTGAGAAAATCCTGGCTTCTGTATTTCCACTTCTTCCCTTCATATATTTATGAACCTTAGCAAGAGCCTCCCTGATCTTGCTCTTCTCCACACTAAACAGCTGGAGGTCTCCCAGCTTCTCTTCATATGAAAGATACTCCAATCCCTTCTTCATCTTCGAGGCCCTTCTTTGGATTTGCTAGAATTTACAGTAATCATCCATCTTATGTTCTATCTAGTCACTTAATTCAAAGGACCAAATCATTACACAGATCCAATCGAGTACTGATAGCAGCTTTGCTTTCACTTGCACTCAAGACAGCTCAAGTTTTTCCACTGACTTCAAAAAGAATTATATCTCTGTGGTTAGATTAATTCCATGTAAAAAAAAGATGTGGATTTGGTCTAGATGCCCATGATGGCCACATGATAGAGAAATGTGATGGTAATTTTTTTCAGTTATATGCATTTGGTAGAATTTAGACAATAAACAGCCTAGTAAAAAACTTTTCTCCAAATATATCTGAAATATTTAACTTGCAGGTGTACTGAAAACCAGTCTACAATGGCACATAACTGCAATCCTACAACTATGCATTTTAAATATCCAACTACTGCAGAAACTCTGAACATAATACTATTGCTGCTGCATGAGACCAATATAACAGAAAAATCTATTATGCTTAGCTTTTACATTTTATAAAAAGGTCAATACAGATCTAAATAAAATTTAAAATTTTTTAAGCATCAGATTTGACTTTCAAGCTTCTCCAGTTCTCCCTGCTCCTTCTCTAAAACCCTGGAGAAGAACATTTGGCAAAGCAAAGGTCCTGCATTCCACATTTCATAGCATTTACCTATTACTACAATTTTAATTATGCAAAACTCAAAGAGCTCTAATAAAATCTGACTAATCTGACTAATACTCTAAAACAAATATTGTGAGCTACTGAAAGCAATGTTATACACAAATTACCTCATATTACAGAAAAGACCCATGCAGCACAAGGTACTTCTTCATAGGTAAAACAACATCCCATTATGTTAACACCTTTTGTTTGTCTTCTCTGCAACTAACAACAGTCTTTATATTTTCCCCATTCTTAAAAAATTCAACTTATCTAGTTTCAGTTCAGACACACTCGTGTATCATAGCAAAACCAGGGAGAGAATACTGTAGATGAGACACAAGAAATGTATCAACAGCAAGGCACAATTTTGAACTATTGTTCAAATATTAACTATAGGCATATTTATATGCACAAAAAGGACTATTATAAGATTAAACTATATTTATATTTAATATTTTAGTTACATGTATGTAATTCAGGCATATACAGTAATTTCACATGTTTAAGGTGCACCCTTTTGACTGAAATTGTGATCAGAACCCTGAAGTGCGCCCTATACGCCGGTGTGCCTTATATATGGACAAAGTCCAGAAATTTGCTAACCCAAAAGTGTGAGCCCGCAGCAGCCCCAAGCGGAGCCGAGCCTGTGCAGCCCCGAGCCGAGCCAGTAAACCCCATGATTTACTTTGCTGTGCAATGGATCCTTGCTGCTCACTTTTTCAGTATGCCTTATATGCAGGTGTGCCTTATATATGGACAAAGTACGGAAAATTGTGGACAACCCAGCAGTGCACCTTATACTCTGGTGCACCTTATATACGTTAAATTACTGTACATATATATGTAGTCTAAGGTAAGATCTACCTTATGGTGCAGACATTTTCCTAAGATTTACACATGAAGGGGATTCTCCCATGGTGCCAATTCCACAGACCCAGGCTAAATATGAGGTCTATTCAAGCCAAGGAGAGAGCAGAGGCTCAGCAGGTTAAGGGGTGTAGTGCTATTACATCTTATTGGGCTTGTGGTGATTAAATTTTTTTATAAAATCTACAAGCACAGGTACTAATTATCAGAGCTGTACGTGACAATTATACAGAGAAAGAGCAGAAAAACACAGGACACAAGAGACAGTATAGTGAGCTTCTACGAATGGGGAAGTCTTTCCCATAGTAGTGAGAACACAGAGTGGTCTCTCTGAACTTGTACCCCTGGATATTTTGCAGAGAAGAATGATTTGAGAGGTAGTTTGACGTGATATGTGTTTTTCTCAGAATCCTATCCTTTACCTCCTTAACATTAGCAAAAAAATATATGGAACTTTATCTTATTTTTATAATGCTTTATGGTAATGCAAAGATAGTATTTCTGGATTCTTTTTCTCTTCCTTGACACCCTATAAATGGTGCTAAGAAAATTAAAGTTATGAGAAAGTCTGTGCTTAGATTTACACTTTTGATACAAGAAAAGAAATTTTTCGTAACAGAGCATATTTTTATGTCTCTATCTGTAGTGTCTTTTACTTTTTAAGAAAACCAGTTTAATTTTGCAATATTTTTATGCAATATCAGGCTTTTACAGGTGGTGAATTTTAAATACAGAAGCAACAAGTAATTTGCTTGGGAGTACAAATGAGATCAACAATGAAACAGATTCAAAGCTCCATTTACAGCTGTTATAGATTACCCTGTCCATTATCTGGAGGCACATGCCTGAGAATCAGTTACTAAGAATCATTATGCATAACAATATAAATGAAGACCATTATTCCATCTTGGCCATTTTACTACTTGCATTATGAAACCCTTAGCTTGTATTGAGGCTAGACATGCTAACTATTGGGGCAAACACACAAGAAGATAGAGTTTCCTCTACAAGAAGATTAAACTTTCATCCCTCCAGTCATATGCACTCCTCTCTTGAATGTTGCATTTTGATGTAGTGAAATGATACTGAAAATTTACTGGCTTTAATAAAGTGTTAGCAGTAAGGAGAGGTCTTTAAATACAGGAAATTCTTTTAACAAAATTTAAAAAACACTACTGTGCGATAGTAAGTTTTACTCAGTAAGAGCTTAGTGTGTCTACTAAAGTTTACAGAAGTTGCTACAGAAAAACAGTCATCTCTGTATGAGTCATGGCAATAAAGTCATAAAACCTCAACCACACAAAATTTTGATAAGCAGACAACATCACCAGTAAAAATGCAAAGGAAGCAGACTCCACATTTGACCTGAGCTGGTACTGAATTTACAGGTCCAACAGAAGTGAGCCCATCAGTTTTGGATTAGAGAATATAGTATATATATTGAGAGAGTAGAGCATATTCTACAGAAACATCACACTAAAGAATCCTACCACATCAGGAAGGATGAGTGGAAAGAAGTAGACACAACCAGCAATGAAGAAAACAGAGAGGCATTTTTGTACAGAACACTGCCAGACATTTGTACATTTTTTGCTATCTTTCTCACATGCCCAGTGTACTTTACAGAGGCTGTACTATCCATTTGTGCTCCAGTCCAAGGTATGTGAGCAAGCAGAAATCAAACCCTTACTTTTCTTAAAAGAAAAACCACCAAAAGAAAAACTCGAAGAACAGGGATGTTTTCCGTTTTCATGATCAGTGACAAAGTGAACACTGATATGAGTTAACAATCCAAATTAAATTTATTAGAGGATATAACAAGACCCTAAATATTGAAGTCGCATTTTCATTATGAACAAGTTTTATAATGTACTCAGGCCAGTAATTGTAACTAAAAAACTGGTAGAGTTTTAGCATTTGCTGAAAATGCATTTTGGTGAAGTTGATTTATCTGTAGAACACCTTGCTACACAAAGACAACTTTCATACAGATTTGTTTGGTACTTGGCTACAACAAACAAACTGGTTAAAACCTATTAAAGTGCATGCACCAGAGTGAGAGAAAAACTTAAAAAACATTTCCTCAGAAAAGCACAAGGCTTTTGAACAGCAAAGGTGCAAAAACTTAAAAAAAGACAGCAGTCAATATTGTTTATAAACCACTGCTGATCATGTGTAAGTTTTACTTTGCCAGAAGCAGTGAAACTTGATAATGCAGAGTAAGTGCTTGAATAAACTTTTCAACACACTGCAAAGCCAAAAACATTACAAGCAAATGTGGTTTTTGATTCTGTGAGAAGAAAAAAAGGCAGAAATCAGAACTATACTTCAAAATTTATTTCCACAGTATATAAGACAGGCAACTATGACGAATGGAAACCTACAGAATCTGAAATAGGCAACTGAACTTCTGCCAGTGTAGGAATTGTATTATTCTGAGGATAACTGTGAGAACATAATTTTACATTAAGAAGCTAAATGTTCACTATACATGTTTTCTAAAAAACACCCTAGTTAAAAGCTAAAACCAGAAGAATCCAAAACAGATAAAATCACACAGTACAGAAAACATGAAATATCTCTAAAGTGCTAGTCTATGTTTTAACAGCTGAAGGACATACATTTACACACAGACAATAAAGCTATCACTGCTTTGTGGTCTGCAGAGTATTTTCAGTTATTTTTCCTTATCCTTGGAAACATACATAACTGTTAATACAGCAGCATCCTGAAATTTTATAATATTTTGGATTTCTTGGAAATGAAAAGTCCATTTTATTGTTTTTTTAATTAAATCTATTTCCCTGAAAGGTCTTTAAAGGCTCTACAAACTACCTTGCATTTTATTATTGCTGACAGTTATCTAAACCACGCTTGAATGCCCTCTTTATCCTTTAGTGAGCAATTGAAAGATCATATGCTAAAAAGACTTGTGCTTTCTCTTCTTCTAGCCCTATAATTAAGGCATTTTAATACATTTCTTCATAGTCATTAAGAGAGCACAATGTTAAAAATTAATGAAATGAGACAATTTTGAGTTTAACAACCATAAATACACACAACATAAATTTGTCTCAATTGTAGATATGAAAAAAAGCCTTCTTGAAATCACATGATGAGATTACTGAATTGTCAAGATTTTTTCCTTTGCTGTCTTAGGGTATTTAAATGATGTATGGTAGCCTGACAATACTCCAGTGTTGTTACATACCATACAAGAGAGGTAAACATTTCTGTCAAACATTCAAATTCCATTGGGCTTTTGTTTACCTTATATAGATGTCTATAAAAAAAAGTGGTGTTGCTGGACGATGCTGAAATGGGGGAGGAAAAAGGAAAGAGGAAGCAAGACAAAGGCATAGGAAGGGAAAAAGGATCATAATTCCATTGCAAAAAACCCGATATATAATGAAAAATGCCACCATAATAACACCCACTTACAGCAGCATGCTAATAATGTTTATAATAGAATAAATAGAATTGTCTTAATTTGGACTTTTTCCTAAGAAACAGAGATCACTATATTAATGTATCACATGTTTTTGCAATACAGTAATAAGTGTGTTTCCTTTGTTACATGGTGGAAGGAATTCAGTGCTTCTAAGCATATCATCATCATGTCTATATACATCAATTAAATATAGGGTGCAACTCTACTGCACATTAGTACTGAGTAGTTCCAAAAAGACATTACAAATTAGAAAATTATACAGCTAATATTTTAAAACGAAGTTAAGTTTTTCAAGGCTTAAGTTCTTTATGCTCTCTCATCTTAATTTAAAAAGATGCAGTGCAACACAGAGCAAGAAGGTAAGGAAGGTTTTTTCTCTTAAGACGGACAAAATTTAAAAAAAGAAAAGCTGGTCTCCAGAAGATTTTTTAGGGCTGTCAGACTGTTATATTATAAACAACCTTATTAGTCCTTTATAATTACAATAGGTACCTCTGGACAAGATCGAGCAGACATGACAAATGCTTCTGACTTCTTTTCAAATCGAACCTGGAAGGTCATCGCTGAACAAACAGAATGCTATACAACTGGGGCCATAAATTGTGAAAGCTAACAAAAAGGTAAGTTTTTTGCTATTAAAAATTAAAATTTTTTGGTTCAGTATTTTCTGTGTAAGATCTGGAAAGAGGAGAATGAAAGAATTGAAAAAGAATAAGTAGATAAAGAAAAATAAATCTTTAGAAACTCTATTATCAACGATTTTTTTGGCAGTTGAACCTGTATTTTACTATTATTACATATTTAGAGTAGTTGCTTTGTTTTGCCTTATATATAACACCTTAATCAGTACTTAAATATGTTTACATTTACTTTTTTTACAGCACTATGATGAAATTGTGGACAGTTAAAATAGAACCAGTCAGTCTCAAATCTATGGGATTTACTTGCTGCTATCCTCACATCAAGTCAGTGAAAGGATAGCATACTACTGTGTGCATTTTTCTTAACATTTTATTTTGTTTTAGGATCATTTAACAGTACTAGTAGTTTGGGATTAAATTTAATTTGCATGGGGATAAACAGTAACTTAAGTGACTGGAACTGGAAACCAGTTGATGGATTCACTTTTAAAGCTCATATTTCAGTTTGAAGAGGAAATGTAAGGATTGAATTAGAAAGCTGTAAACTCTTGATGAGAATTAGTGGTATAGAGCAGAAGAAAACAAAACCTTCAGTTATTTTCCTTACAGTTAGGCTGAATGAAATTGTAAATCAACAAAAGATTTGGACAGCATTCAAATCAACAGCTTTACCTAATAAAAGTTCTAACAGAGCACCGAGCATACCATTTGAAACAAACACGAAATAAATATGAAATATGAATGACTTTAAAAAGAACCATATGAAAAGCAAAACAGTAAAATCACCAAAATTGAGCAAAGGAAATTTGAACTGAAATGCATGATGGGCAATTAAGTACCTATTTTGACAATTCTAAGTGGTCAAGTTTTTAAAAGTATGACACGGAAGCCTTAACCTATCTATATATGAGTGATAAATGAGGCATTTTGTGTCATTACATTCCCATAAATCACCTTCTTTAACTGCTGATGGCTTTTATCAGCTCTAACCTTTTCAAGCTTCTATCAGTGCTAACATTTTCAACTTTGACACATACGCAGTTTACAAATTCTGCAGCTGATTAACTCTGGACAGAAGCTCATTGCCATCATTGTCTTCAAGTTTGGTTACAGCTTCAGTGTCTCAAAAACTCACAGGCATCCTTCAATGCCAGAAAATACCACTTCACTTTGTTGGGCTGTGTTTAAAAGGATCCAAGACATTTCTTCTTTTGAAACAAGTAAATGAGAATATACTTTCAAAAGTAGTCTTCTACAGAAAGACTGAAATATGTGTAATTTTCATTAATTTCAAACAAACAGTGCTTTCCAAATAAAGAGATAAAGGTAATATGATCAATTTTACATGACTTTATAATATAAATAAGCTTGGAATCAAAAAAAAACTTGACTACACAAGAAATGTTGCTGTACAAGTTTCTGACATAACAACACTAAAAAGTTGAAAATGATCTAATTATTGCAGTGTATGATAACTAACAGTATCTTGAAACTATAAATTTTGAAGATTCAACTTCAGCATTTCAGCACTTGGAACAGGAAATGAATTCAACCATGATATACTCAGAATACAGTAAATGAAAGAGCAGGAAAAAAAAGGAAAAATGTTTTATCCTCTGTAAGTAGACCTAGAAATTTCAAGGAACACTAGCTTTCTTCTACCAGTTAGTAGGAACTAAAATTAAATTAGCTTTTTGCCTGACACATTCAAAATTTTGCCACAAATAGTTGATACAAGTTTATCAAATCTCATCCAGGTGTTTTGTCTTATAAAACATTTCAACTTACTGTACTATTCCAACAATAAATAACCATCCCTACAGTAGATCTTTCTGCCTTAGTAGCATCAAGATATAGTAAGAATGGTACCAAAGCTTTAATCTAAACACTTGTATTTTTGATATTTTTTTAAATTTAAAAATGTGCAGAATATACTTGCAGATGTATTTCATCTATTGAAACAGCAGTGTGCACTGAAATGAATTTCCAAGATATAATTTATCTAGGCACTGAAACAAAGCCCAGGTTTAAAGAGATACTGTCTTTAATAATATTAGTCAGACTGAAATTTTTATGTTGGTTGTGTGACTACCGGAAGCCTGGTACTTCAGATAGTATTAGTTTTGATAAGAGCTAACTAGACATCAGACCTAAATAATGAAACATGAAGAGACAGGTTTGGAACATGTAAATAGGAATGTCTGCAGAGATTCTCATGCAGCTGATTGTCTCTTGTTGATAAACAACACATCTTAGAAAAACAGTAGATGAAGGAAAGATTTTTGCAGCATCACAACTAATTTAGCCTTGCAGTGTCAATATTTAAGGCCTATCCATAAAGAATTGAAAGTTCTTTATTTTACTAATAATGTCACACATCAGAGAAGCCATGCAGCTACACTTTGACAATTCAGATATGTATCTTGGAATGTCTGTAAGTATTCATGACAAAGGTACATTTATCATTTAAATAAAAAGACATGATTTCCTGATGTTCATATCAAAGACTAGTGACGGATGAGAGCATGCTAATCAAATGAAAAGAAGGAACACAGACGCTTACTATTTTGGTTGGGAAATGAAGACCTCTTTCCTAAATAAAGATCTAAACACTCATAAAGTATACACACAAATATATATGTAAGTGTACACAATACACTGTGCATGCTTAGAAGCTTGATATGTTCTCTAGCAGAAATGCTACAAATGCTAACTAGAATAACTGCCAATTTACTTAGGGTCAGAAGAAGCCACATAACACTGACATTGACAAATTCCAGTTAATTGCTTATGAATTTATACATTCAGAAGCAATTTTAGCTTTCTTCTATTAAAATTCGGTAAGTAATAAAAGAGAATAATTTAAGCTATTTTTGTGTAACTTGTTTTCTACTGCCTTAGTCTTAGGTTTAAATTATATTTCTGTAACATCATCCTTATGTAACTTAAAACTGCATAAAATCAATCTAAATATTATTGAAGACACAAATGTAGACTATTGAAATGGGATACAATATTGCAAGATAACTGTGGAACCTCAGAGCCAAACTTTATTGTAAGCTTTTACATTTTTGATACTCCAGCCACCTTACTTCAGTGTCCTGCTTTATGTGTACCAAATTTAATCCAACTAATTGTGCATGTTTAGGGAGAACTGAAAAACATCAATAATTTTGCTTACTGAGCATGAGAGACACAACCATTGCTAGTGAGACAGCCAAAACTTTGTTCACTTTGCAGATCCATATGCAGTGGCAAGGTCCCATGAGATTCAATACTTTCACAAAGTGTTGTCAAATGATGACGACATGCAAGTCCTTGAAATTCATCTTTCTCATTCTCCTTTAAGTAGTAGCAACTAGAAACAAAATCCCTCTGACACTTTCCCATTAAATTCTGAAATTTTTGATATCAAGAAAGTACTAAAGAAAGTACTCCAGTCACTCTAGTTCTGAACAGGGAAAGAAAAGTCTCTTTGCTCGGTGGAGAACTATTCATCAAACATACTTGTTTATACCTTGCTGCAGTTACGGAACAAACAAAGTACTAAAAAACTGAAAATAATTTAAGAGATGAGTCCCCATCACACAGTTTTCAAGAATTTACAAGAAGGAACATTTTACAGTCTCTACAAAAGTATGTAATTGAACATAAACAGTAGTACTGAGGCAGAAAAAATATATTTGAATTAAAAATATTCTTAATGCAACAGTATATTTCTTATTGTTAAAATAATGTTTACCCAACCAAAAGTGCGTTTGAAGTTAAGAAAGATATAATGTAGTGTTTAAAAAAAATACACCAAGAAGCATTTTGCTCTGTCACTCAGAAGCTTTAGTAAGACATATCTGATGATGTGCTTAATGCAACTTATCCAAATATCCTCAGTGCCTCCATTAACTCAAGATTTGTGTTCTAGGGAAGCAGATTCTTATGCTTTGGAAACTGGAATCCATATTGCACAATCACTCAGAATAAACAAAATGTAGGAAGTTTCAATATATACATTTCAGTCTCATCTTTAATCAAAAGAAACTTTCTCAGAGCTCTCACAGAGGCTGAATGGAAACATGGTACACCATAATGACATTGTATTTCTTTCTGCCTAAGCCAAGATTTAAGCACAAGGAATTTGTGCAACTGAGTCGAAATTTGATTCCTATCCATTAACTGCCCAGGGACTACTGAATCTACTCATTTTGTACTTCAAATTACTCTTAGATTGTGCATTAACCTCACCAGTCCCATGCTTTTAAATGCTTTATTTACTGAGTCCTATCTGTAATCAGCTATAGATACTATTTATTTTTTCCTTATATTAGTACATATCGTTTTGTATTCTCTACACAGTAATTTATTATTTAATATATTAAAGGCTGCTTAAGACAAACAAAATTCCTCCATCTCTTGGACCTTTTTTGAAAAATTTACTGGATGCTCAATATATATAATATTCAATAGCATGTGAGAATAATTTTTATGCAACTCTGATAGTTAGAAAGATAGATAACTCAATTATTAGATCATCTATCAAAATATTCAGATGTGTAAGAGGCTACTAAAAAGATTGATGACTGAGAAAGTCCACTGATTCTCTAGCCATCATATCCACACATTTGGCTAGACAACATTTTTCGCTGCCTTCACAAGCAAGCTTCATTACCCATCACTCCACTGAAAAGAGTTTATTATAAGGCTGCCATGTTGGCAAGACTATTATTTAGATGATAAATGTTGGGGGGAAAAGTGTGTCTAGATTTTTTTTTTAACATGAGCTTTTTGACAGATAAAACAAACAGCATCTACATTTCTAATTAACTTAAATTTGGCATATACAAATATAGGTCAGTAAAGCTATGATATGCTACTAGATTATCTTCTATCTGAATCTTGCCCTTAATTTGCAAAATGTAAATTAACTAATTAGAAGAAAAGCAGCATTATTTTTGACAAAATGCTGCTTCTACTTTTTTTGCTTTGTGGCGTTTATGATCAACTGTAGTCCTTCATTCCAACTTCTAATAGATGGATTAATATGTTCAAACTAATTTATTAGGCTTTTAGCATTGTAACCTAAATAAAAATTTGAGATTTCTGAAGGCAAAGAAGCACAACAACTGCAACATACAGCTAAATGACACATTTGCCAGTTTTATTTCATTCACAACATTAAGCTCTTAATGCACCTTTGCATTAATACAGGTACAAATATTTTAACTTTCAATGTTCAAATACCTGACTCAAAGGAAAATCTCTATTAGTATTCTTAAAATTTCCTTGAAATATCTGCATCCCTTCTGTACATGATGCACAGTAACAACAATATACTTACACCTTGTTCTTTACTACTAAGAGTTAAATTTCATTTTATATCCATATTACCCTCTTCAGTTGTGATTTGAAATGGATTAGACTAACACCACCAGAGTTACAAAAAGAGGGGAGTGATCATTCTTGAGTTTCAGCCCAGCAACCTGACCTTGTTAAATAAAAAAACATATGATATCATAGCTTACAGGAAGGCATTCTTTTTGCTTTGGTTTGGTTTTTACTACTAGTAGGTAGATATAGAACCGACACTAAAAGATACATTGAAAATGTCAGATGTAAATGTCAATTAAAAATTACAAGGAATTCTGAAAGGTAAGGTCTGTGGGGGGTTGACATTCTTTGACATAGTGGAGTGTCTGCAACCAAGCCTTTGGCAAGAATAGCAGGATCTATGCTGTCAGCTCTTATCGTACATAAACTTAGATGCTTGTCTAATCTGAATGAGAAATACCAAGAGAACTGGAGCTGAAGCCTTGCAGTAATATGGAAGAAAGCTGAAAATGCTCTATCTACACTTCATGAATCTCCTGTGACAAGAAAATATTTAAGACAGTACAGAAAAATATACAGGAAAAATAATGTAAACAAAGACATATACTGCTTTATTTACTATTTTTTCAATTCAGGATGTAACAATCTAGCAGTGAAAGAGGCTTACATAAGAGAATTAAATTATAATGAAAATCCTAGTTTCATGTCTGTATGAAATACAATATCTTAGGAGAGCAATACATGAAAATATATACTTAATATCAATCATTCAAATATAAATGATAATAGGAGTAAAATATGGGCTGTTCTTTCTTTGTTTTGACAAAAATTAGTTTTGATACAAAATTAAGCAATCTAAAATGCTCAGCAAAACAAAACTTGTGCATAAGCCATGGTCGCAGTGAAAATGTCTTCTCTGTTTTTCAATCACATTGTTGAAGAGAGCATGACAGGCAAAATAAAAAAAACATTACTTTTGAGCTAGAGTAAAAAAGTATATCTTTCATAAGCTATATGTTGATTTTTTACTGTTCTTGTGTCAATAAAGACAAAAATAATTAATAAGAAATGCTATCAGAAATAGGCTGAATGTATCTATGACAGTTTTGAAGTGCAGAGATACACCTCTATATGTGTTTGTGTATGTATGTATGTTTGAATGTACACTTGTATCTGTTATTCTTGCAGAACACAGAATATTATCATCTTCACTAAGCAGACCACTGCATTTTCTACTAGAAAAGTAGTAGAAAGCAGCATTTTTTCACTGCTTTTGGTTCTCTTCTTGTCTATAAACAAACACGTTACTCAGTGCTACTAAGGTTAGCAAGCTGGCATAGTAATTCACTTTGAAAAAGTTAATTAGTTTTGAAGAAACTTACCATAGAAAGTCCTAAGCAGTTAAAATCATTCTAATCTCTCTCGTCTATCTACAACCATTTTTGTTTAAGATTAATTTAGTAATTCAAGTCGAGCCGAAAGGGAGAGAAAAATGAGGATAGCAAAACCCAGCATGTGTGAAAATCTACAAGCATTAGATAGCTAAACAAACCCTAAGTCCCTCGGTGTTGCAGTGAGGCCAAAACCTTTCAGCACTGTACCAGTGTATCAAAATATGTCAACAAACCATCATACTTCAAGAAGAAGAAGAAGAATGACCTTTCAGTTCTTTATGTTTGGGCTGCTTTGGATACTGGGTATGCATGAACAGTTTTCCCAGCTACTTGACAAATTTAACTCTCAAGGTTTCTTCCAAGTCATTACAATTATTTAAACCATCTGCAACTGAGGAGTACTGAACTTATTAATAGAATGGACATCCACAAACCCACAACAGATCTCCCTGTTCCCCTACCACCTATAGTCAGACAACAATTACTTCAACAGTCCTCACAGTAACCTGTTAAACCAATTCAAAGAGATGAACAGCAAAAAATGTCTGTAATTCTGATCTCCTGATCCAGACTTTGCTCACACAGAAATCATCCTTACCGTCAACTGCAAATGAATTTGAAAGCAACACTTTTCTCAAAAAAACCCTAGGAACCATTATCTGTGTTTGTGTTGTGAAATACTATCCTTTCTGTTTGCACTTACCTGAATTAAATAACCTTTTATTAATTGATGGGCCTCTATGATAATGTAACAATTTTACTATTGCTTATAGTTATGAACCGAAGTCTCAAGATCAAGCATAATGTACCAATTAACAACACACTGAATCATGAATGTAGTCTTCCAAAAAGTGTGATTAGTATTTTAAAATTACTTACGGGAAACTTGCTTTTATTTATTCTTAAAAAAAAGCAAAGCACAGGACTAAATATTTAGAACACAAACAAATGGTGGAAGAAATTTAGTACAGAGATGAGTTACCATTTTTATTCAAAGAGATTATGAAATACTTCTTTTTCACTACGTGAAATTGCCTTTAGTTTAATGACAGTGCCAAATATGACATTTGCCTACGGTTTTCCTCACATGTAGTAAAGTCTCTTTAGGTAATAATGACGTCAAGCTTTCTCCTGGGACTTTGTAGAAATTACATTCTAGACAGTACATATGCCTTAGCCATACTTGAAGAAGACAGAAAAATGTAAATTACTGTATTTGAGTTTATATCTTACAGCATGTCACTGGTAGTGCACCCACTAATTACTGTTTGAACCATGTGCTGCTCATCTGTATATCCCTAGAAAACAGTAGTCATGCCTGTCAACTCCAACAGACTTTTACAGCTAGGACTACAATTTTTAATTTCAGTTTAAAAAAAAGTTATAAAATCATACATTATGGAGGAAAGAAAAAGCAACCTACATCTAAACCGTAAAATAATTTAAAACATGTTCATATCCCCATTTTAAAGTGCAATCTGCGTAACTTGCTGTTCATGCTCTCCAAATTATCTTTGGTCACTAACTATTCAATAGCTTTTATTCTCATAGTTACAACACATACACTAATGTAGACCAGTGAAAAATGAAAAGTGTGGTATCTACTACTTGTGCACAAAGCAATTCTATTTTGTGCATGGAGTTTTTTGTTTACTCGGTGGCAGTATAAACTACAGCCTGCTCAGTGGATGACACCGCTCTAGAGGAACAAACATACTGAGGGCAGTATATGAATCACTTTATACTAAGTTTTTCCAGTATATAAAACAGCTGTTTTCTCTAAAACATAACTGCAAAATCAGTCTGGGAATATGCAAGACCAAACTTGCCTTTTCCTATTTCTTTATTATTGAAAAATCTCAGTATCTAAAAAACATCTTAAATTACAACTGGGCACATCCACTGACAAGGTACACTTTGTACATTTTTAATGTGAAGCTTAATTTGAAGATGAGGTTGCAGTGCACCACTGCAATTGAAAATTGCTTAACAATACCATTGATGTATGAGCCATAAAAAACCTTGCTAAGCTGTCCCTGCAGAACTCAGAGTAATAAAAAGGTGTTCTTCTGCACTGAGGTGAACAGACATGGTTGACTGCATCTAGGGAGCTGTTCTGTTAAATGAGAAAGTGCCATTTCCTTCCTGTCAGTTCAGACCAATTTAAGACACTCACAGATTTAGTTAGCACGAAGGATTTAATGAAATACATACATAACACAGCAAACAATGTTCAAAGCTTTCAGTCAGATTCTGAACAGAATTCATCTTACATCTGTGACATGTGAGAAAAGGACTCAAACTTTTCAAGTTTGACTCCCAATTTTTAGATAAGCAATAAAAAAGCTGCATGGAAAAGGTCTAAAACCTCCAATTTTTATTCTTTTCAAAGTATCTAGGTTTGTGTTTCTATCCACATCTGACAGGTGATACAGATTTTCTCTTGAATTTCATTTCTGCTGTAAGTTCAACCAACAACTCAGGTTAAAAAAACTAAACTATTACTTGAGTATCATATTGTCTCTATGAACTCATTCTTGTTCTCCAAATAATTTCTCTTTCAAGAGGAAGGGAGACACAAAGGTGTGGTGAATTAACTGAGAATCTGGTTCTCTCTTGAGAGACCTCTGCATAGACTGATTAAATAATACAAAATTGGTTCACTGGTTTGTGCAGCTACACCTGTGTCCTTTAATACAAATAGTTTCAGAGACCAATGAAAGTTAACTGTCTAACCTACATGCAACCTAATCTATCAACATGTGTTCATTAACCCAACTGTTGTTATATTAGGAGCTACAGTAATCCAGAACTCATTTCAGCAGATGTGGCTCTGTCAGCTTGGCCAAGCAGTACCAAAATTTAAACTAACAGGATTAATTCTTTAAAAAAAAACCCCACAGAAATCTGTCTAATTTCCAAAATTAATCTAAATTTTGGATTTAGGGTGCAACAAATCTTACTATGGAGAGTTCTAGTTTCATTTATATGAATGTAAATTCACTATATTTGAGAATCAACCATTTTTGTAGTTGTTTCCAATACAAACAGCTATAACAGCAGATTTGGAAAAATCTCAAAACTACTTCCAAAATGTTTTATTGATCCACATATCATTCCAGTCTAGCTTTCACAACATTAAACAGCTCAGTAAGAAATGTTATTCCATTTTTGAAGCGGAATTATTAATTGGTACGTGTTAAAATTAAAACAAAGTTAGCAACTACTCAGTTTTTTGATAAAGGCATAATAGAAGTTTCCTTTGGAAATGTCAGATGCAAATGGTAAACACTATTCTCAAATGTTTTACACTAAAATGTGGATAAACACATCACAGAACAAAAAAAACCCTAACAAACTGACAGAAATTGCAACGGCAAGGATCAGTGTCTTCATTCTACCTGCCAATGCAAATTTTACCACATTTCAACTTAGTATCTTTACACTCAAGTTATCTGTTTAAAATTCACTTCCTGGAGGTGTTCTCTGATATCATAATGGATCCCTTCAAACACACCCTTTACACTCAGAAAGTATTCCAGTACATCTAATGGTCTTCTCCCAGACTCAGCTGCTCCATTTCCTTCACAGTGATGTGCAGTGCAGCACTGTTTGCATCACGATCTTTCCTGCCCTTCTCACCATTTGCCTAGATATTGTATATACTCAAATTTCCTTCTAAGTCTTATATTCAGTGTTTCATAACTTATATTCTACAACTCTTCTAGAGTATAATACCTTCATCCAACAACTGACAGCCTTCCAAGTTTCCCATTACCTTGATTCAAGTTTTCAAGTTTTCCAATTCTCTGCTTTATGGGATTGTCAAATAAGAGCAGGTCCTTTTTGCATCAATCAAGAATGTTTCTGCAGAGCATAATTTCACCCTTTGATGATGTTATTATCAAGATTTTGTTTCCTTTCCTCTCCTGCTTTCTTTTGAACCTCTTTGTAAAGTATTTCCAAAGGTAATGCTAGTTATTTTCATATTCAGCTGAAATACTAACCGTCATCAGACTACACTGTGATATTGGCATACACCCCTTTTAGTTGCATGCTCATACACTTGTGCCATGTTGTCCACTATCCCTCTGATGGTCTCTTGCGGACACTGAGAAGACTTCTAAATTTGTGCTTTAAAAAAATCTGTTATTTAAATTTTAATTTGCCTCACTATTGTGCTTAGGGTTCTAATACATAGAAAAATGGCATTGAAGATGAAGAATCGTGTTCAGTACTTTTTTGGGAAAAAAATCCTCCAGTGAGGAGGTGTCTAGTACCATGGAAAGATTTATAAATATACACAATAATGACTTTCGTAACAATAAAGCAGAAGTATTTTGACCATATTTAAAATATAGTATTTTTCTACCAACACCATCAACATGCCACAAAATTCTGTCTAGCACAACTTATTTCCCTCCTTATCCTGCAATTACTTACTACACTTTCAACTTGAAGACAATTGTAATTATTGCTTCAAATGTAAATAATACAAAAAAAGAACTACTTTATTAAAAAAACACTATGAAATTGTACTATCCTGCTTACACTGACGAGCAGTAACAACCTTTACACACAAACCCCACATTAGACTGTGAAGATTTTTTAACAAATTTGTCACCTTGCATGTATTCCAAAACATTATAGCAAAATCTTCTAAGTCAGGTACTAAAAAAATTGACATATAACTTCTGCTCCAAAATAACTTATTCTGTCATCTAGCATCACTGTAAAATCACCACATAGATTTGCTGCATGTTAACAAATAAGATCTCATTTTTTCATAAATATTTCAGGACACCAACCTGAAATGCTATTTAATGACATTCAAAATGCCAGATTAGTAACATGTAGAGTCAGTGGTGTTTAATCCAATAACTTTTTTAAAAAATTAAGTTCTATTTATCTATAAGGAAAAATAATAGAAATATACCTGTTCCAGTAGCTCCAAAACTGGTCCTGCAAGTAGGCTTGGTGGCTACTTTCATCACCAAAAGAGGCCTTGCTTTCAATCCAGTGAATTATGTGTCCTTCCACAGCTAGGGTGACAGCAGAAAATAAACTGAACTCTGAAAATCACACTCAACAGCCTGTAAGATTGTGTTAGGGAACATTCTATTTACTCCACAATCTACCACAGAATTCATACTTGTAACCAAGTTACAAGTTTGTAAAAATTATCTTTCATATATGCATATAGGGCATTTTAAAAAAATACCAGAAAATACTTTTAACAGATAATCACATGAATTTCAGTTTAATTACACCCTGTTCCACATATCTGTATTTATTCTAATACAAACAGAATGCAAAGAAAACGAGATTAGACTAAAAAGCACTTGTATTCTTCTACTACCCTTACTTTGCTAGAAAGTAGTTGTCAGGTAAGAAATCAGAAACTTCTGCTGAATAATAAAAAAAGCTAGCTAAGCTGCTAAAGACAGATACTTGTCATCCATCCAGAAGGGAAGATAGAAGAAAGGGAAGGAAATTTATCCTGGACATAAGTCTGCTTGCTTTCTTTTGTAAAACCAGTAATGCTTCATCAGAACAAAGTTAGGAGTAAGAAGGCTTATGTGTAAAAATGTGATTTTGAATTTCTTTCCATTCTATGTTTTGCTATTTGTTTTGGTTCATGTCTCTCCTCATTTCTTGCAGGAGTAAAGTATGAATATTAATAAAATCATCATTTTTTGGACAAAGGAATCTCCTCCCAGAAGCTGACAATGTAATTTTGCGGAAGAAACCATGAGCATCACTGTAAGAGACCATTCTTTCTCCAAAAAGGTGTTGTTTGGTATCATCGTTAAGATCTTTAAAAATGTTACCTTTATTTTGAGTTACCCACAACATCCACAACCATGATGCCTTAGCCTAAATTTGACTTGCAATGAGGTTTTCAGAGAATATGCAAACCCAGAAGCACTATACAGAAAGATTACAAGAGGCTATAGCAGCAAATGACACACCACAGACTGCAAAATTACTCAGGAAATCTGGAAAAATAACTCATGAAGTCACTACACTAAGCTCTTTGTGCCACCACTGCCCCGCTATCAGCAACCCAGTTAACTTGTGTAGGCCTATACTGCTACATCCTTCCCCAACACATTTAGACCCCAGGAGATATAGCAGCTGAGGTATAATCAACTCAGAAGCTATTTCTAAGAAACATTTGCCTTTCCTAGGTATGTACTGAGTCATGAAGAAAAGAATCCAGGGACTGCTATGCCTTAGTTCAGATCAGATAACAGGTACAATATGATTTTCTGTAAGTCTCAAGTGATTATAATAATTTGAAAGAAGCAATGCACTACTATTATTTGAATTTGAGACAAACATATGCAAACAAATTACGACTATTTTTAAGTTTCTTTCTAATAGGGTGATATTACAAAAAGAATTCTTTTGGGTGGCTCCTGACTAGATGGGACATCATCTCATGTTTCTAATATAAAAGTGGGTACTTTAATACCAAGTATGTACTGTGTTAATTAAGGTCTACATTCCTGGGCAATCTTACTAATGTATATAACTTTCTGAAGAGCAGGTAAAGAGGGAGGCAGGCTCTTTTCAGTGGTTTCCAGTAACAGGACCAAAAGCAATAGATACAAACTTAAACACAGGGGTTTCCACCAGAACATCAGCAAGCACTTTTTCACTGTGAGAGTGCCTGAGCATAGGCACAAGTTACCTAGAAAGGTTGTGGACTCTCCCTCCTTGCTGATATTCAAGAGCTGTCACATGGCCTCAAGACCAGAAAAAGTAGATGAACTTTGACATGACCTTTTTACTTTTGTTCCTTATTCTTTCTTGCAATTCAGGCTTTTAAAAAACAGTAAAAAACTGCAGAATTGTATTTGGATGCTAAGTAATGGCAAAAGAATAATTGCACAATGACAAACCTTTATGCAATGACCTATAGGTGTAATGTAATACTCTTAAGATTACCTTAAAACTGTTTGGTAAAAGACAATTATAACTACCGTTTTTTCACAACTATAAGGCGCACTGAAAATCCTAAAATTTGATCAAAAACCGGAAATGCACCTTATAATCCGGTGCACCTTATATATGAACCTTGAGTATTGAAGGGATCTCAAAACAATTTGTTTCACATTGCGCAGCAATAAACATGAAGCTCTCAATCAAATGACCGTGAGCAGGCACGTACACGTCCCTCGGGTTTATCCCTCCCGATTTTATGGTAAAAGTTGCAAAAGTTGCGCGCAGAACGTTGCAAAAAAAAAAAAGTGTGCCTTATAATCTGGTGTGCCTTATATATGAAAATAGTTTGGAAATTTACCGTTAACTGATACTGTGTCTTATAATCCGGTGCACCTTATGGTTGTGGAAATACAGTACTTCAGAGCTTAGTTCAGAAGGGAGCAGGTAGAATGCATTGGAGGCACCAGGGATTTGGGGGGTCTTTACTGTTTTTTTATATCTCTTTTTTTGGATAATGAGATAAAAACATACAAGGCGTAAAGAAGGAACATTGGGTAACACTAGAATCAAATCTCTCTGACTCAAACTAGAAATTCTTAAAATTACTGGGTAAGTCCTGAAGAGCCTTATTTGCAGTATTCTAGAATATGCTTCACTTAAGCCATAATATTTTACCATGAGCACTTGTACACAAAATAATAAAAATTCAGTTAAAAGACTTACCTACTGGCACTTCTAAAATAAAGTCTGGTGTTTTGTCATAACCCATTGCACGAAGCTGATCTTCAGCTGTACACAGAAAATAAGAACTACTGTTTATAAAACTATTCCATTAAGTAGACAGCAGCATAATTAATTTTATTCTAAATAAGAGTGCAAGAATTACTAATGCAGTCATACATATCTTTCTTATGCATGCAATGCTGTGTCAGATTAAATGAACCTTTGTAGAAAACCTGAAGCATGGATATAAAAATGCTTCTTTGTCATCCCTGCATTTTTATGTCTTCATTATAAACATCATTAATTCAAGCTGTCATACAGTATTTTATAACCTCCAAATATTCAAAATAAAGAGGTATATTCACTGATTGAAAGAAGAGTCTCTCCACCTTCAGATGTGTTAAGATTAATCTCACCAACACCACAAATATAGATATACTATTGTTGCTGCCGTGGTTTTATTTTTAATGTTAGCATAAAGTTAAAAAAAAAAAGAGCAAGAAAATCCTTCTCTCCCAGAAATTTATTAAAGTAAAGAAGAGCCATAATTTTAGTTTCTCTTGCATTCTGGATTCTGTAGAACTTAAACAATTTCCAAACATAAAAAGATTTAGACATTCTGCTAACATTATGTCTACAACTTTATTGCATGCAAATATTAGAGAGGAATATTTCAAGAAATAATAATTGAGTGAACAAGACAAAAGGAAAAGATGCTCCCTTAAAAAAAAAGGGAGGGAAAAAAAAAGCAAAAACACCTTTAATATTTTTAAACTATTGTCCTTGATTTCTGATACCATTACATTGGTATTTCTGAAACAACCATTTCTCCGTTAGAATTTGGAGTGACCTGGTCATTCAATTCCAGGCATGGCTTTCTGTCTTCACCCAAGCTCAACTAATGGCACTACCCAGTAACAAGTAAGGCTGTGCAGCCCCTTAACACCTACTGGGCTGTTGACATTGTCATGCATCCCATTCGCCTTTCTACATCACCTTTGATTAAAATTAACGGCCCATTCTCACTGTTGGGTAGCTTATTTCCAATCCATTTATCAGGTTAGGACAGTAGTTTCATAGCCAATGTTCAGAACTCAGTTTTTGAATACTTTGTGCAAATCCTGAAAGGTCAGCAGTTTGAGTCTAAGTAACATTTTAATGACAAGAAAAACATACTAACTTAGAAATCAAAATATTGTAATATTGCCAAAATCAAATTCTCCCACTCTTTTTCATGGAAGAATATAAGTCTGAAATATTTTCTATAGTGAAATAATTCTGAAAGTGGGACAGAAGTAAATTTGGAAACAGAACATTCAAGTCAGTGTAAACAGCAATACATTTTTATTCTGAGTGGCGCTACATTTTTTTTTTTAGATTTTGAGAGCATTTCTTCAATATAAACTATAAATAGAAGTCTTTGCAATGTGACACTTCATTATATCATATTATAAGGTAATGAAAAACATTTCTAGAATTTGGAGAGACTTGGGTTTTGACTGTATTTTGAAACTTAGATTGTCATGTATAGAGACAAATGATGTTAAGATCAAGAACGTTCTAATTTAACAGAACCTCTGAATGGAAAGTTTTATGCCATAACATAAAAATAAATTAATGTTCTACATAATCTTTTAATCCTTATTTTAAAAAACCAACAAAACAATTTTATCCAAATTTAGTTAACTGCAACCTGCTCTTCATTTTTTAAAGTACCTAGGTTAGACAGTCCCAGCTGAAATTTTGTTCATTTAAGAGCAATAGCAATGGAAAGGTCAGTCTTTTCTTTCACATCTAACAAATCCTAATACCACAAAATAAGGGAAATGCATCTTAAAAAAATCAAAACAGATGTAAGCACACGTTTTGATAGGGTCAAGGTGGCAGGTCTCCAAACTGGAATCTGCATCAGAATTTCTTTTAATATTCTTCAAGGGTGCCTGCTTACTCTCAAAATCTTTTAATACTAATTCATGTCTTGGAAAAGAACATACTTTTTGTTTTAAATCTGGTTCTGAACTTCTTCACGTGGTTTCCTAGCATTCTGTACTGTGATTGACATTGGAAAACATATTTTAAACCATGTTTATTATTGATGTATTTATCATGTGCAGAAAGAGATCTTTGCATTACTGTATCTCCAAGTGTTTTGAAGCTTTATAATTCTGGGGAAGAAATAATTACTGAAACTCCTCATAATCACTATAATTTTTTTGTTTTAAACTGCAACACTATCAAAAAGAAGTTCTAGCTCTTCTGCCCAGGTATATTTCACATTGGTCCAGAAACTAGAGGCAGCATTCTGCACCTGAAAAGATCTTTAAACCATACCATGGATTAAGAAAATAATTCAGTAACTGCTTGAAAGCCAGCCCACAGCAGTTTTGACAGTTACATTTATAAATCCTCAGGTTGGAAAATTTTGTGGAAACAGCCCTAATAAGTAGTTTGTCAACAGATACGCCATTAATTTAGATTTTCAACAAAACTGCAGCTTCATCTTTACCATAATGCCACACTCGATCAGAACCATTTAACACATCATAGTTCTTATACTAACCCTACTCTGCTGGTGCATGAATGAGCTACAACTGCAAATTTAACATCGCAGCAGAAAACACTGATCAGATTTCATGATTTATACCCAGGGGTGGGAACCAAAGGAGGATAAAGCTCAGTACCTCCCCATATATCTAAAAGCTTTCCTAACATATTAATGGTAAAGAAAAAAAAAATACTATTTTGAACCTAGAAACTCCTGGCATTTCAGTATAGCAAGTGAAGCTGTGAGCCCATTTTGATAAAATGCTTCTATTGATCACTTTAATCTCACATTAAAGACTTGAGAGCCGTGTTTTTGCTGAAGAGAGGACATGGTATATGAAGCACTTCTCATGAACGGTGGATTAATAAAATGTAACCCTCAATTGTGTGTATAGGTTTGCAGTCAAATCCAGGGTGAGTTTGAAGATGTTACTTCTGATCTGCAGGCTTTGAAAGCCAACTGCTCTATAGACAAATTCTGTCCAGAACCTGAAAAGCTGCTTCATGCTCTAAGACTATACTGAGGCACCTCGTATTCACTGCATCCTTTGACTGTAATTTCCTCTCCTATACTGGACTGTCAGTTGCCCAGGTGAACACATTTGATACAAACCCTCTGACTATTCTTGAAGAACAGTATATTAGAACAGTACACTAATATGAGAACTGCAAAATTTCTGTTTCTTTGAAATGTGCTAAAAAGTAATGGAATTACGAGCCATAAGCCATGTAAATCATAAGCCGTCTTCAAAACAGGAATGAAGAACAACAAAGGAAGAATGGTTATGCAACAAAGCCTGAATTTGAGGATCTATGGGAAATACCGGTAACTCTTCTGTTTTTCTGGTGTTTTCTCCAAGCAATTTTGGAATTAGTTTTTCAGAAAGGAAAGGTTGTATTGCAAGGGACTTGGTAGGGTTCATCTTGCAGATATTTAAAGAAAGTTTTTTTAACGAATACTCCAAACCCCAAATATATCTAGAACCTGAAATACATACATGATTACACAGAAAATAAATAAAAATCTTAACATATGTTAAATCATGACTAAACAATACTTCACTATACATAAAATTAGAACAACAAATTCAGCTCTCTCATTTCTATCTTCACATCCTAACAAGGTAACTCATTCTAGATGTTTTAATTTCATAGCACAAATTTCTTGGAGCTAATTTCTAAAGACAAAATGTTTATCCAAAGTAATGAAATACTACAATTTAAATGTGATTTTTATACTGCTTAAGTTTACACAAGACAAATAAAATTGTAATTGTGTTGAGGATCCCTTAGTGAAGTCATCCAGTCCATTCCCTTGTATGAGACAGAATTGATTTAATTACCAGCTTTGATAGATGAGTGTCAAACCTATCCTTGAACTTTTCATTGAAGGTGATTCCACAACCTTTCTTGGCAGTTTGTTTTATACTTAATGTTCCTAGAACTGTTTGGTATTTTAACTTACTATCTTCTCTGGAATTTACCTATTACCTCTATCTATGTTCTTATAGTCAAATAAGAAAATTCCCTCTTAGTTTTGTAGTGCCATCTGCAAGATTGTATGTGATAGCTAATCCTGTCCTTTTTTTACTTTTCTCCAAAATAAAACAGCACTCTAATTCTGTTCCTTAATCATATCTCTTCAGAAGTGTAATAACACTTTCTGACTTCTTAAATTTGTTTAAAGTTTCCAAAATCTTAACCAGACAGCTTCAGGAGAGATCATGGTTACAGGTAAACCCAGAAAAACAACTGAACCCTGTTCACACAAATTTAGTACAATGCTCAATCATTAACAGAAGAGGGCATTTCACTTCACTGTCATCTCATCAGTGAATCAAAGATTAAGAAGTTATTGTTTACTATCACATTTAGAGAATGAATACTTTAAACATTAATCTTTGCTTCAGTGGCACTCATGTAAATAAGAAACATAGTGTGGGCTAAACAAAAAAAATGAAAATAACTTCCTAATTAATTAATCCTTAAAATAACTTTAACAATAGGGAGTGGAAAAATGAGTAATTGCATTGATTGGGAAGCAGGGGGCAAAAATTCAGCAGAAGCTGCACAGCAAGGTAAATGCGTGAATCTTCTAGCCCTTCTTTAATACATGAAGCATTCTGAAGCAAATATTTCATATGCTTCTTCGTAAATCTCATAAGGCCTGGATTATAGCTAATATCTCATGACACCAAAAGTAATACAGCAGCAGATATTAAAGCATTTTTTTCAGCTACTTATTCTATAAAATATTAATTGCAAGCCTGTGCATGAGCTCTATATATAGGGTATTAGGTAACTGAGTTCCTGCTCAGTTCTAAATCAATAAAAGATAACATATATAGCATCAATCATATTTTACTCTTCCTTTACTATCTAATATAGGGAGCATTTGGGCTGAATTTTGTCCTAGGTAAACAGTAACCAACATCTCTGAAGTTAAGAATGCATTGGCTAGTCTCTACTACAGATCCTTACCAATGAAAGAGAGATTTTTTTCCAAAAGCATTTCTCGCAGCAAGACTTCGTGCTCATGCCCAATAGCACTGATAGCTTTAGGTTAAGAAATGAAAGATTACTTTGGAAAAGAAGCAACTTCATAAAAACATCATAGGTAGAGTAATTAATAATAGAATTTATTTGCCTTCATCTGCATTTCAGAAGTGATCAGTGATCGTAACTCTAAGTTTTGGAAATCCTTATAGGGATTTTTAGAAGCATTCATATATCTGAAACATCTTAATGTAAAAAAACATTCTTTTAATTGATTTTTCAGAAGCATGAACTAATGTCAGGGAAGGATCCAATCATATTTCATAGTGAAGTCTTTTTCACTTCACTGACAGCCTGTTGATCCAATGTGCCATTCCTTGCAATAGGTAAAAAAGTCACCATATTAAATATTTTTAAGGTATCCTCCTGGAGGTCAAAGTTCTATTCAGGAAGCTTTTAAGAAGAACCCTATGGATCAATATGATAAAAGATCTTATGTTAAAAGCAGTTAAGCTTCAAATTCTGTTTAAAGTAACTTCTTAAACTACAGATCACCTTCCCATTACAGTTAATTACTTAACTTACATGAACACTTCATACTAAACAGCAAAAAATAATTCTATGGAATAATTTCATTTGTATATGAATACACATATGTATATACAGCTTATATCAATTGAAACTATGCATCATGTTAAACTCTAATTGCAATTTCAGAACAAAAGGGACAAACGAAGAATGGCAAAAAGGTAAGAAAAACACTGCAAACAGAATTTACAATGCACTATAAGCAAAAACACTTAGTCTATAATAATACCTGTTATTGATGTATGGCAATGACCATGGGGTAAAACTTGTAAATAACCTCACAAGCCATTTTCTACTCATGCAATCTAGCAGCCTAGTTTCCCGTAAGCATCTGAACTATTACTGAAAAATAGCCTCTTGGCATTTACAAAGAGGTTGACTTCATACTTTGGTCCATGCATATACAATTAGATAGTTATATTTAAAATCAATATGCAATCCTTCAGAAGACATTATGCTTTTAAAACCTTAACTTCAAATTGATTTTTAACTATTTTATGCACCTCAAAATTAACATCTAATTCAGCAACATACTTGCAGTAATGCACTCGCACAGCTTAGTATTAAACTTTTGTGTATCAAAACGGAATTGAAAACCTCTTCACTACTCTATGATGACACTGCATATTCAACAACTGATTTCAGCCAGAATCTGAAGAGGATATAGAAGTCTTTTTTAGATTGCAAACAAGTAAGTCTTAAAAATGGTTCATAATTCTACATATGAGTCTTTATTACTTTTAAACATGGAACTCTCATAAGATTACAACTAGATTGCTCAACTAAAAAATATTAATCTTAAAATTCTGATATGAAAACTAGTGCTCAATAACTATTTAAAATACGTGGCTTACTAGATTAATCCACTTTCAGAGTGCCTTGTTTAATCATGAAGATAATCTCGATGAATATTTAAAATCACAATTAAAAATACGAAATACAGAGACAATTACAGATCTATTCTGCTGCTGTTAAAGTTAATGAGGGTAAGGCTGAGGATGTAGTAGACACAAGTACTCCTAGTGGAAAGAAAGTGTTTTTAAGGAGTGACAATCACATGCATTACAACTACAAGAAGTACTGTTTTTCATGCGTAACTAAACATCACTAGCTTTCCTATCCTGCACCCGCACAGTGAAACCACGATCTTCCCCCAAACGCATGCAGACATTCATGCAAGGATTCTCTAGGACTTGGGAGGGAGCTGCCTTACTAGCCTATTCATGATAGCAGGCCATGATTTCAAAATTTTTCCTTTGACTGCAGACTGAAACAGATGACCTGCTCCTGCAGGACTTTATTAAGATAGATTTGGGTTCGTAGTGATCATTCCTACCAAATTCTAATCTTAGTCCGGAACACTCAGTGCACATGAAGTTCCCTCGGTGTACACAGTGTATGGCTCTCTAATTAACTATTTCAATACTACAAAAAAACCCCAACCAAAATCCAAATACTGAAAATTCAGGATATGTAAGGGTTTTATACTACAGCTAGTATATAACCTCCTTTAAGAAGAAGAGAAAACAAAAGAACTGCACTGGAATGTCAGATAGATGTTTAAAAATACTAGCTGGTCAATCACACCTGAATTGCACTTGAAAAAATTTTAGATAAAACTCATATTTGTAACAAAGCAAAGCCATAATGTTGAACACTATGAAACGTATTAATTTCATCATAGAATAGCTGAGATTAGAAGGTTCCTCCAGATATCATCTAGTTCAACTCCACCACTCAAAACATGGTCACTTAATCTTAAGAAAAAAATAGATATGCATTTCAACTAATCAAAACCAAAGAGATTCAATCAGGCATATGAATGTGTAACCAGCAAACTGACATTTTCCCATGGTCCATCTGATTTTTGTTAGTTAAGAGAAAGCTCTGCAGTGACCCTCTAGCTGACTGAATGTAAAAAAGAAGAGTATGAAACGTGTTTTGTGAAGCAGAACTTTATGTCAGGTTAAAGCTAGACACATCTCTTCCACACAGTCTAAGCTCATCAATTGTGCACCTAAAATTTTATGGGAAAGGATACTGTTTGATGCAGTCCACCAGTGGTCCATAACAACAGTCATTCACAGTACACTGCAGACAAATAAGAGAAGTAGTATACTGATGGGCAACTACAAAACCATTATAGTTAAAGAGTATCTTAAAAACAGTAATTACTTTTCCTCAAAAAGGCTATCAGATGCTCTTCAGATTTAATCACAGAAAACAAAAACTGCATGCTTTTATTCACTATAAAAGCAAGCTATTAAAAAGTGAAATGCTCCCCTCACAAATATTGCACTGCCATTTATAGTGCACTCTGACCTCACTGATAGTTTATGATGACAGTAATTAAATGAGGTTTAAAATCTTTTAGTCTTCGAGGCAGATAGCAGAATTGCCACAGGAAAAAACCCCAAACCAAACCAAACAAAACAAAACAAGTGTGATTAATACCTGATAGACTTGATTTGCTAGGACTTCATCTGGAATCTGAGAAGGGTCCCGTAGCATCCTACTTATAAGAGTTTTGGAGGCTAGAGAAATAAAAATAAAAAACATACAAAAACCCTGTTAGCTCAGTTACACTTTAATAATAATAAAAAATTATATTAATAATTTTGAAAATTATCCACCCAGCAAATATAAAATTACAAGTTCATTACTACTTACCCATTCTGATACAATTAAATCTAAAGCCTTGAAACACCAATGGATTTTATCAGCCCAAGGTGAAAGCAGGCCTTTATTTACTTAGTTCCACTGGACACTTTGTGCTTTAGAAGCATTATACAGACTCTAAGGAAACTGCTTAGTATACAGTAAGTGTAACTCAAAATAATCTTCATATCCTATTAGAATTTTAGGAAGAAGATACGTAAAAATTCAAAACAGCCCTTAAAAAATTTTTTAAGGACTTCATGATTCCAATTCATTAGTTTTCAAAGCCAAGTATTTACTTACTCAGCGCTGACACATTTTTCTGCGTGCATTTAAGAGCTGGGAAAAGGCTTTCTCTGCTTTTTTAAAATGTTCAAATGTTAGTCAAAAGAAATAAGTTAATTTTAGCACCTATCTTTTTTTACTCACTGATATTGATACTACAATGAAAATGTAACACAAAACAGGAGCTATCTTCTATTTATTTTCAAATACAGTCGGCGATCCTCAGCATTGTTTTCTCTCCATGTACTTAGTCTGCTTAGTTGCAAATTAGTTACGTAATTATTAATAGTAGTGGAAAGACCTTATTCTAGAAAAATACATTCTAAAACTAGCAAATATTTCGTTTTAAAATTTCTCAAAGAAAAGTTAACACTGCACATGCTGTCCCTGTGCTGGGAACAACCTCTGATGGATCTCAGCTTCTGGTGTATTTACATAATTTAATCCTTAATTGTACATCAGGTTTGTGACTAGCAAGGTTCCCCACTTTGCCAAAGATTTCCTGTGTGACTTCAGAGTAATTCCCTCAATCTGTGTGTGCTTCAATCCTGTAAACAAAATTAAAAACTGCTCTTTTCCTGTTCTTCATCTGTTTTGCCCCAACTCAGAGTTAAAGCTTTGTCATGGTCTTCAGTAACTGAATCAAAAGACTCAGTTGACACTGTGAAAAGGACTGACAAAGCCTGTGACACCAAGGATCTGCCATATAATCATCAATGCTGCTGCATTAATGGTTGTGTAAGTAAAGGAGACTGGCATTATAATCTACGCCCCGAATTACCTCTTAAAAGCATCACATTCAGGTGAATGCAGCATTTGCAAGAAAATAATTTATTTAGAAAGCTATACCACACGAGGCAAAAGAATATAAGCCCCTGAATGAGTTTAAAGGCTTTGCAAGACCTACAAAGAGCTATCATCACAGGCAGGAGCAAAAGTTTGTGCAAATATTTTAAAAGACAGTGATTTATTTCCATTAAGCTAAAACACATCCAGAAGAAACATGCAACATCACATCTATGTATCTTATTACTCTCATATGAAATAAATGCTACTTTTGTAAGTTAATACTAAGAATAAAAGGCATTTAATTTTACCCTTTCTATGCTGTTAAAAACACATCTTTTAGCATAAAATCTTTGAAAATGTGAAGCAAAAAGTCGTGTGCATATTTACATTACCAACACTGAAAATTAAAACAATAACCATTTTTTGCTTGGTAGGAATAATATACAAGTAACAGTTTGCCAATAGAGAGGTTGACCGAATTGTAAAATAATGAAGAGTGTAACAGAATTCACTGCTTTGAAGGGCTACTGATCTAGATATTATGATTTGATTATGAAAAATTAAATATTTTTATGACTAATCAAACTCCAGAAAAAACCACAGATTTGCATTTGGAAAACGTTTAACTGGATATTATTTTGAGTAATGAGCTGCAGGTGCAAAATAAATTTTCTCTATTTCTAAGACTGTCAACTTCAGTTTCTCAATTCTAGTTACCAGATATTCTGTTCTTTACCTCTATCAGAATAATAATGAATTCACATACCTAATTTTATATTAGGCTGATATCGCATTGGTTCTACAAGTTGTTAAACTATGCTTCTAAAAGAAAAGACATCAAATAGAACTGATTACTATACTAGCTCTGAATATATTATCTTTTTTCTTATATAAACATTACCTGCTTATGTAATGTCCTGAAAAATTGAAAAAAATCACCCCACACATTATTAACTTTGCATTATCTATACAGCTAACTGCAATCACTGTTTTAAGAAAGCCAGTTACTGCAATGGCAGCATCCCAGCAAGGCTGACTGCATAGAAACTGTATTGGCATAGAAGTG
>VRYO01001269.1:15249407-15251907 GCA_009812075.1 Sialia sialis | reverse complement strand
TTCTATCACATGAGACCAGCAGGGCAAAGCACTCAGAAAAAAAAGAGAATCAGCCCTGAAGCAGGAAGAATGAAGTTCTTCAGAAAAGTAAACGGAATTTTGATTTGGGAACTTGAGAAAGGCTGTTTCTACTACTTCAATTTTCAATTGTTCATGGTTTTCCAAAAGAAAACAACAGTAGGGAAAAGACAGAGTTGCATTTCCCAAAGAGATACTTGAGACTGCAACTCCAGGTGTCAATTTAATCTGAATTATGGGATTCCACTGTTCAAAAGGTGAAGTAACTGGGTTGCACTTGGTGGTTATGTCTTCAGACATACTAGAGTCCAAGACACAAAACATCCTCAAATCATAATATCCATCAGTGCATGGTGGAAGAAACAGGTCAGTACTCTAAATTGGCTGAAACAAGCTTGTACATTCCCTAACAATTGACTTTAATTAGGCTAAATAAGAAGAAATGGACTTGAAAATATTAACAAACTCTTCATAATGGATAACTCCTGCTTAAACTCACCTGGACTATCACACCAATTTCTGTCCTCCTATGTCAAAAATGTACACTGGAAGAACTAGGGGTTCAAAGACAGAAAAAAATTATGAAAAAAAAAAAATATACAAAAATATATAAAATATATTAAAAATTATAAAATTTTGGAAACAAAACATTTATTTTAGAAGACACAAAAAAAAAGGGATATCAAAAAAGACAATACCTGCTTTACAATTTCTGAGTGTCAGAGCACTCATAGGTATTCTGAAGAAAGTATTTAGATTTAAACCTTTTTTCTATGTAAAGACACATTTATGAATCTCATAACCACAAAACATCAGGGCCAAAGATGTCATAGGATTAAAAAATGCTGGATATTTAGCATTGTGAGTTTTCAAAATAAAAAGAAAACCAAGCGATTCTCAAAAAAAAGACCAGCATTTTGGAAGTGATACGAAACAAAAGCAAGTACTTATTTTAAGAATTTCTTTGGGAGACAAAAGATAGACAGGTAAAGGTAAGTGCCTGCTGCAGGGCAGAGTTGTTAGAAACACACTGTCAGTGAGTTTTTTGAAACCTATCTTCACTAGCTGCTTATTCACTACCATACCAGAAGGACTGGGGAGAGAACTGGAAGGGTAAAAGTGAGAAAGCTCATAGGCTGAGATAAAGACAGTTTAATATAGAAAGAGAAAAACAGGGAAAGCAAAACAAAGAAATAAATAATTCAATTTTTCCCATGGGCAGGCAGGTGTTCAGCAATCCCCTGGAGAGGAGGGTCCCTTAATGCGTAACAGTGACTTGGGAAGACAAATACCATCATTCCAAATGTACCCCCCTTCCTCCTTTTTCCTCTTACTTTACTGATCATGATGTCTTATGTCTGGAATATTCTTTTCATCAGCTGGGTCACCTGTCTCAGCTGTGTCTCCTCCCAACCTCCCATGCGCCACCAATTTTCTCACTAGCCTGACTGCACAAGAAGCAGAAAAGTCCTTGGCTCTGTCAAAGCCCTGCTCAGCATTAAAAAATAAATCTCTATATTCTCAAGCCTGTGTTCAGCACAAGTTCAAAACACAGTCCCATAGCATCCACTGTGAAAAAGGTTAGTGCTAGCCCAGCCAAAGCCAGCACACCCACTAAACCAAACACTTTGTCCTTCAGAGAAAAGAAGGGAAAAATAGAGATGTAGCCATGCAGCTTAACACACAACTGGAAGGCATCCAGATATTGTAGAATATATGGAGGACAGCTCCTATATAATATGGAAAATAAAGTAAATTGCATAGAAAAAAAGCAAAATTTGTGTACATGAACACCAGATCAAAGTCAAATAATAATTCCTTAAAAAGAGTAAGCAATCAGTAAAATAACTTGGGCACCATGTGGACTGGAAACACATTCCTTACTTCACTGGAGAAAACAATTGGGAACAATTTTAACTTTTAATTAAGAAAAAGTACTATAACCCATTTATTAAATATGTTTTGAATGGCTGTATTGTGAACTAAGGTCAAAATACAATTTCTAGGTTCTCAAGCTATGACGTAAGATTAGCTTTATTGATCTTCTGCATGACTTGTTAGAGCTCTCAATCATTATTTTGACAGTTTTATCATACTGTAATAGACTTCCTTTTAGATAATTACAGTTACTATGTTCAATTTCAATCTCCTGTAGGACTTTTCCTCTAGATAATCATATTAATTCCTCCAGATCTTGATTCTTTCTTTTGTCATACATATGCAATAAAAGTTTCAATAACAATTATTAATTGCATCATTAACAATTATTATGAATTATTTTTACAGCATAATCTTAAGGTTTACCAAACAAGTTCAAGAGTCAATTATACAAGAAAACCTTCATGCTTAAAATCCCTCAAAAAAATTATTTTTTAAGTACTGAACACTTACCTCAGCAAAACAAAAAGTAGAACATGTAACATTTATGCACCACACAAAAGTTACAGTAGTTTCACGATTATAAACCGCACCTGAATATAAG
>VRYO01001269.1:15242091-15248407 GCA_009812075.1 Sialia sialis | reverse complement strand
AATTTATTCCTATTTCTAATCTTACCACCACGTCACTACTGTCAACAGCCTGAATTTATCTTCCCAATAACATCCTCATAGGTACCAGTAGGCTGCTCTTCTTTCCTTGTGAAGCCATCTCTTGTCCCAGCTGAATAATCCCCAGTTCCCACAGGCGAGGTGGCTCCATCCCCTTTACCATTCCAGTGGCCCTCCAGTGAACTCTCCTTAGCCCATCAACATCTCCCTTTCACAGCTGTGGCTTACTGCAGAAGGAGTCCAGAGTTTTTCTGGTCAGCTGAGTAAGTCTCAAAGGCATCAGAGAGCAGTGCTGACTGTACTGCAACCCGAAAACAATGTGACTGAGTAAAGGTGGGATGACACATCTTCCCCTTCTGCCTAAAGGTATTTTTTGCATAGTCTAAACCACCTAAACTATTCCTTTAAAAATCAGACAAAATCTCAGCTGGCAGCATCATACTTTGTTGACCTCATTTTTCAGATGGTTTGCAATCTCCCTAGTCGAAGAAGCAATTAAACTTAGGTAATTTTATTGCTTGAAGGGCCTATACTTTTTGGATTAAGGAGACATAAACCAAAAAGGAAATAGGGGTTTATTTTATTTTAACTAAAAGACTAGAACATATAACCTAAAGAGAGCTTTCAGGGTCATGGATCCTCTGTGGGGAAAAAATATTAACATCAGCCTTCAGCAAATTAATTTTCATTGGGTTTTAAATAACTTTTTCAAATGCTTTTTACTGTTTTCTTTGGTGTTTTTCATTGTCTTAAGAGTCTTGAGAATATCAAATACTTGGATCACCCTTTCAGATGACTCCTCCTGTATATTGTTGTATAGTCAGCTTTTTAACTGAGGTTTTAGTAACACCCTTCAGGTACACTGCATTTGGCAATCTTTTTATTTTTATACTTTTTTTGCTCAAGCAGAGTCAATTCTGAAGTAGAACAAAGTTAAGTCATGCAGTGCTTCTTTAGTAGCTTCAACACGAACTACCTGGATGCCGTAGTTACTTGAGCCAAAACTGATAGCAAGATGTTCCAGGGATTTAATACTCGTGCTTCAGCACAGTGCTGCATATATACTAGGGGAAGGTCTCAAGAAAAGTTCAAATTGAATTATTTGCAATGAAAAGCATTTTTAGAGGACAACAAGGCCCATTCCCACTCCTATTGACAAACTAAGGCTGAAGCTGTAATTTACAGATTTTATTGACTCTGTTATGGAAGTAACACATCTAACACATCTCGCGCTGAAGAATGTTTTCCTCTGGTGAGTTCACAGATATGCAATTCTACAAACAGAACCAATTTAATTTAGTTGATGGCCATGATCTTAAAACTGAGGTGACATTGCTCAAGGAGCTCACCAATGTGCAATACTTAACTCTAAGCCTGTTCTCTGCCTACTTAAACATAGGCTTGCTCTAACATATTCTAGACTTGCTCTAACATATTCTAGAAAGAGAAGTTGGAATAGTCCAAAAAAAGGAAACTTTCTGTATTTGAAGGCAAACAGCTTTTCTCAGCAATACTGTCTCAAGAAAAATTCTCTCTAGCACCAATTTATCAATGCACTACTGAGGCTGCATTCGTCAGACGTTTATACAAAATGGGAAGACTGAACCTTGCTCAGTGTTATGGAAAAGCTAAATTTTCCCTGAAAAAGTGGACAATAGACTTACAGAGATTAAAAAGAAAAATTGCCTTTCATTTTGTGTTCATCCATTTTTCCCTTTCCGGCTTAAAGAGGAAGCAAGGAATGAGCATGTGTTGATTCAGAATTGCCTAGCCCCCATAAATCCATGACTGTCAATTCTAAGATTCAATCTTGGTCTTTGCTTTGATACAAACTTGTCACAGGACTGTGACCAAGTTAATTAACTTGCTCACGGTTCAAATATTTCATTTGTAAACTGGGAATAAAATTTGGACCAAAACTCAGCCATAGCCACTAAATACGCGAGTATTTCAAGAATATCAAGAAGGTGCTATGCAATGGTTACAAACTTGGTCATGTAAGCATCGTTCTATTTCGTTTTGCATGCTGACCAGAGTAAGTAGAAAAAAAGAATACTTTCCCACATAAAAAAGGAAAAGACAGACTAGGGGTGTTTCACGACATTATTGTCAGTATTCATGTTGAAAACATACAGTAAAACTGGTGACATGAAAATTATTCTTTTGCATTGTAGACTCATCCTCCTGTTTCTATTGCACTGGTGAAAATAAGGTGCTTGTGTGTATCCAATTTAGAGATTCTAGAATCACTCTCCAGTTTCTTCAACAATAGTTTTAATTCAGTTGCCTATTTTCACTGTAAAAGAAATTTGATTTGAATACCTGCATGAGAGCTGTTCTTTAACAGCATTCCTACACGACAAGACTATTACAGAGCAAATGAAAAAATCAGGTTGTTAATGGTCAGTCTAATGGTGAAAAAAATATAATTCCCCATTCCTAAAATGAGAACAGGTAAAATATTAAAAAAAAGGAAGAGAGTGTAATGCAATTTCAGAGGACATAAACGCAGAGGACTATTTAGTGTTTTAAAGATGTAGAAATTGTTTTTACAACTTCAAGAGTAAAAGCTTCAGCTTTGAGAGCTGTCCCTGTCCTACTGCTTTCCCTTCTCACCAATGCAACTAAAGGAACACAGATGCTTGTACAATCAAGCAAGAGATCAACAATAATGCGATATCTAAAACTTTTGGTTTTTTTTCCAGAGAAAGAACTTCTACTTCTGAGAGGACAGCTTAAACATTTGGTATACTTCTCTCCATGCCTTTCGTACAGATATTCTGCCTTATCAGTATGAAATCAAAGACAGGAAGATGGAGAAAGCAAAAAACTAAGGAGCAACTTCAAATGCTTGTTTAGAAACACTATCATTAGTCAGTACTAAAAAATCAGACTTTCTCAAGTCTGTGTGCTAATAATACGTGTGCAAATACAAAGAACCTGTAATTTATGAGATTTTATCTTTTGGAACAGTCAGTCAACAGAATGCAAATTTAATAGACCACAATCAGAAGCCACCTAGCAAAAGATTCTTACATTAAAAAGTCTTGCTTTCTGATACCAGTTGGCACGAACAAAATTTCATCCATGTGGAAAAACACATACAAACAAGTACAGCAGGACATTGTCAAGACCTAATGAGCACTTGTAATTTTTACTAGAAAGCAACCTACTGCAGCTTACAGTAATTTCACGATTATAAGCCGCACCTGATTATAAGCCGCACCTCCCGGTAGCCGGGTAGACCACGGGATTTGTCCACATATAAGCCGCACCTGAATATAAGCCGCACTTTTTTTTTTTTAAAAAAAAAAAGCGAGGATCCATGTGTAAGAAAGTAACAAATTAGTAACAGAATTGCTGCCAGCAGGGTTTGGTGTCAGGTGCTCAAGTTGCAACAGTTTTCATAGACCAGTGAAGCCTTTAAAGGCAGCCACAGGCACCCTCCCCAGCTGGCTCCCACTTCCAGGTTGGCATTTCACTGGGATTTGTCCATAGATAAGCCGCACCTGAATATAAGCCGCACTGCTGGGGTAGGCTGGATTGTTCAATGAAACAGGTGCGGCTTATAATCGTGAAATTACTGTAAGTTTTTGCATATCCAATAGATATAAAAGTGAAGATAGTGTTATGTTCAAGATTGTTTTTACAACCAGAAATATATTGCAATCAACATTTTCACAGCTTAAAAGAGTAGCGATTGGCCTTGTTGAATGTCTAGATTTGTTAGGCACTTAGCAAATTCTCTTAAATGCGCTACATTTTAACGTAACTCCAGGTTACACGCCTGAAACCTAATCTTCGCTTCCATGGATTCTGTATTAGCTCACTGATAATTAGTCAATGGTAATACACTTCTGGAAAATGAAGTGCATTCCTACACTATATACATCTCTGGTAGAAAACACTGTGAAATAAGGAAAAATGTGAAATAAGACTTAATCAAATGTATACTTTAATTCCTGGAGATTTAAACAATTTGAAATTATTGCAAAAGAGCTTCTTCAGAGCTAAAAATAACTTATAAAAGCTATGTATGTATTTTTGGGTGAGGTGATACAACTTTAAAAATAATTTTACGTACGTTAAGCATTGTTGACATACAAGGAACTCATATTTAGGCAGTGTTCAGGGTGATGCTATGTATACTGCATAGATACACCTGACAATTTTGAAGTCACAGCTTTAAATCTCCTTTTACTAAAAATAGTTTCTGAAATTCAGTAATAGTTATATCCCTACTGTGCAATTTGTAATGCTGCACAATGCTTGTTTCAGAACTGTTTTCCAATTCTTCCCTGCTCTCTATCGTCACTGGCCAAGTGGACTGTATTTCAACAGACACCAGAACTGCTCTGCACAGCTGCTCAACACTTTTGCTTCAGCATATAAAAGGCATCTAGCTGTTTCTTTTTAACATTTCATCAAGAGCTGAATGTAAAAAGCCTGATGATATTGGTTTACCTTTTCAAGTTGTTTATTTAAGAGCTAAGAAAAGTAGAGGAAGATGGAAGGATATTCTGTCCTTATATACATGCTAATAATCCACAACAGGTAGTCATATAGAAACAGCTTGAGATTGCATTTTACATTATTATCTAAGTGTAAAATGAGGGCAGAAAAGGTAAGATACTGTCTTTCTTCCTCTTTATGTAGTTGCTATCATCAATTGCAATTCCTGTTTACCATCTTCAACAATGACCTGGAGGATGCAAAAGACAACCAATAAGGAGGCAAGGCTGGCATTCAGATGGACCTAGGCAGGCTAAAGGATGGGCCAGCAGGAATCTCATGAAATTTAGTAAGGGTCAATGCACAGTTCTGTACCTAGGAAGGAGGAATCCCAGCAATAATGCAAGCTGAGATGGATTGGCTGGGGAGCAGTTTTGCAGAACATAACTTGGAGGCCCTGGTAGGCAGCAAACTGAATATGAGCCAGCACTGTTTTGTGGCAGAGAAGATGGACAACAGCAACTTGGGCTTTATGAAAATGAGCAGAGCAAATAGATTGAGGGAAGCCATTATCCCCATTACTTAGCATTTATTAGACCATAACTAGAATATTGTTTTGCACCACGGAATTCAACACCTGGAATTCAATGTCTTAACCTTTTAAGACATTCTAAGTACAGAATTTATCTATTTTAACAACATCATTGACTTTATTTTTCTTTTTAGGATACAGAGATAACTACAATATGATGTTACATTTAGAGGGTTTCATTACACTTATGTAAGGCACCACCTCTCCTTGGCCCCAGAGTTTTGTTTGGAGTTAATCTTCCATACATTGATAGAATAATCTGAGAGCTCTGGTAAGGTAATAGGGAAAAGAATTATTATAGTGCTTGGTTGGATTACATGTTTTGAACTTGATTAAGTTGGAGGATACATAGAGCATATTCTTCATATTGTATAGCATCCCAAAAGAAATTGAAGGTGGTAACAAAGTAAAAATTGGCACATCAGGCCCTCCTGCACATACCCAAATAGTGAAAACACTAAAATGATGTATTTTGTTCACAGAAACGATGAACTTTTCATTTACAACATATGGAATGGTGACTATTACAGCATAATTGTCTTTTGATACACTTAAAATAAGCAGTATAGAGGTCAATTCTAAGCTGTATTACTTCATGTATAAGAAAACTAAGAGAATTCAAGATTGTTCTTGATTGCAAAAACAATATGCTGTATAAATACAGAATTTGGTGTGATATAGTGGATAGGATATAGTTGGTGTGATAGAGTAACCTCTACCTCAAGATGAAAGTTACTGGAAAATCAAAAATAAAAGGCTATCAAATCAAGAAGTCTGTTTTCTGGAATGGAAGAAGACTAGGCTACAAGGTGTAAAACTCTGTGCTGTACTGAATTCCCACCCTACTTAAACTACTTGGGCAGAATTTAAGTCCACTTTCCACATTTAATTTAAAAGAATTACTAAAGGTATTATACTGTTATTTATTTTAAGTTTTATAATGGCAAGCTCCTTTCCTAGTAGTACAAGCCACCTGGTAGAAAACTTTTCCATCATTAGTATTAATTTCTTTCTATAAAAATATTTATTTCCTTTTGCAAATAGAAATGAAAACATTCCTGCTTAGTGATAATTCTGCTCCCATGATCCGTAGCCCTCAGATTTACTCTTCTAGCAACTGATTATTTAGAAACAAAAAACTCCATCCCAAAAACTTCCACTTACAAGACACACATACTATAAACAACTATGACTTGATACAACATGCTATGTTTAAAAGGGAAGCCAAAACACACTTTCTTTTTATTCTAAATA
>VRYO01001269.1:15142091-15237091 GCA_009812075.1 Sialia sialis | reverse complement strand
GTAAATAAATATTTTAGAGTTTAAAAACCAGTATTTCATCAATTTTTTTTTCTAGGAAACTCCTTGCCACTCGTTCAAACTTTTTACCTATCGTTAAGCTAGTGCTAAGATAGCAGTTTTTAATGCAAATAACACCCTGTATAACAAGGCAAATTCATATTCTAGTTAATAAACAGCATCAATAAATTTGTCAAGACTTTAAATGGCATCCATACAGAACTTTTCATGCACTGAGGAATTTATTCTGCTTAAGTGCTTTATCTTAAGCAGTTTTCCTTAGCCATCCTCTAATCCATATGAAAAGTAATAAACGGAGTCATGAAAATGATCTGTTTTAAGCCTTCCTATTACTAAAAAATAGTAATAACTTAGATGGGTTTTGTTATTAAAGGCAAGCAATCAAACTGATACAACTCCATTTAATCAATGTGAGAATTTTTAATAAGTTTATGTATTAAAGGCCTGCAGTCTGTCTGAAATTTTCAGCAAAATACAAATGCAGGGTATCCTACACATTTGCCTTCAAGTTAAAAGACTAATTACATGAACTGATTTATTAATAAATGTGGCTTTTTGTCTAATTATTTTAAGTACTAACAGACTGGGGAACCATTTTAAATGTCTAATGTGCCTTGAAACCATTTTTTTAGGTTAATTACATTTCTCACTAAAGTCACTATAGATATGCCCCTCAGGTTTTACACTGGAAGATTAAAGAAAAAAGAAAGATGATTACCTCATTGGCCAGGTCCAGTAATACTGGGGCAGCTGCATTTTTCATCACGCCATTCAGGTACCTAGACAAGACAAAGCCAGGTAATTTTGCAGTGGCAAGAAAAGGCCAGTTTATACATGTCAGCATCCCTTGTGAATCTTTTTCATTTGGGGGAAAACACCCCATTTCAGAGTATTTAATGGGAAATCTTTTAAGAAGTAAGTATTTTAAGCAATCACTAACTCTCCAGGATTGTCTCCTATGCAATTCATTGGCAAAATATATCCATCTCAATGAAGTCTCAATGGTTAATGGTAAAAATCACAATATATCAAGAAAATTTTAAAAATGTGGCTTAATGACACACAAAGAAATTATATCTGTACTACTTAAAGATGCATCACAGACAAATAAACCCCTATTATTCACAGTAAAGATTTTTGGTTCCACATGACCTTCAATTATGAAGGTGCACTGTATATCTTACTCAACTCACTACTACGCACGAAAATGTAAATTCTCAAATTTATTCCAGATTTTGTTGTCTGGGTAGTAGTTTGAATACTATAGGCTTACTTTAGTGAAATCAGTCTAACAATTAAAAATCTAAAGAGAAAACAAGAAATATTTAAGATTCAATAAAGGTTGATAGAAAGTCATTATCCTATCAGTGACAATGGCTTAATGTTTCTGATTGAGGGTATTTACAGAATGATATTTCTGACCATCGTTTCACACAATGTCGCTTTCCTCACTTCTGTTACTTTCACTGCTTGATATTTACATTTCAATAAAGCCTGAAACCTGTGTTCAGAAGCTGGTAGGAAGGAGCTATGATATTGGAAGCCACTTTGTGCTTTGCAGCCATGTGGAAAAGAACAATAGTTACCAACATTTGAACCTGCTCGTTTATCCTATCTGTATTCACATAGCACATCATTACTGATATCATTAGAAGGCCACAGCCTTTCCAGCTCTATCATTATGTATCCATCAGAAGACTCTTCTGCTCATTAGTTACAGACATTAAAATTCTTTATCATTTTACCTTTCTGTGAATGGGTGGCACACCTTTATAAAACCCCTTCACGTAAGATTAGATAGAGGACTTTTTGCTTGCAAGTTATTCTGAAGCTTAATGAATTAAGGAAATGAAAAAAGCTTTTTGCTGCAACCTATTTCAGTTCTACATAAAAAAAAAACCAACCCCAAAACCTGTTTAAACATCGAAAATTTATAACAGAAAAAAAATGAGAGATCATACACAAAAAATACAACCAGGAAAATGTACTTGAGATTAATGCTCTCAAACATCTAGATGATCATCATCTCAAGCATCTAGATGATCGAACAGCAACACTACAGTGACAATGAAGTAAATTTCTGTCAGATATTTCTAATGCTTCTGGCAACTCCATTATAGACTAACAAGTCTCACATGCTGATGGCAATACTGTTTTGAAAACTTGCTGATCCTTCTTGTACTTTGTGTTTGCCTAAGATTCAGACTAGTAAATCTCAGCCAAGCAAAAGAAACTACTATACTCAACTATTTTACTTGCTCCTAACAGAGACCACTGGAAATTTCTGCCTTTAAAACCTGGTAGTTTCTGACCTAAGAAAGCAATGACAATACAATTATCTGCTTGTATGTTGGCAGAAATACTAAGGAGCATAGCACCCAGACTGGGGTTTACAGCAGTAAAGTGGATGCTACAGAAGAGCAGAGGAGAAGACATGTTTGTCATATTTATGCCTGAAGTATTTCAAAGTGGCTTCTAACTCAAGTTGTCTGCTTCTGTAGCCTCCTAAACATACTACACAGTAAATCTATTAAAACAGGACTGAAATGAGTTTTTTAACTATTGACCAGAACATCTCTGACCAGAACATTTTACTCAGCCATGTAAATACACTTGCAAAATGACACACTCAGAAATAGCATAAAGAATGATTTTCCCTACCACTACCATACAGCTTCATACATAATGCATTAGTTATGTACTGCTATCATACTTCAGACTACAGAAGAAGACAGGAGACCAAATCCTCCTACGTGATGTGAGACAAACTTAATCATACCTACAACCCTACTGACACCAATACAACTGCTGCTTTGCATAAAGCAAAATTTTCTCCCACGTTTCGGGTTGAAGTTGCAGGCTGGAACTAGTGATTTATACATACTCTAAGAAAAGGGTTACTTACACAGCAGTTACAATTACCACAGGCCACTTCACTGAAACTGTGCTAATGAAAAATATTTAAAAGTAGCAGTGCATATGCATTTTATTAGCACAATAAAATTTTAAGCCAATATTCTTCCTAAACAAGAACCAACCCTAGGAAAAGTGTGATGTGATCCAGTACAAATTTTACAGAACAATAAAACTACTAAAAAGCCAAAATCAAGCACCCAAACTAGTACACTTCACACTAGACATTCTAAACAAGTGTCTGATATAATTAGGCTCTGGTTAAGTTTTACATACATGACTCTGGTGGAAGCACACTTAATTGTTTACAAATGAAGGCTCTTTGTTTATTTTCTTGATTCATACAGATTAGTAGTAAGTACGAATATCATACATCACAAGTATGGATTCACTTGCCATGCATGCTCTTCAGATATGTCAGTCTACAAAGTAATATTTTAATTGCATATCTTTACCTGTTATCACTATGCCCCAATTATGTCACTGGAATATTTTTAGTAAAGCCTATAGAACTAACAGAAAAACTACAAGGTGTAGCAAGCACAGTTTATTAGCTTAAGATGCAAACAATTGTAAAATGACATAAAGGTTTTCATGCTCTCTTAAAAACTATTTCTGACACTTCTGTTGATAAAACAGGAGTGATCTAAAAATTAGTGCTTTAACTGCCAATACATGAATATGTAACTTTTTGTAATGTAACACAAACGTTTTAAACAAGCAACTGTAACAGAACAAGCTCTCTTGCAGTATGAAAGTCATCAGAATCAGTCTTGACACAGAAATCCTAAAAATTAAAAACTACAGGTAATACATAATAAATGCCATCACATACACTGAAAAAAATATTTACTTATCCTTATCTGCTTAGCCAGGGAAGTAAACTCTTTTTTAATCAGAATGACCAAATCCTGAAAAATTTCTGTATTTCCCGTGAAAAATATTTTTCGGTGAATCATTCTGTATTCCCAAATTCTTAATTTATTCTTATATAAAATTAGCTTCATAAGCTAATTTACTCACAACGGTCATAAAAATCAGGAGCTATGATGAGAGTTTTAAATGGGGTGGGAAGGTCATACCTTTGGTAGTAGGTTTCAATAGCTTCAGCAGTGTGATGCTTGGCATGTGTTTTTTTGATTTGTTTCTAGAAAAATGAAAGAACAAGGACTTTTACAAATGTGTCATAAATCAAAACACAGAAATCATGACTATGCAAACATGCAATCCTTGGATACACTTTGATAGATGTGAACCATGTTTTCAGATTCCTTACAGAAATGACATTCAATCTACCTATTGAATTGAACGTCTTCAGACTGTACTGTAATGTACCATATGTAAAAGCCAGTAAGGTCACAATAATTGAATCTAAATAAGTTTACTGAAGGCTGCTGAGGGCAAAGAAAAACTTGTTCTCTCTTTCAACCTTTGTATTAATTTTCCCTCAATTCAATTCCATCTAAGTCTAGTGCACTCTAGTTTTACAATTCAATTGGCATTTTTAACCAGGAGGAACATAGCTTAAAAACAACTTATTTGAAAAACTACAAAAAGTAATTCCATAGAGACTTGCCACTTGACTGACACCTGTCATCTCATGATAAATGACTCCATTTTCTGCCTCTCTTGCCTTCTGCCACTCCGGCAATGGTCATTTATCATCATCTCTGTCAGCAATGGAAAGCAGCACTGACAGTGCAAGTCAGCAAACATTTAGCACATGGAACCACGCAACACAGGGAAATTATTATTGTCAGAATAATAATGGTTTAGCATAATTTATTACAGGTCCACCAAATAAGCAAAGGCTAGATGTTATTAGACAGATGGATGGGTAGGCTTGGCAGCCATCCACTGAGACTCAGGCGGTGCTTGATGTGGAAAAAGGAACATCCTCCAAACCAATCAGAAAGCTGGCAGTTCAATTACAAAGAAATAAAGGGACATTCATCATTCAATTAGGCACCTGTCAACCCTCACAAAGGAGAAAACTTCTAACCTGGTACTCCTGGGAGAAGATGCTCAGCAGAGTGGACTGCGATTGACTGGAACAAATAAAAGAAGGACAAAGTTAATTACTGGAGTGCACTGCAAAGAAACAAAAGACAAGGGAGCTTCAAAGGTAGGCCTGCTGCCCTGTAATCTAACAGAACATGAAAACAAGTGTGGAAAAGTTGTTCCAGATGAACACCTCAGACAAAGACTTCCTGCTGCTAGGTCAAGGAGAGAGCATACGAGGGAGGGGAGGAAAATACAGAAAGAATTTCAAACCAAACTAGCATATTATTTGGGTGATTCAACTTCAGAACCCAAAAGTCCTACCAGGAACCAGACATGGAGCTAAAAGACAACAGAGAAAAAAAGGAAATTAAAGCAAATTTTCCATTAATAATTGATGGAGTTAAATTCCATCAGCAGTTGGGAACACACCACTTGTTCATTGGCAACATATTGAAATTCATTTTGTTAGCAGCAAGAGAACTTCTTCAGTAGCTGTCTCATATTCAGGTTAAAAACTTCCCCCTCTGTCAGAAGTAGCATATGGGACCAGTGGAACATTCCCACTGAAACTGATGTGCTTTGAAAATGGAAACTTTCACAGCAGGAAGCCAAGATTCCCGGGAGTCGGTCATTTCCAAAAGCTGCCATAAGCTTCATTCATCTAAGGCTCCACTCAATGTCAAACACCTGGCAATGAAGCAACCTGGAAAGCATTCTTCCCAAGTGGGAATTTTTCTCTCTGAATTGTTAACATTTAGAAATGAGACAAGATTTTTTTTTCCTCTGAAAGGCAATCAATACCACACCGCTACTGTTTTCAATTGTCCTCTGTGGATATATCCACCTCATCACATCCTGAACACTACTAATTACTCCTGATATATTTTTCTACTACATGCAACTTGAACAAATTATAGCCTCAATAAATCGAGTTTTATGGTACAGCAAAGCATTATGAATAATTAACATTTTTTTATTTCATGAACTTACCTACTATGGCACAGCATAGGTAGTTCAGAAATTCTACAGTGTCTAAAGTCTCACTCTTCTGTCAGATTTCTTGCATGTGCATTTAACACCAGCATCATGTCATATCTACATTAAAAGTACATGCTCTCTCCACACATAAATGACCCTTCTCCTTCCAACTGTCACACTTCAGAAATATTCATTTAAGATAGGGAAGTCCTATTCCCATTTTCAAAAGGGAACACTGAGGCACAAAACTCAATGGTTGGATCACAGTTAAACAGACAGTATGTATATGCAGCATGGTATGAAGTTACCTTTAAACCAAGCAGCTGAAGAATAAGGAACAAAGTGACTAGATTAATGCAGTGTTGTATAAAGAACTTACAAGTATGTCTTATCCATAGCTGCTTCCAGGCTTTTTGCCATAACTCTGTATTTTGGGCTTGTCTGCCCAGTGCAACATCTGCGTGACAGCAGTAGGATGAGCCTTGATCTTTGATATTTTACACATGGGACTGTTCACCCTGAGCACTCACTGAGACTAAATGTTAAAACTGCAGAAAAATGATAGCAACACAAATTGACTAATATACAGATTTATTAAATCAATGGATTAAAGAAAAAATAAGTACAACATAGTAAAGAATTTAAAATTTTATTAAAGTTTCTATTAAATCAAACAAACAGTATTTAAATAATAAATATTTATTCAAATATACATGTGACACAGAGGCCAGGCATTACATACCACAAAGCCTCTTCAAAAGGCACACAATCCAATTATGACAATCTGCAACCTGCACATGTAGTAACTAGAAGGTGAACAAAGGAACACAGGCTATATACATACAGAAAGCTAAGCTATTTCAAGATAATTAAAAAAAACCAAACCTGCAGGCTATAAATAAGTTGGATACATACGGTCCCCTATTGGCTCACCACATAACTATTATTACCTTGTACATTTACGTGGTCATAATGGTAGAAATTAATTTAGACATAGATGTGGGAAAAAACAAAACAGATTAGGACAGCATTTGACTAGATTTCTGGTTTGACTTCTCCTCCACTGACATAGCAATTTTCGTGTTTTTATGCTATTGCAGGTATGATAATTGTACTTATACTACCAATATCCTATTATACACTGACAACGACATCAGAAAAACCTATGACCATTATCCCTCTCTCCCTTTACACTCCACCTTTAATGGAGGACTTGGAAATGCTAGGTTAATGGTTGGACTTGATGACCCTCAAGGTTTTCTCAAAACTAAATGTTTCACTTATTCTTGTCAATTTTATTTGTCCCCTTGGTGTCCTTGGGTTATGACATTCTACTTCAATTTAGTTCAACACTCCTCTCCTATGCTTCCAACTGTTCTGATAATTTAGGACTTAGGACAAATATTGACAAAATTAATTCCAATAACAGTGTGAATTGGACATAAACTGGATTGCAGTACAGAAACTTCACCACTAGGGCAAAGAGAATTACAGTAGTTTCACGAATATAAGCCGCACCTTTTTCATTGAAGAATCCAGCCTACCCCAGTGGTGTGGCTTATATTCAGGTGTGGCTTATCTATGGACAAATCCCAGCGAAACGCCAACCCGGAAGTGAGAGCCGGCCAAGCAGAGTGGCAAGCGGGATCGCCGGCAACGGGGGCTGGAAATGTGCGGAGCGGCCCCCGTGCCCCCGGCAGCCGGCAGCAGTGCGGGATCGCTGGCAATGGGGGCCAGAAATGTGCGGAGCGGCCCCTGTGCCCCTGGCAGCCGGCGGCAACGTGGGACCGCCAGGAACGGGGTGCCGCTGGGAAGCCGGGCTGTGTGGGGCCGGGCCGGAGCGCCCCGCCCCATGTGCCGTGCGGAGTTAAAAAAAAAAAAAAAAAAAAAAAAAAAAAGGCGCAGCTTATATTCGGGTGCAGCTTATATATGGACAAATCCCGTGGTCTTCCCAGCTACCCGGAAGTGCGGCTTATATTCAGGTGTGGCTTATAATGGTGAAATTACTGTATTTCAAAAACACCATTCAAAGAATTTCAAACCTTACTACTGGATGATCTTTCCCCTTCTCTAGGAGAAGTGGATTTGTATCTTCACATGGCTGCTTCCATGTTTCTTTTGGTTAACATAGTTCCTGTCTTAAAACACTAAAACCACTCATGTGGCACTCAGCATTTTCTTGCTACAATTTCATTGGGACAACTTCCTGGCAATATGAAATAGCTTCTCAAAACACAGTATCTATTGCAAGATCCCATTGAGTGAAAACTGAAACATCATGGTTTCAGAAAGCACTGAAAAAGACAATACTATGCACTTGGAGAAGGAACAGAAGTTGTGAACATGCATTTGAATAGAATGATCACAACTGCTGATACTGACAGCAGGAATACTACCGCAGAAGTTATCATTACTTCTACAGGAACAGCTAAATTCCCAGGGCTCCATCCATCCTCTGATACCTCTATATAAGATTTCAAAGCAACAAATGAGCAGACAATTACATTTATCGCTGAGCTACCCAGGAAAACAAATGTAACACTGAAAGTGTTTTTTATTCAAAATAACATTTGAGTACTGCCTTTCATGGAATAAACTATATAGTAAACCTTATGGCTTACTTGAAGACTAGGAATATAGATGTTTGTGACCAGCAGATTCTGTTGTTGAGAAACAACTGCAGACCCAAGGTACATACTTGCTAATTTTTCTGAAACAAACAAAAAATCCAGAAGTCATAATTCTGAGTACTATCTCATTTAGACATTTAATAAATTAACTTGTTACCTCTCTTGTAGAACTAAGTATATTGTCCAGCGAAATAAACAAACTTTTCTCTTAAGTTCTACAGTGACAACTTTCATGGAAAAATTTTCTTCTGCAATTCCAGATAATAAAGAATCTAACTACCAGAGCTCTGTTCAAAGCACCCAGCCTTGCTCTTAAGATAGCCTCTTTTTGTCGTATAATGGCATCCACAATGACACCAATTTACCTTTTGTTACTCTGTGTTGATATCAGTGACATACTTCCATCTGAATGCCTGATGTATTTTTTTGCTCTTGTCAATATGTAAGTGGATTTGAGCAGAAAACGGTGAAATCTAAAACTGGCCAAAAATGCCCATTTTTTAAAGATAAAATTACTTTTATTTTGTAACACAAAGTGTAATCTCTAAGTTCCAAGCATAAAGATATAAAAGATGCTTACAATAAAAACTGTCCAGTATTACAGTTATAAAAGTTATTTCTAATACACAAATCCAACATTTAGAATGGGATGTCCAAGTCAGTCCAGAAAAAGGGATAAGAGAAATTATTTCTAAGAACTGAGATATCAGTCAAGCTTAGAAAGAAAATTGCAAATTTGGCACTGGGAAAAGAATATGCCCTTTGATCAATTACTATGTAAGAATAAAGTTTATACCATTCTCTTCTAATGAATCTCAGAATTTGGTAGACAAGGAATGCTATAACCCCTGGAGAGTGTCTCAGAAATATTCTGTTGCAATGATTATTCACAGATAACATAGTAACAGGTAAACTACTACTTCATATAAGCAGTTTAGTGCTTCATAGCTTGAGTAGATACAGAACTTCGGCTAACAAGCAGCTAGTAATGATGAAAGCAATTTAATTGTACCAGACCATCACCTCAACAAAACACAACTGCAGATGCAACCAAGATTTGGAGTGCTGTCCAGCTTAATATTTGCTACTTACTTCAGCCTCACCAGGAGAAAATCCAAGCATAACAAATGTTATGCAAGTATTATATTATCAACACTTGCAAATAATTAATTCTTTACAGATAAAATTAAACTTATATTTTTTTACTTTATTTTCTGAGCTTATTGAAAACATGGAGTTGCGGGTGCAAAGTTTCCACTTGTTTCATATTTTAGAATAAGTTTCCTTTTCCTTATTTTTGACCCCAAACTTATTGCCTAAAGTAGAAAGAGTAAAAAATCAGTTTTACATTCGATGTATTTTACCCAGGAACAAAGAAAGAGTATCTAGAGAGATCTGTAAAAAAATAATAAAAAAAACAAATCAAGAGTAAATACGAACTGCAATATTTAATCCAGAAGTATTCACACAAGTGGAGACAAGCAGAGGGAAAGCATAGTCCGTAAGACAAATATGTTATACGTAAACAGAATAGCTTCACTGCTTCCTTTTCACATAATGGAATATTCCACTTTATTAAAATGATAAATACAGTAAGTTCACACTCATAAGCTGCACCTGATGATTAGCCGCACTTCCAGGATCGACTTGATTCTTCAGTGAAATAGGTGTGGCTTATCAGTGTGAAATTACTGTATATTGATTAAAAAACTGAGTGTAGGGGTAGGAGCTATGTTTCCAAAGTTCAGAAGCTGTCACTGTGAAATCTCAAAGCTGCAGTGTCAAACTTTCTTACTGAAGAACATAGACTGCCACTTAGCTATAACAAGAATTCAAGTAAGGGGGGAAATTGTTTCTTTCCTTCCACAGTCTCTAGTGAGTATGCAGCACTACTCATATCTTTCATTATACATTCTGAAGTAGATAGCAAGACTCTCTCATTTATTTTAACTACAAAGAGCTTACCTTTTCCATGTATAGTAAGTTTAAAAATACTTTTAAAGATACAATATTGAGCATTCAAATAAAAATAACAGGGCTGGAACTGTGTGGTGCTGCCATGCCAGATTTAAAATGGAAGTGAGGAAAGAACAATATAAATCCAACAAATTTAAAAGACTAGTGGTGAAAGTGGAATTCTCCTCACATCTATTCTAAGTTTCAGAGCATGTGTCTGAAACATATTTTTCCTGTTACATTACTAAAGACATGAAAGAAATCCAAACAGCCAAATTCTCATCTTCTGTACTGCAAATGATTTGGAACAGGGACTCCTAAAGGAAGCAATGTTTATACTGCTTATCACATGCTAACCAGTCCACTTTAATTTGTAAAAACTCTATCTGTAATGGATTTCAAATAGATCTAGCAGCATTGCTTCAGATGCATAACATGCATGGATGCATAGAGCATCAGTGTCTTCCCAGAACCGCGGGATGTAGGCAGCAAGCACCACGGTTACACCTGTAAATACCCAATGCCAGTCTGATGGCCAACTTCCATGCAACTAGTGGATTCTCAGAATTCCTGCCACGTGTCAGGATCATCCAGACAACAAAAAGGCTTCTTAGTAGTCTGAATGATTCCACAGGAGAATCCAGGAAGGCTCAGGAATTCCAAAGGCCTACCCAAAGCTTGGGAACTTATGCCTAGATGTATCCAAGCACTGAAGAACAGGCAACAAAGGAGGCACATCTACCACTACGATAGTTACAGCTTTAATCTTTCTCCACTGTAGTCTCTTGTACTACAATCTTTCTTATAGTTTAGTATGATTGTGGTCACTTCTCTGAATGAAAATTATCAAAAAGCAGAGCATTTCTATGTAAACATTTGTACTTTTATCATTCACAAATCTACCAATGATTTATCAGAACTCAGTGAATTACCAATTTCAGTTAAATCAATCTACTTGTCTATATACATTTGTGTGAATGTTTTTAAATCAATAGGTGAGTTTGAATTAGAGTTACTAAGTAACACAGTATCTAACTCTTTAATTACAACATGCTAACTTCTATAAAGTGGCCATCTTCCAATTTTCCAGCTTTCCAGCTACAACAGTTCAAGTCCGGAATACAAAACACCAGCATTTAATTATTTCCACGTAAGAAGCCTTCCATACAATGAAGCATCATTGGTAGCTACTCCTTTGGAAACTATCAAGTCAATACAGTTCTGTAGAGGAAATACTCCCATTAAAATTTTATTATTATTATTATTATTATTATTATTATTATTAATGTTCTTATCATTATGGTTATCGTTGTTACTGTTATGCTGTGTGTGTGTAGATATACATATATATATGACAAGAAGTACATAATGATATGCTCATTTCAGACTTAGTACAATTACATTTAAAATCAAGATGAAATTCAAGCTCATCTGAAGAACAACAGCATTAGTCAATTTTAAAATTCTCTGATATCCAGTTCAGTAAGCTCAGCTCAACAACAGCTCAACTCAATAGACTTAAATACAGATGCCTAAAAATTGCCTTTACCTCAAAGTCAATTTCATATCTTTTGCAGGATCAAAAATAAAACCCAAAGTAAAGATTCTGAGGAGAAAGATATCCTGCATTGCAGGCTTGCACTATTCAATAGTAATATAAAGGTTAAATTCAGGGATGTGCATACAACTTTGCTGCCTGTAGCCAGGGTTATGAGTCTAACTGTATGACAAAGCTCAGCGAAGGCTACTTGAGAAGAGTCATCACTTCTATGACCTTGACACTGGTTGGTCCCACAACTTCTATGCAATTTAGTGATGTGCGAGAACAGATGATGGTGCAATACATAGAAATGGCAGCATTTAAAATTCATAGTAGCGTAAGGCCATTACTTTTCCCACTGGGCCACTTGAACTTTAATAATGTCTGACCTAGTTGCCCAATAAGTTCTAGCAGCAGACAGAGGAAAATTGCCAGTATTAGATACTGTTTGATTTTTCATTTAGGAAGACTTAGAAGTTCCTTTAAGAATAGAGCACCAATTCTTCCTGTAGACACCTAATTTTTTGGTGTCTCTTGTAACAACCAGTATATTTTAAAACAACTGCAGACTATGAACAATCTGTATCAGATGTGAAAAAAATAAATTACGGTGGTAAGTACAAATAACCAATACAGGCAATGATCCCAAAACAATGCTAGCTCTTTGCAGAGATAAATTACATCTTCTTTCGCCCACACCACAAAACTCTGACTTCCAACAGCAATAACATAAGTGTAACTAAAAATACACCACACTCAAATACTTACAAAGTATTTATGATCAATCTCCCAATCTGAAAAGAGAAGAACAAAAATGCTGGTTCTCCATTCACATATCTATGGTTATGATGAGAAGAACAGCATCATGCTTTAACAGTGGATAAATATTCAACATGTTAAAAAAACACAGCTATAGAAGAGTAGCAGGTCCATACAAAAAGAAACTACTATAAGAAAGTCTTATAATCTTAGTAAACAAATTGTGAAAATAGACAGTAATTTGCCTAAGATATTGTTCTGATATAATTTCTTTCTGAAATTAAACAATGCTTGTTGCATAAATGTTTGGAACCTGTTCCAATGCCAAACCCACACAGAGACTTCTATAAGTAAGCACTATTACACCAATGCTTCAAGTCTCTTCCATTAAAATATAAAACTATTTGGTAAGGTCAAATTTTCAAACTGAAAAATATTTTCAAATGTAATACAGATCAATATATATTCACAATAAGGGCTTAAGACATGCATTGTCAATGCTAAAATGTGAAATTAAAACTCCCAAATATTCTGACATTAGGCTTCAATGACTACTGAACATCCTCACCTTACAGACAGCTGAACTTGTCTGGTACCCTCTAAGAATCTAATCAGGGAACCCACTGGCAAAGAAACTGACAGGAGTCAAATAGGGGTTATCTCCACAAAAACCTTGATAACCTCATTTCTTGTCCACCACATCTCCATTTCCTGATATTCTCAAGAATTCCGCTTTTAACTCTACAGTTAAATTTTTTTGAGAAAATTTAATTTAAAAACACCCAATGCTTGAGACTACCAAAAGCAGTTTGCTATGTCCTTGATTTCAACTACTCCAAGTACTTAGCAAGAAGTTTCTTAATATCCAGGAAAGAACCAGTGAATGTCCCAAAGCAGAGGTGTACAGTAGCATACCAGAGACTGAGGAAAAAGGCAAAACATCTGTGAACTCCTCATTTGCACTCAACTGTACATCATCCACACTTTACTTCAGGTAAGACTGTACCAAAACCGTGTTTTCAAGTTTGATATCTTTATCTTAGTACCACAATCTAAACGTTGCATCATTAGACAAAAATACACCAAAGTAGCTCCTTATCTGATGTTGGTTGTGCAAAGAAGGATGTTCCTAGGGTGCGATGGACCTCAACAAGCAGTTAAGGCAAAGAAGATACAATTTAAACTAGGGATTTATCCTTCTCCTTTCTTATCTGCCCTGCTTATAGGGCCAAGGTCCACACATTGAAAATATACTCACAGTAGGCTACTACTGGAAAGCAGTATTTGAAATATTTATTTCATGTTCATCCCCTCATTTTGTTTGGATTAGTCTATTATGCTACTTCTTCTTATGCCCAGGAAAAGAACTGAGAAGTTAAGGCAAGTTTTTCAAGTTTCAATCTCATATTTACTTACTGGGGAACAAAGGGGAAAATAATTCCACTTTATAGCTTTTTTTTTTTTTTTCAACAAAACTATATTGTCCTGTACAAGTTAGGTGTTTTAGAAAACTATTTTTATGAATGATTGGCAATTCAGAGATAATTAGATTGTTCATTAGTATTAAACAATTAGCCTGCATGTAAAAAGCATATATGTGCTGGACAAAATAAACCCCTAAACATCCTTAAACAATTTGCTCCTAAAAATGTATAATCAAATTTAGAAAACTGTAAACTACATTTAAAATTTATTATTTACAAGCAATTAATTACAAAGACAGCCAGGTGGCTTTCATTACATAAATTACTGTTAATGACACTTGCCTCATGCTGCTACTGTATTTAGCATTTGCATGCATCACATGTCAAGCACACACACTGTTGCATAGGTTTCTCCAGGGTAAAAAGTGAACATCTTAAGTCAAAAAAGCTTCCAGTTATCAAATCAAAACTGTTAATTCCTCAAACAAGTCAGGATCTTATTGATGCTTCCCATCAGGATATAACCTAAAATATATTCAGGATAAAACTTCAAGAATCAAACATGGATGATAGAAGTTATAGTTTTTGGTAAATTCCCATTTTGGTTATGATGTAAATTCAAGGCAAGAAATGAATCCATTTATAGCTAGTTCCCTTGAGATTTTAGGGCCCTAGACATTGTTTATAATTTAAAAAAATTATAATTTTAAAGCTATTTATAATTATAGAACAAAACAGGAAAAAAGATAATAATTATTGTCCATCCACCCAACAATGCAGTATTTTGTCTTGTGTATCTAAGCTGTTGTACCATGCAGGCCGATATTTACAAAGCCTACTTTCAGCCCCAGGGATATAGCTGATTATGCCATAGAGGGAACAAAGTAGTTTAATGCCACTACTTACTTTCCCTTGGAAAGATTGCAGAAATGCACAAGAAGGAAATACAGCTATTTCTTTTTACTAGTGTTCTTCCAACACTTTAAAAAGCTGTCTACCTAAAACTGGCAGGCAATATGAAGGGAACATCAAAAGAGCTGATCACAACATTACATTAGTGAATCCTAAAACTTCTCTAACCCTTTCTACTCCTATCAACAGGCTTTTCCTTTCCCTTCCTCCCATCTCCAGAGGATTTTTCTGGTGTTCCTTATATATTGCCCTGAAAATACATACAGTTACTATAAGCTTTGTTTCCCACAGTGCCACTGCAGGAAAGGCTGGTTTTCCAGAACCCTTGCTCCAGAGAACAGAATCTAATGGAACACTAATGGAACAGAATTATCTCTGACATAAACAGTCAATTAGATTGACTATACAGCACCATCTTCACTAAGCACCAAAATTTCACCGATTTTGGTAGAATGAGCCATGTGGAAGCCAAGAAAGAACAAACATTAGTTCTCTGTTAAAATACACTGAGGATGACATCAGCATGCATCAAGTAATATGGCATGACGCACTTACACTTCCTAAATTTTTATGACTATCAAAATCATAATAAAACCACACTCTCTTTATACTAAGTCCATAAGGACTAAAGTAAAAAAAATAAAATATAACAACGATGAAGAGTGTTAAACTTCCCTGGAATTCGTTGAAATTTGACTGATAATATTCTTCAGGCAGCTTTCAAAAATGCCTCATGAAAACATCCAACCCTATCCTCTCACATTTTGAAGTTTTAATGTATTACGGCAAAGCAACAAAAGCTTTCTTCTCTTTCAGATTAATCTTAATTTGTTCTTCACATTCAAATATCAGATCTTTATATGTTACCTAGTTTCTAAGAGTGGCAAACTAACAGAATTAGTACTTCAGAAAATAGTGAAAATTGAGAAAGAGAACAAAATATTCTCAACTGAAATGCTGACGTCTGCACATTAGTGAGTAACTAACAACTTACATACATACATTATACATTACATATCTTATAAGAGAGCGTACATTCTTATAAAATTATCTCTACTTTTAACTAAAGGGTATCAAAAAGAGGATGTTGAGATCAAGTTTCTAGTTCTTAGAAACCAAAAGATTTAGAGTGAAGAAGTCAACTGAGCCATAAATTTGTACTTTGGGGTGGATATCCTTTGTTTTCAAACTTATCCTTCTAAGAATAAGATCCCTCAAACAACTTTTATTTAAAAGCAATTTCTCTTTCTGCATGACAGAAAAATTTTAAGGCCAAATGTATAAAAAAATGGCATGAATGTAATTTTTATCACAGCAGATACACAAACATTTTTTGTCTCTCCGTACTTCCAAAGTATTTTGTTAATGCACCTCTTTCCACTAAACCAACTGCAAGGAAATATTTAACTTAAAGTTATGGCTGTTCATATGTAATCTGTTACCTGGATTAAAAAAAAAAAAAAGAAAGGCAGAAGGCCCCTCTATCCACCTAATCACCATATCAATGACACATGCCACAACAGAGAAGCACTAGTTTATTTGATTGATCATGGTAGATAAACTCCAAATAACAGAGAAATTAACAAATGCTTGACATTTGCTCAACATCCATTATTCTGACACTGCTTTCAGGATTTCAAAGCCTGGGAGTATGCTTAATCAACATTCATATTCCCTAGTGAGCTACAGGCACCATATTGCGCCCCGCCTTAGTACTGATGAAAACTGCATATTGGCCATTTCCAAAATGTTCTGGGACTCCACGCAGGGCCCCTTCTCTCCCTTGTTCCTGTTCTGCAGTTTTCTTTTAAACACTTCCAAGACAAAAGCATCTGCCAGTTTTTCTCTCTAGGGATGTATGCAAAATGAACTTAACAGTTTTAAGGCAAGAGAAACCCTCACATCTAAATTCATTCATAGGACAGAAAAGGGCCTAAGAGGCCTCTCTAGGGACAAAACCCTGCTGAAATTTTCCCCGACAACAGTGGGAGCTTTATAAAATCTAAGTCCAGACAATTTCCAATTCAAATGCCCAGCATAGCATGACCTTTGTCAGATCTATGAGCCCTAGATGCACCCACTATTTTTTTATTCTAACCAGCACAGACATTAGACAGGGCACTACTGCTAAGCAGGAGGTTGACTATTTGCATGCTCTTCTATTGTGAAAATGTAACAGTGACAGCACTGTGTCGAATTCTTTTCCCCCTAGAACTTTAACTCCATAGGAGAGGCATAGCTGACAGATGACTCTCCCAACATCTGTGTTATGTACACTGCACAGCTGAGGAACCTTGGATCACTGTCACGGCTTCTCAGAGACGACCTACACCTTTCTTATATCTACACATGATCAAAAAAGTAAAATAAAAATTTGAAAATGCCTTTTCTTAAATGAAAAGTAAATATGGTAAGAAACATTAACATATTTTAGTCATTAAGCTGTTCACATAGCAGCTCACCATATGTTGCATAAATGTCCTATACAAAATAATTTATCAGGCCTGACACGTTGCACATCATATTGTATTATTTAATATGCTTACTAAAATTTTATGGATCAAGCGCCACTTCTGAAAGGGTACAGAAAGCCCTAGAAAATATTTCTTCATCTTCCGTGATTTATTTTGATTGCCTTTTACAGCTACATGATAAAGTAGAACTTGCAAAATTACGAGGTTAGGGTTTACACAGCTATTGCTTCATACACTATAACAATTGGCTTCATGTCTATATAACATTTTTCTTTCATTTAATATTCAGAAGCACATTAAACTAAGCACACTGCTTTCCACTGCATATTTTAATAATTTCAACTGGTTATTTCAGTAAACATCCTCCTCTACTAATGCAAAGTTCCACTGAGAGAGAGATATTCTTGCAAAAAGAAACTAAAGAGCTAAGAATTACAAAATAAACAAGTAACGTGATACATGCTGACCTCCCTAAATCTGTCTACATAAAAACATATTCATTTCTACACAGCAGTTGAAACATTCAAATATTACTTTATATTACTGTGATTTAAAATGTTAGAATGACAGGGATCTATTGCAGATAAATGGACAAAATTCTCTATCCAGAAACCTTGAAACCACAAAAAATAACAACGTGTAAGAATGATCGTCTGTCACTGTCGAGGTCTGTGCCTAAATAGTAAATTAAAACAAAAAGTGTAAGCAGGAAGCTCGTGAATAATAGTTGTTGGGCAACCAATGGAATTCGTTCGGAAAAAAATGCTCAGCACTTAGATGACATATCAAGCAGACCAATACAGCTAGGAAAATATTTAGTCTGAAACTATGCATTTATTCCATAAAGGACTATTTCCCTTTCTTTCTCAGACCACTGATGTCAAAGAAATACAATACAAATGAGATAAAAAAATGTAGCTCAACTTACTCTTTTTGGTCAACAATTATATTCTCCTGTTCCTAATAACAGGATAAAGGAAAACATATTCCTCTGTTAGATCACTCATTGCAGTAAGATCATTGAACTCCATTTGGTCTGGAACTTGCTGGGCTTACTGGAGTAGCTGCCAACTGGTCACAGCAGATCTTTTTTAAGCTCTGTAAGAATCAGAGATCTAGCCTTGAAGTTTTTTTTTCTCTTTTGGTATTTTGTGCACCCTAAGAAAATGCACTTGTCTAAGAGGACACATTGTTCAGCTGTGTTGAAAACTGAAGAAGAGCTGCATTTACAACATGCATTTTATATTAATGTCATAAATGGCTAATGTTCAATAGCCATTTCATATCTAGGAATGCACACTCACTCTCTGCCTATTAGTGCTCTCTGCAAGTTGTAGCCTCAATATGAGCATCTCTGTTCCACAGAGGAGACGCAATAAAGGAGTGAATGTTACCAGTATCAACAGAGGACTGGTAAGAAGTTCTGCCATCACCCAGCCAACCACAAATAGAAAGAGAGATACGTGATGTCTTTATTGTTGTCTGTGTCCTCAATTAACAACAGGGAACTCCAAAAGACCCTTTATAGTAATTCAGTCACAGGAGTGAGTATTACTTCCATCCTGGTCACAGTTTCTATGTTGTCTTTGAAACAGTTTCAGACAGGTTGCATTGCATGAGATTACCTTTGCTATCACACAGGTCTTGTTCAAAGGAATATTTGATAACATTTTGCTTTCTGTGAAAGAAGAATGTGTGCTATCTTAGGACATTTTTATTCAGTATTGAAGTTTCTAGAGGTATATGGGAAACTAGGCCATCAAATGCTTCCAGCACTTTGAAGGCCTAAATACAGATATGCAAATAGAGGACAATCACCCAATCAATAAAATCCTCTTCAGCACAACATCTTGATCTGAAGCCTTTTTCCACATTTGGATAGACACAAACACTTCTTAACATTCTATTCAGATGAAAAGGACAAAGCAAGGTAGTGAGGTTCAACAATTCTCTGGTACAAAGCAATGGGAAATGGTACTATCAATTACATTGATACAATTAAAAATCAATACAAATACAAATCAATTACATTGATTACATTATCAATAACTGTTACAATCAAAAAGGAACTGTTACTATCAATGAGGCTACTGGATATCCTGGTGTGTGCAATGAAAGAGACAGTATCTCCTATTCATATCACTATCATTGCTCAAAATGTTATGGACACAAGAATTTTTAAAAAAGGTTGTACCAAAATAAAGTATAAGATATGTAAAAATGCTTTAGTTGCTTACAAACAGAAGTTTTTATCCTAAGTTGTTCACAAACCATAATGTTTTTCCCATGACCCTCTTTGGCAAATTTAAGCCTTTTGACAAGAAGTTCATTTACTTTTAATTCTTCATTTGAAGTCCAAGGACAACAAAGACTTCACAAGACACAAGCTGAAAACCAATGACAGAGCATGCCTACGGGAGTTTGAAATCTACTTGTATGACACCAACTAGTCAAACAAAAACAAGAACAAGGCTTTTAGCCATCACCTGATCAGAAGAACAGAAATAATTATCTTTCCATTCCTCTTTCAATGTTGTTGGTTTCTGTTGGTAACAATTCTCTGTCAAGCTTGTCTTAGAAGACAATTTTATTAGGACCAGTTCCTGTATTGCATTTTCTTACAGAAATTAATCCTTAGCATTATTTCACTCAGTTTAGAGTGCAATTCAAGCTTCTGAAATATTCATATTACAAATGGAGATAGGTGTTACTTCTACTAGGAACTTAAAGGAATAAACAACTTAAAATTTACTTTCATAGAAGCATATATGTTGTTTTTTAAAGTGATGAGATAAGCCATAAGGGGCATATATCAGCAACAAAATGGTTGTAGTCATTAATTTAAGTAATAAATCATAGGTTCTGCCAACAATGACAGCAAACAGATGCTAACAAGAAAATGTATTATTTAATATGTTGTGTGTTATAAAAGTAAGCATAGAGGACACTTCTTAAATTTTTATAATAATATGCATTTAATACATTACTGTTTTGACACATACAAGAATCAAATTTATAGGTCTCAGTCAGGACTTACTTTCTCTTCTGTGAACACAGAATGGATTCCTGAGAAGAAAAAGCTCAAGAAGACAATGTTTCAAATAGATGTTTACAACCAAATCAAATTGTTTGCCTTGCTGTCTTGAAGTAAGTATCATAAGCATTGAATCTCATGACAAAACAAAAATCAACTTATTTGCTTTTACGTAAACAGAAGTTTTCCCTGAAAGCTGGAAGGAAAATCGAGTATCTATTAAGTTTATCTCTATGTATGGACAGCAAAGGATCTCACCATTTGCAAAGTTAAAAAATAATTCAGTACAATCATTACACACAGAATGTCAATATCGAATAACTCTCAATGAGTCTGCCAAGCCACAAAAACAGCAGTTTTATTTTCCACTCCATATTATTATTTGTTTCTTATATCAGCTTATATAATACCATGTAACACTACAATTACTTTCACCAAAAGCATCACTTGTAAAAATGCCAAAACAAAAACAAAATCTATGCTAGCAATTAAAAACTATTCCATTCCTTCCATTCACAGCCATCCTCTTCTCTGGACCCTGAATGCCATAGAGAATGATGATCTGATTCTGGTACTGAAACATGAGAGCATAAGAAATGCAATTTTGCCTTTTGGCAAGGTCTGCCACACTAAATAGAACCACTGTGCAAACACCTTTCCCAGTCCTGCATCTCTGCTGCTGTACAGCCTGCTGCATAAGGTCCCTCTGCAGGAGGGTCAATTGTTACTAAGATCATCACTGCTTCTTCCAAACATTTTTGTTTTGCTTTAAGGAAACTATTTAGATAATAACACCCGTTTCATTCTGATTTTCAATGAACTCTCTTGTTATCAGCACACCTCCTTTCTTGGAAGTGCTTCCCTCAATGCTTTAAAACACTTGAGAAAGCAGTGATCAGAGTATGGAAACTAAATTTTCTTCATTAAATCTACTGAAGCAGATATTAAAAATGCATTTAATATACTGGGGATGGCTGGTGGGCATCACTGACTGTGACAGGCCAGTTACTGATGAGCTGCTGTCAGACGGCCTTCTCAGCAGGGATCTGTGTCTAAGGCTGCTGAAGGACAGCAATATCTTCCCTTGTGTGTAAGCTCTATTCATCTCCCAAGTATTTACTAAATCACAGACCTCTGCACACAAACCCAGTGTTTCAGCGCATGCTAACAAATGATGGATGGCCTAGTCAATTCGTTATGTCCTGAAAGCGTGATTTCCTGCCATTCCAATCATCAAACCTCTAGAGCCTTCAGAGCTGATCAGTCCTGGAGAATATATTTTGCAGGCTCTATTAAAGGAGTAGAGGTTCTTTCCATTAGTCTCAAACTTTTTTTTTACCCCCGGCTGATTTAAAGAGAACTCTCTCCTTCCAGCAGCACCACTGCTACTACTGCTCTATGTGTAAAGTATTCAGCAAATGCACCTTTGGTACGTCAGTGAAATAATACTCCTAGAACATGAGCCAGTTAAAAAGATGGATTTTGTTTGTGACTACTACAAATACGACAATGTTTTATTTAAATTCATCTATATGTCTTTATTATGTAACCCAGACAACCCCCAAACCATTTTGCAACTTAGCTTTTTTGATCAAATACCTTTTACAGCAAAGGAGCACTCAAAAGAACCTGTTTTCTTTGTATTTGCCTAGTGAAACGTACCAGAACTCTCTTAATTACATTCCTCTTAAAAGCATAAGACACTTACGAATAAACTTCTCGATGTTCAAAAGACAGGCTAGCTGTCAAAGAAACAAAGCTTCTAGATTTCACCCTTTTCATCGCAAGGCAATATCGTGAACAGTCTTTCTTCAATGCGCTAGAGGAGAAATTTTATTTACCTATTCAGTGATCTATAGGAGCAGAATATACATGCCTCACGCCTCTTACTCTGAAACATTGAGCTTCAAATGAAATAGTCTACAGCTGCTGACGACTTTGCTGTCTACAGAACCACAAGTTTTTAAAGGTGGTATAACAGATATGAGTAAAGTTTAGGTAAACAAGCATTTGGTTACTCTGAAGTGCAGACCTTGGATTTCTTTGCTTGCTAGGTGTGATCCAGACATAGCCAGTACAAACCAATCCACACTGCCCTACCGTTCACCTCAACCTTGACCTGGAGATTAAACTCACTTTTATTGCACACAAAGGTCATCTGTGTTAGGTCAAAATTCAAAGTCCCTTGTCAGCTAAGGTTGATATATTCCAACCTTTCCTACTCTAATGCATCAAATTTTTCATGGTGAGGTCATATTCAGCAGACAGTGTATTCAGCAATTTATCGTGCCATTGTAATATAGCCCAGAATATGACTGCCCAAAAAACAACGCATGAATAAAATATTTTCCATTCTGATGTAGCAAATTCCCTACGCTCATAAAACTTGAGCCTAGACTCATTTGCAGGCTTCAGGAGAATGATGCATTATGGAGCTGTTTCTAAGATACAATCAAGAATTATCATTTCTATCATAATATTCCTTAAATACAAGCAACATGAATATAATGGTATCCTAAAATCCACAAGTCAATTAAAAAGCACATATGGTCAGTGTTAAAACCTCCACTTCATCCTTCCTTAACAGCCACCATAATCTTGCCTTTAAATCTACAGACATCTGTTGGTCTGTCTGATGACACCAAGCTTGCTTTAGAATGAAATACTTAGAAAAAGACTATGCCACAAGACATATTCCTATCCTAATAGTGATTGTCCCATCCACGGAATTTAAGAAGTGTCAGAAAGTGCAACCAAATTAAACCTCACAAAGCAGCACAGTGGTGTACATGGTGACCAAGACAACTCTCCTAGCTTCGACACATGAAAGGATTTTCTTTTTTTTCCCCCCCTTTTGTTTTAAATCTTCTTCTGCTCTTTTTCTTTTTTGTCCATTTTATTTTTTTCACTTTTGCATTTTACCTCTTTTCCATCTTGCCTATATTTTTCTTTTTTCTTCCTGTTGTTTTCTCTTTTCTCTGTACTTTTTCTGCTTCTTTTTTTTCTCTCTCTTTCTCTTTTTATTTCTTTTCTTCTGAATTAAACAAAAGCACTTAACACACAGCTCTAACAGATTCAGAATGCATTTTCAAATTATAGGGAACTAATTTCCACATCTGCTTTAAAAGGCCCCCTCCAATCATTGTATTTCACCATCAAATCTTCAAAGGATATAGGATTGGCTTCTAAGTGGTTTGTATAAATTCCTCAAGGCCAAAAAAGGTTTCCCTTTACTCAGCCAAAATGAATGTCACAAGTGTAATAAGTCCTGTTCTGTGTAATTTTTTTTTTTAATGAAAAGAAATGTACTCCCATATGGTAGCACTTCACAAACTGGAAGGGGAAAATATTGAGAGAAGAAAGAGATTTATCAGCACTCAAGAATTTAGAAAATAAGAATTTAATTTTTTGTGTATTTCAAACAAAATTTCAAGACTGATGATTACAATAGTTTTCTATTTTGCTACGATGGACAACGTACATGGGAGTGTATGTAAAGAAGATGTTACACCTACATAAATGTGACAGAAAACTATGATGGACTTCCTTCCAAATTAACTTTCATGCTGACACACACTTACATATTACACCTGCTTTTCAATTAATAGGTAACACACAAACAACTCAAAAAACCCCTTCTATCTCTCCAAAAAAAAAAAAAAAAAAGCACCCATGTCCTGAAAATCTAGTATTTACATGTGCCAGTGGAAGTTTTCTGCCTAATACCTGTCTGTTGGTATTGGAAAGCCACAAATGTGAGCAAAACTATATTTTCCATTCTACACTGCACTGCTATCAGTATCTACCTTTTAAGTCAGTATCTTCTGTTTAATTTGATGAATACTAAAGGAGGCAGTTTTTCTGAGTTATACACTGATATGGTTGATTTCTTTCACACAATACTTCATATTACACGAGAGGATTGGTATCCTTCCTATTTTGGGTCATAGCACTAGCAAACAGTCTGTTATCAAATCACACCAAATCTAACCAGTTACAAGTTCTTTAATGTTTGTTCACTGTTAATTAAGTGAAAAGAGAAACCGCCCACTGGTTCAGCCTATCAAAGCTGTGATATAGTAGATTTTCTATCGAGGGCTCAAATAACAAGAACATCTTTCCAAAGCGAATATTATCAGTTGTTCACATATTACTTTGCACAAGTAATTTTTTATTTCATTTTAGGATTATTTAAAATATGCTACATGTTATTGTGCGTCACTTCTTGAAATGTGTATACTGCTAATTCTCTTTTCAATTAATGACCCAAGACCTCTTTCTCATCTCTTATTATCAGTCTGTTTACCTATGAGGTTTACTGCACCTTCAAGTACATAACAAATTTTAAATTATATTAGGCTTTTACTACATAGAGTAGACAAAAACAAACTCCATGTCAAACTTTATTTACTCTGAAGCCTAATTCAAAAGAAGAAAGTATAAAAGTTTGAAAGTTCTACTGTTTCATTGATACTCTTGTTAAATTGTCCAGAACATTTAAATACAGTACAGCGGTACCATGCATTTGCCACACGATGAGATCATTTATATAGGCAGAGCATGAATTTATGTCATTACTAAGTACCAAGAATATAGAAAAAGGGAGTTTAAAATGTACCTTTAAACTTTTTTTTTTTCAGAATAAGTTTCTAGCACTCATAGGCACAAAGGTAACTTTGTAAATGAGATTTGCTATATTATTGTATTGCAGAGTAGTGAAAAATAGCCTAGTTTTTCTGCTTTTCAAAATAATTAATCAGCTATTCAGAGGAGCAGAAGTTACATGAATAATGTTGGGTTTGCTATGACAAGAACATTTCTAGGCAGGAGAGAGCACAACTGAAGTGTCACCCAGCAGCAGGCTGCCTGCTCATAAATACAACCTGTCTAATAATCCTGTGCCTGAGTTCAGAGCCTCGAACTCTGTGAGCCATGGAGGCAGCTATCTGCCCTCTGCTCATGAGTGTCACTGCCAGTCTGCCTTCCCAGGTAAGAGCAGCTCCAAAGAGCACTAGAGCAAAGCACGAAGAATTGTCCTTTCACCTCCACTCAATCTGCAGGCTTCAGACACCAGAACACAGAACTCGAAAGAAAAAGGAAAAAGGGGGGATGAAAGAGAAGAGTAGTTCCACCCTCCTGTTTCTCATCACAACCATCATGGGCTCATCAGTACTGCTTGACAATCTAAGCAACTGCAGGAAAGCAGAATAAAATTATTCACAAAGAAGCAACACATTGCCTTGTAAATAAAACTGGCTTCAAGAGGAAAATGAAAGGCCTATCCATCCCCAACTCTAAAAAACAAAACATGAGGCAACAATGACACTGGAAAAGAGGAAGAAAAAATGCTTCCTCAGTCTTAAGCTGCTGGTAAAAGAAATAACATTCATACCATATATTTAAACTTCTTTAGGGCCTTTGTTTCAACATGAATCACCACAAAGAAAGTGGTAAAAAGGACCAGATAATAAACAGATTATTTTTTCCAACGTACATTGTAACACATTACTGTGCAGATACAGTTTTTTTTTTAAATTAAAACTTTGCTGAGATGCTTTCCCAGCCCTGTGTCATTTAAAAAAGCTATCAATAATGTGGAGAAAGAGCAACACAACTACTGAAAATGTGTGGAAAACTGAAGTGATACTAAGTAATGGAGAGTAGAGGTCATCAATGTAAAATAACATGCTTCCCTTAATATGCTGTGGGAACAAAGTGTGTGCATTCCAATAATCAAATACAAAGTTACACACATTAAAACCAAATAGCCATACTCAAGTATATCAGTATGAAGCTGTGCATCACATTTTCCTCTTGCTTAATGGGGGGAAAAAAAAGAGAGAAAAATTTTACTAAGTACTTCTCTCACATTATTACCAGGTTCCCTTACCTTTCCACTGTGCAAAATGCTCCTCCTGATCATGTGGCAGTAAGTTTTCACACAAGGGACACAAACAGGACAGTACCTTTTGAATAGATGCACAAAAGTGACGAACTGCACACAGCAGCTGGTGAAAGTCAGCTGATAATAGCAGCTGATACTTTGAAACCTTAGTACTTTGAAGATCTCTATAACACAGTTTGTACTTAAATAGTCTCAGAAACTAATGCTTCTTCTAAAAGAATACAAGTGAAGGTACCAAAAGGAAAGTCGGGCTAGAGGCACCAAGTTTGTTTAACAACTTGAAAAAAGGAAGAGAAACCATACATTCTACACAAAACTTTGCTATGGAAAAATATAGCACTCCTCAATGGACTGAAACATATTTCACAACAGTTCAGTCCAAGAGCTTGAAAAACATTGGTTTTGGAATCACTCAAAGATGTTCAAGGCTACTGAGACAACTTGAACCATAAGAAAGTTTCTGGAATCTCCAATTCAAGTACAACATAGTGCAAGAAACTCCGACAATGAGAATAGAATCAAGTCAGAAAAAAACACAAATTAAAAAAAAAACAACCCCAAGACAGTATCATAATGAATTGGCTCACCAAAGCTTACATCCTTGGTAGAGACCATAAGAAGACTGTCATGGATAACCCAAAATGTTACTGTATTCCATATCATTCCATGCCCAAAAATTGTTCCAGTCTCTTTTAAGATCCAACACATGCAGAACTGGAACCACAGGGCAGAGGGGGCATTGCTGCAGTCTCTTTTTAAGTTGGAGCTGGGAAGTGGGGAATGAACTCCCTGCTGGCAGCATTTGCTGAAAGTGGAGGCTCCGCTTTGGAGGAGTTACTTTGGGTGGTTGTTTGCAGTTTTTCTCGTGGGCTTGCAAAAGTAGCCACTTGGAAAAACTGCACTTCACAATCAAAAATTGTTTTGGAGTAAACTGCAAAGCCAGCCGATCACTGGGGGCTGCCTGCCCTTTGTCTTCCAGACTGCGTGATCACCTGCAAAGGCACCATCTTGGGGGCAGGGTATGATGCCATTTTCCTTTCTCTCCCCTGGCCATCTTGGAAAGGGTATGCCTGCCATTTTGGGTCTCTCTTCATTCTGGAGGAGTTAATGAGATTTAGCAATTTTCTATCTAGTGATTATTTACTGTTATTTTTGCCTTTTGCAGTTTCACTTGTTAGTAAATTCTTACTTTTCTCACTTATATCTACTCATATTTTGTTTCTCCTTGCTGGTAGAAAGGGATTGGTGAAAACAAAGGAGGAAAACTAATTTAAGAGTGCTCCCTTTCAATTGTCTTAAGCCAAGACAAAGATTCTCCCAAGAAAACCATAATATTCAATCAGAATTGGATACGAAGAAGAAGAGGAAAATATACAAGGTATATACCCAGTAATTTCATTATTATAAGCCGCACCTTTTTCATTGAAGAATCCAGCCTTCCCCACTAGTGCGGCTAATCATCATGTGCAGCTTATTTATGGACAAATCCCAGCGAAATGCCAACCCGGAAGTGTGAGCCGGCCGGGCGGAGAGCTGCCGTGGAGCTGTGGCCAGGCAGGTGGGGAGCGGGCTTTGCCGAGGGGGGCGGGAGGAGCCACGGGTGAACAGTGGTGAGCGGGGCAGCGGGGCCACGGGCGAGTGGGCTGGGGTGGGTGCGTAGGGCTGTGTTTAAAGGCTCCTCTGGTCTGTGAAAACTGTTTGCAATTTGAGCATCTGACAGCAAACCCCACGATCCCGCGCTTTTGTTACTAACTCATTACTTTGTTGCACATGGATACTCGCTTAAAAAAAAAAAAATGCAGCTTATATTCGGGGTGCGGGTTATATATTGACAAATCTCGTGGTCTCCCTGGCTACCGGATGTGCGGCTTATAGTCAGGTGCGGCTTATAATTGTGTAATTACTGTACTTGAAAAACGTCTACTCATAAGTCAGTTATGTTCTACTGATAAGAAGCTTTAGAAAAAATTTCTGAGAAACAATATATTCTGCCACATACAGAAGAGCTGAAACAATTAAAACAGTAAACAGTTAAACTGAAGTACTAGAATATCAGTTGGGATATGAATTAAACTCTCAGAAGTTGGACTTTCCAGGACAAATTAAAATAGTTTTCAAAAAAAGATAGAATCTTAAAGGTCTAACTTACATCTTATCACTGTAAGTAGGTAGCACTAAGGTGACTTGTATCTAGAAGATTCTACTGTGGGCAGCTCATTTAAGAGAGGAACATGCACAGAAAAGAAAGATTTTAATTTTCTCAGAACATTTCCTGCAATGGCCTAAAACCAGTCCCACAATGGCTCATTCAATTTATGCATTACCTCTCATTGAGAATAGCATCTCAGAAGAACATGAGTTGATAGCTGAAGGTAAAGCAGAAGAATATAATACAAAAGTAACAAAGAAAACCACAAATTACTAGCAAATAGAAAAATTCAGGTGAGAAACTAAGGAGAAAAGGTAGTACACTTCTTCATCAGAAAAGCACAACATTGAATATACAGAATTATCGGTCTAGTGGCGTATGTGTGAAAAAGATCAAAGGAACTACGGATCGGTGATCCAATATTGGCAGAGATTTATTGTGCTTAGTGCTCAAAATCACATTTTGATAATCCTCAGGTCATCCAAATACCCCGCTGTTACATGGGAACACATTAGGAGACAACTGCTGAGGATGTAACAAATACTTTAAGAATAAAGAAATGAATAATACACTGGTAATTGCCAGGCATGAAATACAAAGCACAGCATTAACAGAAAAACAACAGCAATTGGATACCGAAGTTTTTGCAAAATGACTTTTGAAATGGATTTTAAACAAATTAAATTAAATCCATACTGCATGGAAAGTTACAGGGTTGTAAAATACAAGAATTCCCAATGCTTGTATTAAAATACTTATAAACACTATGCGAAGCAGTTTAATTTTGACTTTTTGACATTAATAAGTCACATAACAATACTCTCACCTCCTGAAGTAGTTCCATAATAGTAAAGTACTGTTAAAAAATTATTTAGATTCACAGGTCAGGTTGGCAGCTACCTGTACATTAAATTGTGGCAATTGTTTACAAAAATTACAACTTATTCTTAGGGAGAAACTGCAGAACAAGAGTAGGCCCTTTCACAAAGCATGAAAGAGATTTTATACAAATTAGGATCATAAAATGCGAAGCTCCAGGAAATACAACAGCTGAGGGAGGAACCAAGAGATAAGACAGTATTAGAAAAAAACTGAGCAGATTAATGCAGAAATCCAAAGACTCTCAAGATCTATGAGGCAGCAGGAACCAGAAACATTTGAAAACTGTCAATTTATGTATTGCATTACCAGTGGAATACCATCCTTCCCGAGGAAAGATTGAAAGTGCAAGGTGAAAGCAGCTATTATGGATGTTAGTACTTTCCAGTTTGAATCAGGAACTGTTACCATATAATAATGAGAAACTGGCTATGGACACCTTCATCACACTGCAGGTACCATGACAGATTCTGGAATATTTTTTTTGAAGACTGAATTAGAAAACTGAGGTGGGTGGGGGACTTCAGTTGATTCTGGCTTTCATAAAGAAAAAAAAAAATCCAGCCAGAAAGTTCAGCCAGACCCTTCTTGTTCTAGGAGAGAATGACAGAATTTCCAGATTATAAGAAAAAACTTACTTACTCCATAGTTAGCAAACACATCACTGAAAAAGCCTTCCCTTTAAGATGGCATACATGTTTACAAATCCCTGCAGCTTGCAGCTGGCCTATTTTAAAGATAAGGGTTATAGAGAATGCCTGTTTTCCACATCCTAATATGTATCTACTTCAATACACCTTCCTTACTGCTAAGGGAAGCGGTGGTCTTGAAATGTATTCTTTATCTTCCACATCTGACCTGCTATGAGAAATAAACAAAGAGACAACAAAGAATATATCATATTCCCAGAAAGAAGATGTGCAGCCCTCCTCAAAATATACTTAAGACAGGCACTTTTAAAAAAAGCTATCAATTCATCACTCATATAGAAGATTTTAACCTTCTCCTAGCATGAGCAAACAAAATACAGGACAGGCCATTCTCACGTCATAATGTGAATAACAAGGTATGAGCATAGCCACTTAATTGTGGGAGCAACTACTACAGCTAACCTCTGTTTTTCAGTGCCCACCACGCTTGAGTCAGCTCCTTTAGAGAAAAAAAACATAATTCTTTTCCTAAATAACCCTCTACTGTTAGTTGCATATAGTTGTTGCATATAGTAGTCATCAAGTTCTGAAGCAGAGGACTCAATGGATCTTCGCAGCACCAAGTGAATGGACTGGGAAGTAAAACATATCAGAAAAGCCCCGTCTTTTTTGGACAAATTTGATTAATACTCATGTGCCTATGGATGTGTCTTGGAAGCAGGTTCCTAAAAATAGTGACTGACCTGGAAAACCAACCCAAATTCTAATCTTCTTTCAGGACAACTTATAAGAAGAGTAGAAAAAGAGAACATGTGCATGTGTATGTATGCATGCACACACAAATACACACAAACATTCTCTCCTAATTTCATCACACTGAAGGGATAAAGCCAGGTCTGAGCTCCTTAGACATGTGTTATTATGGTAAGTGCTTTTCCAAGTTGGAGAAGTACTGTGCAAGGTGAGCTGGGTTCCCAAAATGCAACTCAGTGTGCTCCCTGAACCAACCACAATGCTTTACAATCACTTCTCTGTAACAGGGCAATTCTCACACACTTTCCTGAAACAGAAAGGATTTCACTGGACAGTTTAAAAGCCAAAGTTAATGTTGGCTCTTCATCATCCACAAACTGTAAGTTACACACAGTGTCAGTTTCTTCTGCCACACTTGTGGTTAAGACTAGCAAGGTTCATTCAGGAAGCATATGAATGATCTCCTGTTCGGTTAATTTCTCTCTCTCACCAAAGCAGATACAATATTAACCCCACATATTTTTCTGTATTGTTGCTGGTGATTTTAGAAACAGCACCACTCTTCTCCCCACATAACCCAATTTCCTTTCCTGTACAATTCAGCAATAGCAATCCTGCCCCACCCCCTGCATCCGAAAAGAAAGTGAAAAACCTTGCAAAGTTCCTTAAAACTCTGTTGTAGCTGGTAGCAAGTAAACTTCAGCAATGAAGACTGGTGCATGGGGCACGTCCTGTCATGGATACCTTCCCATCCTAGCCCACGGTCATTTGCAAGTGTCTTTCGAGAATTCTGAAACAGCTCAGGCAAGGAAGCACATGAATGGACAGAGGTAAAAAGATGATCCCTTTCCCAGTTTCAACTGGAATGCAGCAGCAAGCACAGAACAATGGATGATAAAGTGTCTTCTCCCTAAGAAACAGGGGCAATGGTATTGCAGGATGGATGTCACACTTGGCCTCAGCCGTAAGGCTTTCTTTATTCACATCAGAAGACTACTTAGTGTGTAAGAGGCTCCTGAAGGACCCCAAGAGCTTTCACTTGACGTGTGTCAGGGGCGCCGGGGGGAAGCGTTCTTTATTTAGTGCCAACTCCTCAGGTCACAGAGGGTGGAGCAGTACTCCGCTGTGTGCGTGTGCTGGTGATTTTGTACCGTGTGGGGCCTGAACTGGGGCTGGAGCGGCGCAGCGGCCCCCGCGGCCCCACGCCGGCCACAGCGAGCCCGCCGGCCGCCGCCGGGGCCTCACGCCGGAAGGCGGGATGCACTTACCTAGGAAACTTCTCCTTCAGCTTCCTCAGGCTCTGCCGGGTGGGCTGCACGTGCCCCAGGAACTGGGCTATCTCATCGTACTGGGCTTTGCTCAGCTTCATGCCTCGCACCGCGGGGGCTGCGCGGAGGCGGCAGGAAAGGAGCGGGACGCGCCGGGCGGCGAGGGGCAGAAGGCCAGTGATGGCGGGGAGGAGAATCGCGGCAACCCCGGGGCACTCGTTGCCACTAGCCCGGCGCCCCAGCAGCCACGAGCCGCCACGGCTGCCCGCTTCCCGCAGCTCCGCCCGCGTCCCGTCCGGGGCGGCGCGATGGGGGCGGTGCGAGCGGCCATCCCGCGCTGCCGGCTCCGCGCGGCCCTTCCGCCGCGCCGCAGCGCGCGCCGCCCGGCTGGCCCGGCCGCCGCGAGCCCCGGGCGTCTGTGGCGGAGTCACGCCTGGGGATGTGCTCTGTTTGGTGGCCCCCACATCGCTCCTGCGAGCCAGCACGGCCCCTGCGAGGGAGGAAGGGGCAGGCGTGGCGGCCCCGGCCCGCAGCGGGGACCGAGGTGCTGGGTCTCAGTCGTGTGCCGGAGCGCAGGCTGCGAGCCCTGCTGTGTAGCGGCTTCAAAGCGTCATTTGCAAGGCCCTTTTCACAAATCAAGCTGAGCTGGCTGTTTCTTGCTGCTTAAAGGGAAAATAAAAGCTGTAGTAGTGGAACTGTAGATGCGGACAGGGCCTGCAGCCTTTTACATGCACAGGGTAAAGGCTCCTGCTGACTTTTAGGGGAAAACTATCCAAGTTTGTGCTTGGATTTCATTCAAAGCTTGTTAAGACTCAAACTTAGGCAAGCAGTATATAAAGTACAATTGAAATACCAGTAAGCTTACTGCAAGTCTTAATTTCTATGCTGGATGTTTTTATTAACTTTTATGACTTCAAAGATAGGTATGCTCTCGTATAAACACCATTAAAAGACTAGCGGCCATGAAGAGAATTGACCACGCAGGTGAATAAGAAATAGAAGTACTCCCATTGATCTTGATTTAATTGCATTCGTGAGCTACATAAAGGCTGCTGGTGTCCTAGCCCTGAGGTTTCAGGAGCTTAAAACTTAAGAACTGAATTTCTTATTTTTATAGAGTTCAGGTTCTGTTACCTTGCTTTCTCTCTTGAAAGCTTTAGGAGCAGGTTTTGAGTTTCTTTTCAGCATCTCAGCTAGAACCTTTACAGTTTGTTGCAAGAGTACAAGATCTAGAACTTGAATGAATAGCAAATAGTGTGGGTATGTCAGTAGGATCAGTCATTCAAGTTTCTGACTGATAATGTTTGAAGAATCTTCTATCTCTAGCTCTTGATCTTCCATGAATTTTAGTGAATTTTGTTTGGAGCCAGAAGCCTTCCTAGGAACAGCTGTTTCTGATACTATGGCCTAAATATAAGTGTTTGAAACTCATTAATTATTCCACACTAAAAGGAAATGCAGTGAACCTATGCCAAATTACAGCTTCTATTCCTCACGATGAGACTAAAAATAGTACATGAAATTGGAAAAAAGAGCATTCTTTTACGAGAAATGGGGGAAAAAAACATTCTCTTAACGAGAAATATTATTTAATGTAGAGATACTTTCTTTTCTTTAGCTTTGTCAAAGATGGTAGTAGGAAGGAAAGATGGTATTCTTTCAGTCTGATACCACTTTAAAGGCCCGTAAGGATATAATTTTCTGGAAACATAGAAAAGGTAATTTCCCCCTATCTTTCCAAAGATTGTAATTATGGCTTTTTCTTTAGAAATAGATTTAAAAGAAAATAATTAAATAGTCTTTCACTACCACTACTACTGCTTCTTTAGAAACAATCAATAGTGCTTCTTTAAAAAAACAAACAAAATAAACAACATCTTTCTGTCTTAGTTGTGGCATAATTTCCAACGAAGATGTTTTTTAAATACCTTAATGCTGCTATCTACAATTTTTATCTCTGTTCATTTTACTTGTTCACTAGTATATGCTCTTGAGTTTTTTTATAGTAAGTCAAATGGCACTTCAGTCTACAATGCACAGAGCAATAGGTTAGAACTGCAATACGAAGTTATTAGTGTATGGACCAAACTACAAATGTCTCATGTACATATTATGTACACATTGGAAATAATCTCTCTTACTGGATCAAGGTTTTATAGATTTCAAAATAATTTTTTTAAAAAGCAGATTACTTTCTATCATGAAGGTTCACTGAAACCAAGAGGACCTAATACCATGCTGTCATAGGGAGGTAACAGCCCTCAGATGTGAACTGCTGCAGGGAAGCATGTTGCATGTTGCAGAGCAAAACATAGAAGTTCTGTGTGCAAAGTATAAGTCACTCTTTGCCTAAATTAGTTAATACAAAGCTTTTCAAATGAAACATTCAAAAATCCGGTGAGAAAACAAAAAGAGAGGTTCCTAACAGAGAGTCCATTAAATGCTTTTTTCCATCAATAAAATTGCCTTTCCAATTTTACTATACCGAATAAACATCAGACTGTCCGTAATTAAGTTACGGACATCTGTACTGTAAGATGATGTAGATAGTGGAACTTTGCATAAATCCAATAAGCAGGTGGATGAAATATGTAACAAAAATAAAAGGTGGGAAAAACTTAAATTTGCATGGCTCAAGGAGACTGAGCTGCAAATGGTTGGAGGATGTAGGAATGTTCTCAAGAAGTAGTTACTGTGTGCTTGCTTTGTTCTTAGAGGTTTCCATGGTATCTACATGAGGCAGCTGCTTCTGATTTTTGCCTTGAGGTTGGTTTCCAGTCTATTACATAAACAAAGTTTCCTTCCAAGAAGATAGTAAATAGAAAAAAATGCTGGAAAAGCAAATAATTGGGAATGACAAGTCAGGGAGTAAAACAAAGAGGACACGTAACTGTTGGGGGAAAATAAGGACAGGAAGACAGAGCAAAACACCCAGCAGAGGACTTCCAGTAATGACCATCCTTCCTTGTAGATAGTCTTGGGCACAGCTGGTGAAGGACATGAAGTAAGGGACCTTTGTTCCATTGTTTTTTTTGTTTCGTTTTACCTGGTAGTGTGGGATATTAGTATGTGTCTCCTATAACTTTCAGAAGATGATTGCTTAGTGTGATTTACAGCTAAGTTCAGAGTTAAAATACCATTCATTATTCTCCACGGAGCTTAAAATGACTATGTTTTGAGAGTAGATAATTAGAATATGATATTAATGAGGAGTCAGTTCACGCACAAAGTGCAAATTTTTATTTGGTTTTTATGGCCTTACGTGCAGCTGTCATTTTACTTTATTACCCCATTTCTTCATAGACAAAATCTCTGCTCCATGTTGCTTTCTGTAACAAAATTAATGAAAAGACTGCTAGCACTTGTATATGTTTTCCAATCTATTGATTGTAGATGCTAATGTTGTAGATGCTAAAACTAGAGTCTCATTGGCCACCAATTGGGGTGCTAGTTAGAACTGTCTAATGCTTTTAATTCAATTTGTTGCACAAACTTCTGGAAGTTGTTTCATCTAATTAACGTGATTTTTTTGAGTGGAATTCAGCTCTTCTTATTTGACATTTTTTCATTGGAAGAAAAACTTGATCATGCTTCTGCTTAGCTTGGTCTAATAAACACCTCCACAGGATACTGTTGTTACCTCATAAAAAGGGAGAACCCTCAATTTATGTTCTAATTTATATCCATAGGTTTTAATATACTTTCTGAAAGTGTTTGTACTGTGAAACAAACCACGATATCTTCAGTATGTATTAAACAAACAAAAAAGGAACAGTTAGTCTATGCATCACTGTTAAACATGAATTGTTTTGCCATTTCACAAGATGGTAAATCACCCTGAGGTTTTTTTCTCTAAAAGTGTACATGGGATTGTTTGGTACCACAATAATGTAAAGAACGTGACATCAACGGAAGCAATAGAATGATTATAAATAGCAGAATACCAATAAAAAGGGCAGGCATTGTTTTCCTTCTGTGTCTACAAATTTGTTCCTCATAATTATAGAAGTCATTGAAGCAAATTAGACTAGTTTTCTGTAGTATTATACCAGATATATGTTTCTATGAAATTCTTATTTGCTTATTGAGGTACTTAAAAAAAAAGGACAATAAAAAGTGCACTGCTACAGCATATAGAGAATGTTGCTTTATACTCATGGGGCCTGATCTATGGTCCACAGAAAGTCTATCAATTTTAATGGACTTGGGCCACTTCTATGATTCTTAGCTGCATGTTTATGTATTTTTTGTAACAAGATGTAAAAGATTGTTGAAAATGATGAGTTATTTAAAAATCAATTTCTGTAACTGAGATGGCAACATGCCCAAACTGTTCTTACCCTGCCACTTGACTTTCCTGTAGTTTCACATGATGAGGTTTCTGGAGCTTGGATTTGCCCTTTTAAGCTCTCTGTAGTCAGATTCTGAATAGTGTATGAAATTTTGAATACTGTATGAAATTGTATGAAATTCTGAATATTGTATAAAATTCTGTTTTCAAATGCAATTATTTGAAGTTATTAAACTTATAATTATTTAAATTATTTTAAATAATTTTCCCTCTTTGTCTATATTTGTTAAAACACTGCATTAACTACCATATACTACTTTTCCCCCAAGGGATGTCAGCTTCATTCATTGTGTGGGAAAAAACCCTGTAGTCATATGATGAATTAGATTTTTTCTCTGAAAGACGTCTGCCTTATTTGTTGCAGAATTTGGAATACATACCGTTTGAATGAAGCTGTAACTGTGGAAAGAAATTTAAATGTAAAGATAATTGGACTGCTACTCAGTGAATATGGATTCTGTCCTTGCTTCTATGTAAGCTTAGAAATAATTTGATGAAATTTTCTTTCCATTTTTTAACACTATATGCATGTTGTTCTGTGACAGCCATCTAAATGTATTACATTGGTACCATAAGCTTTTGGCTAGAGAGATCATCCCAATTGGCTCTGGCCAGTTTCAGAGTAATGCCTGTGCACTTGTATTACTGTTACTGCTGATTGTGTGTGTACATGTCAGACAGATCAGCTTATCCAGCTGAAAACTTAACATGCAAAAAACCCCACCTGAAACTACTATTTTTCATCTAAATCAACTGTGAATTCAACTCAGTGAACAGCCTTGAAAATATAAGTGCCAACATATGGGAGGAAATAAGGATGCAAGGCTACTTCTCTCTGTTGATGGCTGCAGAGCCTTGAGGGATTAACCTCACAATTTAGACCTCTAAAGTAGGTGCCAGTCATTAAGCAATATGATTATCCTGCATATGTTCTGCTGAGAGTTTACATTTGAGAGTGTCATTGCATTAAATGCTAAGCATTATCAATGGAGCTGAATTTAATGAAAGTTGAACCTTGAACATACAGAGTACTGGGTACAGTACTCTGAAAAATCAGGTCCTGGGTGTATTCTACTGGAGAGCCCAAATCATTGAACAGCCTTGGGCTAAATCTTTCAAATTTGCTTTCTCTCATACACATATATATACAAATTTAAAAATATATACACACACATATACAGAAGTATACAAAAATACACATGATAGAGCAGAATATGGTTTGAAAATACATATACTATTATATATTTTCTTGTGCTTATTCAGTAAGATGCTATGGTAACGCCTAATATGACTGATATGGACAGTTGGCAGTAAAGATAAGGTGAGGCCAAATTTTGAATTGAAGAGTCAAAAACAAGTACAGAAGAGGTACACTATTTTCTATGAAAGTAAGGCAAAGGAGGGGAAAATTAGAAATTTGTAATACAGGTAAAGAGTAGGACTGAAGTAAGGTTGTACATCAAAATGCCTGGTACAATGTACAAGTTTAACAGTTTTTTGACGTAGTAACAGTGATGTTATGATGTTTAAATAAATCAAAATTAACACAATTATTTATACAGCTAGAGAAATAAGTATATCTACTAATCGATGGCACTATGGATTTTTGCTAATTAGCAAAATTTTATGATTTTGTAGTATATTTCTGAAGCATTGTTAGGAGGCATCAGTGCTCGGCTGAATTGCCTGTTACTTTTATTAACTTCACAGAAACATAGTACCTCAGAGTAACTAGGTAACTTGTCTATATCGCTTACAACCAGAAGAATTTCAAATAGAAAAGTACAAGGCTAAAACTAGCTCCAGTATTGTGCTTTATTGCTGTCTATCAAAATCTCTGAAAGAGAAACAAATTCTGCCTAAGAATGAATTGTGAAGGAGAGAACTGATTCCCGTAAAGTTTCTGATTTATCCAGTGCCTAACAACTGGCAATATAAACTTAAAACTGTAGAATTGTGTGCTGTTGTGTTCATTTGTGTCTTTTTTCTGCCTCTCTCCTTTCACACCCACACAAAGAAAATAAAACAGGAAAGGTATAGCTTGCAGTGAGTGACCAATGCTGTTTTGGTTTCAGGAGGAGCTATGTATGATTAGCCAGCCTGAAAATTAGGATCTTATTATATGTAGTGTGGAAATTTTAGGCATATAACAGTTTTTAGGGAGCTTTGGGTTATCTTTGGGAGTTTTGATGATGGACACAGAAGTAGTGAAATTTCTATTGTCACCCTATATTTATGGAATTATATTAAATAGTTGAGATTTTTTTCACTGTTTTTCTTTTAAAATGTGTAATGCTTTATTATATGTTATTCAACATTTCTTACCTCTCATTGCATATCAGATATTTTCACTGTTACATAATTGGAATATTTTTTGAATGCACTATCATAGAATCAGGAAAAAGTTGAGTGCAGCTAACTTTGAGATCATGTAGTCAACCTGATCAGGTGTGTGATAGTATCAAATATTATTGCGCTGTGTCATACAAAAATATTTCTAATTTTTTATTGTAGATTTCCCTAATGAGGTTTTTTATAATCTCTATTGGTAATATGTTTTAGTATTTTATTCCACTTCAACTTGGAAAGCTCCTTTCTAGTATTTAATTCCAAGCCTATGGATTGCAAATGAAAGAACTTTTCTCTGTGTACTTTGAGGAAATGGGAAAATGATTAATCACTGGCTTTTTTACTTGTTTCAGGATTATTGTAATGCTGATCCACTTCTCCCATCTTTCTTTGGAAGTGTATGCAAGCCCAGTTCTTTCAGTCCTTTCTTGTAAGTAATTTTTCTGAAAGGCTTGTAATAGTAGAATAAAAATTCTCATATTTTCTAAGCAAGATTCCTATGTGTTGCTTCTCAAATTAGCTACTAAAAAAATTGCAGTGTGATATTTTATTCTGCCTTTGCTCACTCATCAGTCTATTATGCTAGCTTATAGAAGTAGCACGTAAAGGGAAAGCAAACTGTGTGTAGCACAACGAATATGCTGGTCTGTCTCTCATACTAGGGGATTCAATGTGCAAAATGCAAAAAATAAGATTCCAAAATTCTAGTGGGTGAACACTGTAATATAGACACTAGATATTTTTTCATGGAACATTGTAATAGCATTACAGTTTCTTGAGTGTTCCATTTCTTCTGTTACCCATTTATTCTTTCTAACACATGTAAAACATATTTGACGTTTATAATAATGGAATTATTAGGCATGTTACTGACATCAAGGTTTAAGGGACTGGGTGACACAGGGAATTTATGTTCCACTTTAATCCATTTATCAGCCTCCTCTGGGAACAGATTTTAAATCTAACTCAAGCCATACCAATTTGGGGGGAAAAAAACCTTCTTAATCCAACAGCCTGGAAAACATGTAAATGTATGAAATTGTCAAGGTTCCCCCTCACATCTCTCTTTTTTGTGAAGGAAAATATTAATGGTTTATATGATGACTTTTTATTTGAAATCACATGACTACTTGTTCAGATCCATTGTTTTTCAGTTCAAGAATTAAGAGAGAAGATGATACAGCTGCATTATACAGATGTATGAGGCATTAAATAATTGAAATGTAAAAGTATATGGTTTAATAGACTAGTAAGTAGCTAGTCATTAATTACTTCTTAGTCCCTCAAAACAATTTTCAATTATAAAAACAAAAATATTTTTCTAGACTACTGGTGCTTTTTGTTGTTGTTGTCTTTTTCCTTGGTTGGTGTTTTTGCTTTGTTTTAATTTTGTCAGGGAGGGAAGTTTTTGAGTGTATTTCTATTATGAAAATGTGTGCAGTAGCAACTAAAACCAGTTGCTTTAAGGGTATATGAAGAAGAAATGTAGGTTGCTTAAACTTAGGCAGTCCTGAATGAGGTTGCCTGTTCCCCATAATAAAACTAGTTTGCTCTTTCTGATCTACAATCTTAATGAAGCTTCCACTTGGTTAGTAATGAGTTGTATAAAACCAGTCTCTGAAGTACTCTAGTGTGAATCCAGAATCATTTAATGCTGATGTAAGCAGGATCAGAATCAGGCACATTAGATTGACTCATGCTGATGTAGTCAATTGTCTTTATAATGTAAGGAGAGGTAAGAGAAGAATTATTGCTAGACCTTGATTTTTGACATTGGCATTCAGGCACATATCTGGAGAAATTCAACTTGGGAACCATGTATTGTACATGTTCAATCAGAATAATTTGTTGCATACTGAGATGCCAATCTTAGGGTTTAAGATGAAAAATACACTCCTATTAGTCAAATATTTATGAGTAAAATCCAATGTGTTTAAACCTTGTTGACCTTTACATAGTTATGACATATATATCATCTCTTGGTTATCCTTACTGTTGCTTTGTTCTAGGAAAAGTAAAACAAGAGGTTAAGTAGTCCCTAAGGGTAAGTTAAAATGTAGACTACTGCCATATAGCATGGCTGTCTTTCAAGGCAAGTTGATGAGACTGCTGAAAGCAATAAGAGAACTTACTAGATGATCCCATTTAAGAAAAAAAATGTATTTTTGACAATCAATTAATGATTTCCATAAGTGTTCTAGTATTGTAAACAATATATTTGATAGCCTAATTCCTGTGTTTTTCTTTAAGCAGTTGCCGTCAAAATGAGTTTAAAATCAAATCTAGTTTGCTAACACATTTACAGTAATTTCACACTGATAAGCTGCACCTATTTCACTGAAGAATCGAGCCGATCCAGGAAGTGCGGCTAATCACCAGGTGCAGCTTATTTATGGACAAATTGCAGTGAAGTGCTAACCCGGAAGTGTGAGCCGGCCAGGCAGGGAGCTGCTGTGGAGCCATGGCCAGGCAGGTGGGGAGTGGGCTTTGCTTAGTGGGGCAGGCGGGCCGGCGGCAGGGCCGCCGGGAAGTGAGGCAGGCAGGCGGGCTGGCGGCGTGGCTGTTGGGGAGCAGGGTGGGTATGCTGGCAGCAGGGCTGCGAGGGAGCAGGGTGGGCGTCCCAGCGGTGGGGTTTCCGCCAAGCAGGGCGGGCAGGCCGCTGGCAGGGCCGCCAAAGAGCGGGGCGGGCAGGCAGGCTGGCAGCGTGGCTATTGGGGAGCGGGGTGGGCGTGCCAGCGGCAGGGCTGCCGAGGAGTGGGGCGGGTGGGTGGGCTGGTGGCGGGGCTTCCAGGAAGCGGGATGGGCAGACACACCGCCACTGCCAGGCGGGGCGAGCAGGGCGGGCTGGCAGCAGGGGTGGGAGTGCCGGGGCCCGTGGCACAGGGAGGGTGCCTGGGTCTGCGTTTAAAGGCTTTGCCAGTCTGTGAAATCTGTTTGCAAATTGAGCACCTGAGAGCAAACCCCGTGATCGCACAATTCTGTTACTAACTCGTTATTTTGTTGCACATGGAGCCTCGCTCTTTTTTAAAAAAAAGTGTGGCTTATCACCTAGTGCGGCTTATTTATGGACAAATTTCGTGGTCTTCCCGGCTACCCAGAGGTGCGGCTTATAACCAGGTGTGGCTTATGAGTGTGAAATTACTGTAAATGTTCTTTCTGATTCAAGTCTGGAAGGTGAGGCACTATGATCATGTAGTCTGATTTTTTGCTTAATACATATTTTAGGTATTTCATTCATTAATTGCTGCTTATAATTCAGTACCTGAATTAGTGGGCATCATTTTGAGACAAAGTGATACCCAAAAATATACTTAGATCTTAATTTGAAATAATCTAGAAATACAGACTCTTACGAAATTCTTTGTGGTTAATTATAGTAATTTTGTGAGTATAAGGCGCACTTCCGGGTGTCAGCAAATTTCTAAACTTTGTCCACATGTAAGGCGCGCCGGAGTATAAGGTCCACTTTTTTTTTTTTTCAGTGAGAATCTGCGCACAAAAAAGTGACCAATTAGTAACAATCGCACCAGCAATGCTGTCTTGGGTTACAATACAGATGTGATCAAAGTATCTATTTTATGATCATCTGTTGTGACCAGGTGGGGCAGTGGTCTTTATCTCCGTGGGAGATGCTCTGCTAATGGGCCATCCATTGAAACTAGTAGGGGATTGTTCTTTATCTTTGCACTCCCATCCTTCCTTCAGGGAGTTTTCTTCTGCTAATGGCCCATTGAGTCCCACTGTGTGACTGATAAAATTACTTCATCCCATTGGGAGTTGCTCCAGCCATTGGGGAGAGCCCAGCCTTTCCTGTCTAAAATTCTGGGACACCAAGTCACCCTCTTTTCCCTGGACTCCAGAGGAAAACTGGACTTTATTTCCATATCATCGCCGGACCTTCAGAGGGAGGCTGCACCTTTCTACAAGACCACTGCTTCAACTGAACCACATCTGTCACTGCAGGAGGATTGTAGCCACCGTTTAGTGGGACTGCTACCAACACCCTGACTGACAGGTGTCACCCTGATGGGGTGTCAGGTTGTACTCTGACTTTGTTTTTTAGTTTGGAGTACAGGTGTCTGCTAAGAAAGGGAGGAGACTTTCTTTGAAATAGAGAATGTAAACCCCCTCTCTCCAAATTATTATAATTTTGAAATCATGGGGCTCTCAGGCAAAGATATGGGAATTAAGAATAACAGTTCTTTACTAGGGAAATCAAAATAAAAATGCAGTACTACAAAGAAACAAACTCCAAACCCTGACAAAGTCCGAGAACAACCCCGTCAGGCAGGGTGTTGGTAGCAGTTTGATTAAATAGTGGCTGCAGTGACAGATGTGGTTTAGTTGAAACAGTGGTCTTGTAGAAGGTGCAGTTTCCTTCCAGAGGTCTAGAAGTGATGTGGAAAAATCTCTTTTTTTTCTAGAGTCCAGTAAAGAAAGGGCTACTTGGTATCTTAGAATTTCAGTTTTTGTCCAGGTAGGAAAGGCTGAGCTCTCCTCCTGGCTGGAGCAACTCTCAACGACATGATGTAATTTTATCAGTCATATAGTGAGACTCAATAGGCCATTAGCAGAAGATAACTCTCTGGAGGAAAGATGGGAGGGTGCAAAGATAAAGAACAATGCCTTACTAGCTTCAATAGATGGCCCATTAGCAGAGTATCTCCCAGAGAGATAAAGTTCACTGCCCCACTTAGTCACAACAGATAGTGATAGAATAGATAATTTGATCACATCCTGTGTTGTAACCCAAGACACTTTGTCAGTGTTTGGGGTTTTTTTCTTTGTAGTACTGTATTTCTATCTTAATTTTCCTAGTAAAGAACTGTTATTCCTAATTCCCATATATTTGCCTGAGAACCCCTTAATTTCAAAATTATAATAATTTGGAGGGAGGGTGTTTACATTCTCCATTTCAAAGAGAGTCTCCTGCCTTTCTTAGCAGACACCTGTCCTCCAAACCAGGACACGTTCCCAGCCCTGCCAAGCCCTGCCAAGCCGCTTGCCTCCCCTGCCTTCCCACCGGGCCCTGCGGCCCCACACAGTTCGGCTCGCAGCTCACACTTCCAGGTTTGCAAATTTCCAAACTTTGTCCATATGTAAGGTGCTCCGGAGTATAAGGCGCACTTCCAGGTTCGGACCAAAATTTTTGTCAAAAGGGGTGCACCTAATACGTATGAAGTTACTGTATATTTAGTGTCAATTGTAAGTAGCCCGATTTGAGCTTGTATAGCTATATTTTTAACACTCAGTTTTGCTTGTTCTTGTTTTCCTGATTTTAGTAGGTTAAATGGTAAATGTAGCCATATAAAGTCAGTGTTGCTGTTCAGATCACCTCTTAAACTTTTCTTTGAGAAGCTAAACAGATGAAGTTCATTAAAGTTCTAAACACTAAATGTGTTGCTGATGGTCTTCAAAGGCCTTCTTTAAGCATTTTCTTTTGTAAACAGGCTAAATCTATGTACCATCTTGAAAACAGCTTTGCTGAGAAGGATGCTGGGGTCCTGGTGGACAGCAAGCTGATTGTGAGCAGCCATGCACTGTCATGGAAAAATGGCCAATAAATAGTATGTTGGGCTGCATGTGGAGGAGCACTGTCAGCAGGTCAGTGACTTCTCCTCCCTGCTCTGCTGCACTGGTGAGGCTGACTCTAGAGAACTGCTTTTAGTAGTTTTCAGTAATATTCTAGTGGAATCTCAGCTGACCTTAACATTTTCTCTACACTGGAAACTTCTACAGAAATACACTGGTGACGCAGAAATCGTTCCTGCATCTTGTGGTCACTTTGCACCAGTCAGAAGGATGAATTTCTTTCTACCTTGAAACTAATTTTTATGTAAACACCCATGTACTTAAAGCAGTGATTTGCACACTGCCTGCAGAAAATAAATAAATAATAATGGAGGAAAATAAAATCTTCAGTGTTTGATATATAGTCTCATAAAGTCTTTTTCAGCCTTTAAACAACTGAAGTTTTGATTTGAGTTGTGAGTAGTGCTGTATATAATCATCATATAGTTGCAACTGATGGCTCCCAGAACGAGTCTTTTCATCCTTTTCCCCCCACTTATTAGGGATGTCAGAGAAGGACTTATATGCTGTCAGTGGATAGAATGCTTGCCTTTCTTGTAAAAATATTGCAAACTAAGTCTACATGACATCCCCTATCTTTAAACTGATTTTTCTTCTGGTCATGATATTTGGGTTACCACCTAGGCCTAATTTCTAAATATGGAGACTTTATTAAATTAAATATTTCTTAAACTTTTATGCATCTTTGATTTACCATATCTAAGTGAAATTCAGAATTTGCTATATTAGGAATTTTTAAACTAACGAAGTATTTTTTAGGGGAAAATAGGTAGAGTTTTAGGAAAACTGTAATTAGGTAAATTGAACTTTCTTATCTATACAGAGTGATACAATGAAAGTGAGCTTCTCTTTCTATGCCTTGAACTGGTCAAGGTGAGTCCACCTTGAGTCCAGAAAGCAGATGGCTGTGCCTGTGTGGTGGTGCATTTATCAGTATTCTCTTTTACTCTGCAGGTCTAATCCAGCAAGTTTTGTCATGTGGATTCCCCTGACCACCTCAGACGTGGATGTGTGATTTCTGTACCCATCTGCATTGCCCTAAATATGGATTAGTTACTGAATGGGAATGGAGTTTATATAGCTTTATAAAAAATAATTGAAGAGCAACATCTCAAAGATTTTGCATGGAATTTGTAAACTGAAACATGATTTGTAAACTGAAACTGAAAATGTAAATAGATTAAGAATTTGATTATGCAAACCTCAGAAGAAGAAAGTTTCCATTGGAGATAATAGGAAGTATTTGTGGCAAAATTAAAATTTCTGGAACAATTATGTGCAACATTCATGGTTCCATGTTAAATGCTAGGGCTTCAGCATTTTTATTAGCTATTTTAGAATGCTCATTTGGGGAACTGGAAAACTGTTCCTTACTTTCTAGCTATAATGCAGGCTGAAAATTAATTGGAATTTACAAGTGTGCATAATGTGTCTTTTACATGCTACAAGGCTTTTCTAAGAATACCTTTGAAAAGTTAACCCTTCCTTGAATCATAACATTAGCCTCCATGCCAAAATATAGGTCAAGTTTTTATGGGGAAAAATAAAATATGGAAAAATATGTTCTTTTTCTTCCACAGACAATTTCAATATACAATAGTGAAACTTTACAGGCTAGTCTTAATGTAGTTTTTGTTTCACAACTAAGAAAAAAAATAGAGTAGGAAGAATGCTATCATACTGGAGAAGGTAAACCCCATTTTTAAACCAAAAATATGCAAATCCAAAATTTACCTATTTTTAGTCAGCCTTTTGCTGCCATTCTAGTCATTATTCTTGACAGTGAAACACCAGTAACACTTCCTTGGTTAAGGAAGTTTAAAATAGCCATTCTAATCTTCCTGTTTATTTAAGTAAAAAAAATAATAACAAAAAGGAAAGTGCTTCAGATCAATCACCCTACTATTTTAAACGAATATAGGATCACTAATCAAAGCATAATTTATAAAAACCTTGGGAGAATATAATACTGTTCCTTATATGCACTTTTTTGCAAGTGTGAGTGTTCTTAGGCAGTATCATGGTTAGCACTAGGTCATAGCTGTCACTGTTACCATATGTGGTAATCTTTACTGATAAACTTAGCCCCTAATCAATAATTTCACAGACTGGGAAAGTAAAACATGATATAGTCCTTCGAATGAGAGTTATATTAGTTGACGAGTTTGTAAAAACAATATGACATTTGTCTTCTAAATAATACTGCAGAAGTCTCTTGTAAATCCTTTGGCAATTTTTTCTAATCCTTTACAAGTTGTAAAATCATAGCTGAAAGGCAGTCAGAAATGGAATGCACAAGTAAGACATCTGTTATTGTTATATCAATGATGATGTATAACCAGCTCTGCAGTAATAACATTTTAACAAGGACTAGAGTCTTATCCAAAAGGAGATCTCATCCACTTCCACATCTTCATTTGCTGTATTCATAAGAATGAAGTTTATAATTGGGAAATGTCACCAGTTAGTGCTTTTTGGACATCACAGGTATGCCACGGTCTGATTTGGATTAATGGCTTTCAAGCCAAGTCATATTTTAACAGATAGCAGTATCTGTAAACCAGCTTCAAAGTAATGTATTTATGTGCTGCTTATAAAAGTATTCACCCTTAGTAAGTACAGTAACACTGTATTTTACAAGTTCAGCACAGTGAAATGTATATAGTATTAGTGTATATTCTAGTCCATTAAAGACAAGCAGCATATTATCCTTCATTTAGAAGAGGATTAACAAATCAGAAGTGTGGAGGGCTATTCTGGGACAATTTTGGGGTGTAGATGCAGCTTTCTTTTGGAGACTCTGTTATTGTATTGACTCAAAACCAAATTCTTATTAACTACATTTTAGTGTCATACAATATTCAAGGAGTTAAACTTTCAACTTGCTTGATATTTGTACAAAGCTATAAAACTGTTAAACAGAGACAGCTTGGGAATGTCAAGGAACTTTTCTGGCTCTAATGGAAAATGGGGAGAAAATGTATTATTTTTTACTGTTGTCACACTTTTTGGCCATGCATCAGTGGAAACAAAAATAAGCCAAGGAAGAAATATCAGTGTACTTCTTTTTTTCTTTAAAACCTTTTGGTTTAGTCAATGATAAAACAGGTAATTGTGCATTCTAGTGTATTTCAATACTGATTCATCCAGTAACAGCTAGTTAGCTCTTCATTTTTGTGACTTCATTGTGGAGTTAATATGAACTGAAAAAATGTGAGCCATTCCATTGTTCTGTATGATTAAGTGTGGAGGTTTTGACTTTATTCTAACAGCCCATGGGACTTGGTCCCAGAATGTCTATGGGATTTGGTCCAAAAATCCAATGATCCAAAAGCTTCTTGGTAGGACTTTTAAATTCAATACTTCAGCTTTTAATTCTTGGGCTTTCTTGTACATTTTGCTATTGATACAGCAGTACAATATTCCTTGTTTCATTATTTATTGCTTAAAAATATCTTTGTAACTATACATTTTTAGGCCTTTTTACTGGAATTAGAAAAAAATTGTTGATTTGCTCTTGAAGAGTCTGCTCTGGTTTTCACTGCAGGAAAAGTGAAAGTGTATTGTTCTTTACTTCAATTGCAGGCAATTCAGAAGAGTATTGTGCGTGTTTTTATCTTTTGCAATGGACCACGCATTAGTACCTACTAATACTGTGGCAGTATTTACCCAAATATGCATTTGTTTTGCTTTACAATTATTCTGGTTCAGAGGGATACATACTTTTTATCTTTTTAAGCTGAGAAGATGTACCTGCTTTTGCTATGTTTTTGAAAAGCATTGTATTACCGCTATGCTGTGCTTTAGAGAACAGAATATGCCTACCTTTGTCTTTTAGAGTTGCAAATGCTACTTCACTTAAGTAAGAGCTTTTAAACAGATCCTACTGGAAGAACACTCAGGGGTCTAGTATATATTGAGATATATTAGATGCATTCAGATTCCTGAAATATTGTTAGAGAGAGAAACCCTACTAGGACTTTTGTAACCATGGGAAATTAACTTTCCAGATACAGAATGGAGAACAAATGTTACTGTTAATGCCAGAAGCCAGTTACATATTTGTGATGGGTAACCTTTCATTGTCCTTTCACTAAATTTGTAGACTATGATGTTAATCTTAAACTTAATGTGTAGACTAATGAAGGCATTTATAAATTAAGATTAAAAAATGTGTAGTGAGACCACAGATGTTGTTGAAAAAGAAATTATCAGATGCTGAAATAGAGTTCTTCACAGAATGTTTCGGGGAACTATCAGATTTAATATTTCCATTGATGACACTGGCAAAACAAAACATGCAAAAAAGTAGTAGGTGTTAGAGTAGACAAGATAAAATATTTCATGCAAAAATGCTTTACTGCTGGATAACCTTGAAGCATGTAGTAATGCAAAATGAAATGAAAGTCTGTAATTTTAGGTGTAAATAACAAAAATTTCTGCTATAAATTATACTTTTTTGACTGTAAACATGTAAAGAGCTGGAGGTTCTTGTGAATCTGATGTATTTATAGTTAGGTCAGTGTTAAATCCATTGTACAAGAGCTTCATATATCTAAACATCACCTGGAATACTGTGGTGCATTTCTGGTTATCTGCTTTTAATAAAGATAAGTTCAACAGAGATGGGTGCAGCTAAATGGGATAAGGTGAACCTCAAGGAAATTGAGGAGCTTAGGTTGCTTAGTCTAGTAAAACAAAGACTGGGAGGTGGTACAGTAGTTACCCATGAAAACATGAATGGACAATAAACCACACGGCAGGAGAAAGACATTCTTTAAAGTAAAGGGCAGTTATCAAAAGAACAATTTATCATAAACTGGGCTATTATTAAACATGGACTGAAAAACGATGTTTCTGCTTTTAAAATGAGGTATTGCAGCTGCCTTATGAATAGATGCAACAAAGAACCAGATAGCTCCCCCTACAAAGTTTAATAAATTTCTGTAAGGGTTTTTAGATGTGGTTACCTAAGTTACTGTGAGACTAGAGTCTTTCATCCCTGTGTTAGCAAGATACATCTTGGTTTCTTAGTTGTTACATGTGTTTTTTTTCTTTCAGTCTTTTTTTATCTTTTTCAGTAGATAAACACCACTCAACACTCTTTCATAAATATATCAAACAATTATGCATGGTCTCTTTTCCCAAGTAAAGCACAGAGGTCTTTGAACTTCTTTTTCTACTTCATGACTCTTCACCTAACCCTCCATGAAATCTAATCCCTGTTGCTTTATGAACTGTTCTCTTTCCCATCTTATTTTAATTGCTCAGGTCCACGGATGGTTAAAAAATTACTTCTTTCATAATATTTGGCTTGTTTCATAGAAGAAACTAATGATGAGAAATGTATATACAAATAAAATTGACCCAATAAAGTGTCTTCTCATGCTTGTCCCAGTCCTGAGTTCTCTGTTGTGTGTGAATCATGACATCATTTTCAGGAAGTAATTATTTCTTCATTCAAGTTCAGTGAATACATCTGTGACAAAAACAAACTTCCTTTGTTTTCAAGAAAACAAGTTAATTAAACATTGTTAATTATTCAGAGCTATAGGCATACCATTTAAAAGTTTACTGGTTATGCTTTAAAAATTCTTTATTGAAAATTGCCCTTTAAGTTTGATAATTTTGAAAGTAGAATGAACCTCAAGTTTTGTTATGCTGCGATTTACCTTTTAATTGTCTCACATTTTTACTTTAGTTTTTGACAGGCTTGACTTTAAAGAAATACAGGAAGAGGTCTGTCTGTATTATCTTTTATTACACCAATTGAAATATTTGAAAAAGTTATGCTTACAGGCACAGAAGTCACTCTTCCATGTGTGAAATAGAAATAGCAGCAAAATAGAAGTTGAGAACAGTTGCTCAGAGATAGCAGACATGTATCAATTTAGCTGTCTTTGAAAGAAAAGCAGTTGGTACTTGTGGAAGAGACAGGATAATATGGGGCTGGGGGAGAACAGGAAAGAAACACAGACGATTATATGTAGGGAAAAAGGTGTTTGTCACATGTGCAACACTGGTTAGTCCAAGAGAGAAGGAAGGGAGATTAAAATGTGCTATAAAACCACTCTCCAGGATCCATGCTATTTGGCATCCAGTAGAGTTGCAGGTTTTGCTTACTAGAATTTGAAAGATGTTTCTAGTTTTCACCTGAGCATAAGGGCATAGAGTGTGAGCCATCAGAGAGGAAGGAATGAAAGTCCAGAAACAGAGTGACTATTGAGGGGTGTTCACATATGGGAACTTAATCCTCTCTAGAGTTTGTCTGTTCACTCCAAGTAGTTTTATACTGATCATAGGTCTTGCAATGGCAAGTTACTGGGATAAACTGTTTATATTCCTGAAAGTGCAGTTGTAGAATTGAAAGATAGTGGTGGTTTCTGTGGAGAGATTATTTACTACAGTAATAATAGGAATTTTATGTTTCGTGCTCAAATATGATTTTCAGTCATTTAGTGTTTTTGGACTGTACCTAGGATGTTCCTGATGGTGAGTTTTCTGAGGCTAGAGACTGTTAGAACACCAAGGTGGTTCTTGGAAGACGTCTCTAAAATTACATCTTCTTCTGGAATTGGTTATAATTGGTTTGTGATTTTCTCTTGAAGTGCCAAGTACAATTTTATTTGACAGCTGTAATTCCCTCTGTAGTGCTCAGGTATCTCTTTCAAATAAAGAGAATCTTTTTGTAGAGGTGTACTTTTTAATAAAAGCCTTCTTGGGATAGTCAGTGGTTCTGTGGATGGCATCACAGCATTTTTTTTCAGGACGGATGGGATGGCATCTAGGGTTGCCCGATGTGAGTGAATGTATGTGTGTGTGTATGTATGTTTGTATCAGATGGTTGCCGATTTATGGAAATAAGTTTGTTAGTCCATGGGGTTTTGTGTGTATTAGCTTGTAGATTTCCATCTTTGATCTTGACCTGAGTACCTAGAAAGGATCTTATTACAGGAGTAATTCAGAGGCAGTTTGAAAAGAGTTATGATTATTACATGCATGATTTCAATTAATGAGGAAGTCCAGTTTTTTGTCATGGTGATGAGAATGTTATTCATATGTCTAATGAAGTATGGACTTGGTGCTACACATCTAATGCTGAGTAGTTGTTATTTTATTTAGCTTTCAAATAGCTGCTGCTTTTGATTAAAGTTGTGCATACTAAAACTTTGTCTAGGATATTCAACAATGCCAGCTACCCTACTCCTACTCCTGTCCTTAGACCATCTTGATTACAACAAAGTATTGTGGTAGAAATAAAACCTTTTTGCCTTTCAAGCCCCCTTTTTCCTAGTTTATCTGCACTCAAGCTGACCTTTGCTAGCCCTGTTTCTAATTCTCATATACTCATTTTTAGTAGAGGATATGTGCCGTAAGTAACCAGGGTCAAATTTCTGGGCCCTTGTATGTTAACTCAATGATTTCTAGCCCCTTTTAATCCTTTCCTACACCAGCAGCTGTAGTAATAAGGGTCAAGGGGCTGCTGGGATTGAGGTCATTAGCTTTTTGGTTCTATTTATTCATTTTGTTGGTGTTTTTCACTGATCAGTCCTAATGGATGTTATCCATTCAGCTGTATGGTATTAGAACAGCATTTGACCTTGCCAGCAATATGAAGGTTTAATTTTTAAGTTTCTTTGACTATAAACTGGATACTGCTTTTTAGATATGGGAAGAAATTGTCTCACTTTTCATTATGCTGTGAACTCTCTGTATATCAGTTTGAATACCTCAACAGTAATGTGTATAAAATCAGATCCCACTGAAGGAATAAAAAAACTCCAGCGAGGTCAATGAAACCTTTTAGGGATTTCATTGTTTTTAATGATAATTTATTGGGAAAGGACTGTTTGCAACAAGTAAACTGCTAGGTTTTCTATTACTGCTTAAACCAGCACCTTTATCATTGCTTCAGCATATATTTATCTTTCTTTGACAGAACCACCAGAGCACACAGCCTGAGTCTTTGGGTCTATTACTATTTTGTAAGTGTAGCAAAATGGTGAATGCGCACTATAAGACAACAGTAAGAAAAGTGGAGATTTTATGGCCATCAGTTTGTCTTTAGCTGCCTCACTATAAATGTAAAGCTAAACAGTTAGATTTTTGGATTTCCCTCACTTGTACATAAGGTAAGGTAAAGACAATAGCCATTAGCACATTACCTGGAAATTGACAAATTTGTGCTTTTATGAACTTTAGCAGAAACAACATACCACAGAGTAGATTTTTCACTATGCCAAGCTTTTAACATTCTTTCTTCTGGCATAGTTAAAATGGTTTATGCCTTGACATTGTCAGCTGCTAGTGGTGAGAAGCAATTCCTTCACAGTGAGGAGGCAAGAGTTTATTGTATTTGGTGTTTTTACTGATATGGATGCATGCTCACTAGGCATTGTACTGAAATCAGGTAACTCATTTCATTAAAAAGTCCTTTAGATAGCAGTTATATTTGGTTACCACCGAGTTGGTGTGGATCTGAACCAGAAACACAGAAGTGAAAGGCTTTCTATCCTTCTAACAATTTCCTGAGCCTTCCATTCTCCTATATTGAGGGGTTTTTATAGAGTGGAAAAATGCCTCATCATAAAGCTGTAAGGTTAAAACTAGGTTAAAACTGCAGCCCCTCTCCCTTCCCCAACACTCCTTAAACTGTGGATCTTGTTTGCTGTGGGAAGTGAACTGCAGGAGGAAGCCAGATGGCAGCTGTATTGAGCTGCTGCTTTGTTGTGCAGGATGGGTGCCCCTCCTCCCTTCTCCAAAGCAAATGTTGATTCACGAATGAGGGGTTTATATATCTGAATGAGGGATTCATATGACTTCTTTAAATGTCTGCTCTTTAAATAGTTTGCAAAAGGAATTGATCCTGTACTCATAATGAGAAACAGTTTGAGACATGTATGTGGCAAAGTTGTATAATTTTAAGGTGGACTTTCTAAAGTGGTGCTTATACCCATTGTTAATTTATTGCTCTCAGTTGAACTGCCTGAAGTGCTGTGCCAGCATAGCCTGCTTCGTGTGAAACATACCTCAAACAGAAAAATTGGTTTCTATTTTATTTTAAGGTAAAATATAATCATTTTCTCAGTAATTAAATAAAATTATAGAAAGTATTAAAATATTTTTAAACTAACAAATTTCTAGAGAGAGAATGTTTATTAAATTATAAGAGGAAGATACTTTGGGTGAATGGACCTGATTTACTTCCCAGAATCTGTACCAAATCTTTGAGTGTTTCATGGCACTTAAAAGCATTTATTAAAATTCTACAGTACTTGTAGGTTAATCCTCAGCACTGATTTTCTTTCTAATTTTTACTTTAATTTCTTCATGAAACACAACTTACGTAAGTTTGTACACTTTTTGATTGTTGGCAGACATGTTTGATTACCATTGTATTTATGATGTAGAATACCTAGGAGTTTTAAATTTCCAAGTGTGCCAAGATGGATCTTCAGTTAATACCACATACATACATAGTACAAGGTTTGTGATGATAAAACAGAACTTTATTTCTTTCCCTGATTACTAGGATCATCTTCTTGTAAATCCGAGAACAATGAACAGTCATAACTGCAAAGCTTACCATAAGCACTTTTTTCTAAATATCCAGTGCTGAATTCTCTCTGGCACAGTTGTCAACTGCATGTTCCAGTCTCAGTTTTTTGCCATAAACTGCATTCTAAGCACAATGGAAATAGCATAAACACATAAGAATTAGGAAATTGTGTTATTAACAGGCTGCATTTTTAACCACCATGGGGGATTTATTTAGACTTCCTAGTGTGCAGAATGTGTTTTTTAATGTAAATAGCTACTGAGAAAAAATTCAGATCTTCAGATGAATGTTAGAAATGAGCCTCAACAAAATATTTTAAAGAAAATATACCAAAAAAGCAATGTGGTTTTCCCTCCTATTTTCTTCTTTTTCTTGCTCTCTTACTCTCTTTCTGATGTCAGTTTGTATCTTTTATAATGCAGATGTAAGATGAGAGAAAATGGGGGAATAACTCTGTAGTAGAGATGGAAAGAGCTAAATTAATTGGGTCATAATGCTAAAACTGATATTCCTCCATCTCAACATACCACATTAAAAAGTAGTTTAGGGTGCCTGGCATCATCATGACTAGTAATACACGTAATATCAGCAGTATTCAAGATCATTCAGAATTGAGGTGCATATGGTTTGTAAATAAATAAATAAATATGCATTATGTGTCTTTGTGCATATTAGAGATACATAATAAGCAGACATATATGTTGAAATCTATGTTTCACATCAAACCTCTATAGCATGCTTCATGAGGGAGACAAGACCCATGTGTTTTGCAGAAGCTTTTAAAGCTGTTTCATTTATTTTATTAGCCTTTAATGAATGTAATTAGAACCCAAGTAATTAAATGCAATTGTGCTCAGTATGTTCCTGTTGTAAATTGCCCTAAACAATGTGCATGGTGTGAACAAATTTGTGGGATTAATAGAGGATAGATAATGTTTTTGGATAGTATTTCACACTAAACGGCCGCAGAGAGAAACAAAGAAGCTGGCGCAGTGTCATTAATCTTAGTCAACTGGCAGTTCTGGTGTAATTTGCATGACTTAGGCAGTGACACAAGATGGGGCTAGCTTGGGATGAGTGTTAGATCACTAGGATACATATGTATTTTTTTCTCTTTAGTACTCTGATTTATAAGTAGAAAGAAGTTTGTTTTAAGAAACCGATTCATTCTATTTTCATCTTTGTTTTTATCTTAGATTAATAGAATTACTGGCAGTATATTGTATGTGTTCCTTTGTTTTTATAGATAGCATATTGGTTTATGGATATTAAAAAACATCTGTGCATCCTTATCACCACAGTAGAAAAGCAGATGTGCTGTGATTGGATAGCGTGTTGCTAGTGGAATAGATTTTCTTTCTTCACTCTATCTGATGTGTCTTGTTTCCTAGCTTAAAAAAACCAAACAGGATACAGTAAGACATTTCCAAATTACTTTCTGAAAAACATTATATTAGTCGTAGATAAAATATGCATTTTCATTTTACATTCCTTTAGCCCGCATGATTTTATAAAAATTATTGAATGCATGTAATCTGACTGAGCAGAAGGATAACAACCATAAAATACTTCTTATATTTTAGTTGAGTAATACCTTTTCACAATACAATAGTGACCACTGCAGTTAATTTTCACGACAAATTTTAGGTGCCTTTGTTTGGGTTAGTTTGGTTTTTCTTAAACTTACAGCTGGCTGAAAATATCTGTCAAAGTGAGCTGTTTTGCTGAAAGTACAAACAAAAATATTCCACTAGCTTGCAGTTTTAGATGGAGTCAAAATTATTTTGAGCCCTGTTAGCTGAAATGTCTCTGTCCCTGACCTTAACATTGTTTTCAAAATAATTCTGATAGAAAGCTAATCTTTTTATATATGTTATGGTCCCATTTGTGAGAAAAGGTACTATGTCCAAAATTGATCCCGACCCATTTCATGACACCAAAATCTTTCTATAAGCATATGATGTTGCATATTAGCCACTGCCCGTTTTGACAAAAAACTGTGCCAGAATCACATGTCCTGAACTAATGAATATAATATGTATGGAAAATATTATTGTGTTAAATATGTTCCTTCCACACACCCTGTTGTCTTGTTATTCTGTATTACCATGGTGTAAACTTAGAAGTGTAGTAAAATTGACTGATAACTAAACTGGGGATCTTCAGAAACCCTTGAGAAATTGCAAATCTGACAGATAAACAGGAAGGGATTCCTGCTTCAGCAGTATCAGTGGATCTTCTAATTGTAATTTTTCAACACAGGAAGGTTGCACTCAACCAAGTCTGAGAAAGAACAAGATAGGGTTTTCAGAGGCTGTTCAGCCAAGTAGTTACCTGTTGGGCAAGTCCTATGAGCTGTATTTCTTATATTTTAAAAATCATATGTTTAATGAAAGCTTTTTCATCCTTTTTAAAATTGCATCATTAAATAGTGAAAATGAGGCATTTAAAATACAAATTTCGTAGGCAACCTTGAGTTCTCTTAAATGGTTTGATGATGCTAAAGTGTTTTACGTTTTTGTCATTGCATACAAAACAATTGTAATTACAGTCTTAATATGTGAAATGTGAAAATAGCACAGCTGTTACACCCAACTTTGTATGGTAAATATAACAACAAGTACTAGTAATGAAAATTTCCAGGCATTCAGTTAGGCCACCTAAATCTGAAACTGATTTGTCCCAAATGGTCTTGTCTCCTGAACTGTGAGTAAACAGTGCAAAAGTAAATTAATTGGAATGAAACATGTGAATTACTATACCTTTGATGAAAAAAAATATTAACCATATACTGATACAGAGAATTATGATGGCATTAAAAACAATATGCTTGTAGCAGTTTGGGAAAATATAAAGTGTTTAAGCTATAGAATGTGCTCTACCGTGGATTTTAATAAAGGGAAAGGAAGCATGTAAGGACAGTAGAATACAGTAAATAGAAAGTGACTGGATGAGGAAGCCCAGAGAGTGGTGCTGAATGGAGTCAAATCCAGCTGGTAGCCAGTCACAAGTGGTGTTCCCAAGGGCTCAGTGTTGGATTCAGTTCTGTTTAATATCCTTATTAACGATCTGGACAAGGGGATTAAGTGCACCCTCAGTGAGTTTGCAGGTGACACCAAGTTGGGCAGAAGTGTTGATCTGCTGCAGGATAGGAAGGCTCTGCAGAGGGATCTGGACAGGCTGGATTGATGGAGTGAGGCCAATTGTGTGAGATGTAACAAGGCCCAGTGCCAGGTCCTGCACTTGGATCACAGCAATCCCAGGCAGCGCTACAGGCTGGGGGAAGAGTGGTCCAGAATTTCTTATTTGACAATTAAGAAAGTATGTGGAGAAAATTATTTGCGGGCTTAGCTGCACAAATTTTAAAGCGCAACCGTCTGCTTACCTGGAAAGCTGCCTGATGGAGAAGAACCTGGGGGTGCTGCTCAACAGCCAGCTGGACACAGTCCAGTGTGTGCCCAGGTAGCCAGGAAGGCCAATGACATCCTAGTGTGTATCAGCAATGGTGCGGCCAGCAGCGATTGTCCGCCTGTGCTCTGCGCTGGTGAGGCCACAGCTGGAGTCGCGTGTTCAGTATTGGGCTCCTCACCTGAAGGACGCTGAGGTGCTGGAGCATGTCCAGAGCTGATGAAGGGTCTGGAACACAGTTCATACAAGGAGCAGCTGAGGGAGCTGGAGGTGTTTAGCCTGAGAAAAGAAGGCTCAAGGGGAAGCCTTAATTGCTCTCTACAAGTGCCTGAAAGGGGAATGTAGTGAGGTGGGCATTAGTCTCTTCTACCTGGTAACAAGTGACAAGACCAGAGAAAACAGTTCCAAGTTGCACCAGGGACATTTATACTGGGTATTAGGAATAACTCTTTTACTGAAGGGGTTATCAGGCATTGGAACAGGTTGTCTGGGTTGAGTCACCATCCCTGAAGGTATTTGAGACATGTAGACATGATACTTAGGGACCTGGTTTAGTGGTGGACTTGGCAGTGCTGGAATCATGGTTTTATTTGATGATCCTATTAGTCTTTTCTACCTAAGTGATTCTGTGATCCTCTGATTCTATGAAATATACTGCGTATTTAATGTGACTTGGCTAACTTGAATTTTACTTCTTCCTGACTCCGTAGGAGTTAACTTCAACACATTTTTGGTGGTGTTTCCTTACAAGGTCCAGAATGTTTAAAGCAGTTGTTCTCAGTGACCTTTTCATTTTAGAAGTACAATTAAATTTGTAGTTCTGAGTCTTCAATCTGTAAAATTTAGACTAACATAAGTGCACTTCTCAGTGAATTGCGCTGTTTTAGAGAGGTTACAGGGAAGTAGACAAGGTTCTTTTTATACGGGAGGACAGTCTGCATTTTTTTGTGGTTTGTATGATACAAAGATTATCAAGTAATCCAGTGTCAACAAGTGCTGCAACAGTTTAGCCTGCATACTTGTAAATACAATTTTTGGTAATACAAGTTTTGTAGATCTGCACCTAGAACTAGCTGCTAGAGACAGCTCTGCTCATGTGAAAAGTCATGAAATAAAAATGCTTGAACTCAACTTGCTTATTGGTGTGTCAGCTCTACAGCTGTCTCAACACACCACAAAACATTCTTAGTATTGTTTCTTACCCAAAGTATCTTAATAATAATATTTAAGAAGGCTCCTACTAGCATCTATGCCACTGAAACAATATGGATTATCTCTATTTTGCCTCAGCAATTAAATGTTATTTTTCTGTCTTGTGGAAGAAAAGTTCTATTGTTTTTTCTTTGATAACTAATATGATGTACAAAATAGCAAAAGTAATTAATTAACAATTCATGAAAGTAGTTGACTCCAATTAATATGCCATTGACCCAAGCATCACTGTTCAACAATTAAAGACCAGGACCATAATATTTATTATGAGGTCAGACATATCGATATAGCATTAAAATGAATCACAGGTACTACACTGCATAGCAATTATGTTAATGCAAAAAATATCAATGTTTCATAGATTTTAAATGGGGAAAAAGTGATACAACCCAGAATTTCTTATTTGATAATTATGAAAGAATGTAGAGAAAATTTTGTATGGGCTTTGCTGCACAATGGTCTGCTTACCTGGAGTAATGAATTCTGTAGGAGGCAGTTTCCTTTTCCATCTCTTCAAATTATTACGATATTTATTTTTACATAAAGTTTGGGGAACTTCATCCTTCTGATCAATTAGACTAGATTGCTATAAGATGCAGACTTCTAAAAGAATAATGGGATTTCTAGGACTTTTTTCTGTTGGTTCATAATGAAAATCTTACACTCCTTCCTTCTTGCTTCATGACCCTTTTGTTGTTCTACATGTTATTTAGTGCCTGTTGTTCTATTAAACAGACTTCTTTTTAGCATTTAGGTGTAAGGCCAAAATAGAGTTAAAACATTATTTAATTGAAATAATTCTTAACAATAATAAGTTTTTTTCTTTTGCTAATTCTATTGCTTTGGACTGTATCACTGTATATCAGTTATCCAGCTGAAAAGCAGCCTGATTTATTCCTTTCTTATTCTGAGCAAAACTGTGAGCATAGATCCTGACTAAAATATAATCAAATTGGAATACATTGAGAAGTTTGGTTTATTTTTCAGTGTTTCTAGGTATGTTAAAATGGTATATGAATGTTGATGGGCTTGAATTTATTCTGGTTTTGACCCCCCCAAAAAATATTTTTTAGATTTCAGTTCATAAAAGCAAAAACGCAAACCTGAAAGAATCAAACTTTCCAATTTCCTTCTTAAAGATCCTGAGAATGTACATGTACAAGGCAATTCACACATCTCCCTTAATCGTGTGATTAATTCTATCACAGTTTGAGGTAAATGGGAGAGATAATTCCTTATTACTCATGAATAGGCAGAGACCACTGGTAAGATCTTTCTAGATGCCACACTGATTCAGACATTCCTGTTCCGTTCTAAATCTTGTTCTACTGCGAATTCTAAATTCAGTGGTCATATCTCTAGTCTTACCTAGTTAAAGATTTTATATCTCCTCCCAGGAATTTACACATCAGTTACTTGACGAAATGTGAAAGCTATAGCAAGGAGTAGTTGCAAAATTATTTATTAAATTTGAAAAAAATACCATATCTAGGAAAACTAAAATTTCTTGGTGATACTAAGTGGCAATAATTTGTGCCTGCATTTTCTGGAATTGAGAAGGTAATGATATTGTTTAGAATATTGTAGCAGGGACCAGTTTCACTGCTGATGTGAGTGGGAAGATGCTTTTTGACAGTTTTGTATTCATATTGAATCAGTTTGGTACCTCAGCAGATGAAATTGCTAAAGCAGTTTCATTAACTCCTTTTCAAAATTCATTTTAAGACATTAACTTATATTTTAGGTGTTATTTATTATTGTTTAGACTTATATTTAGATGTTTTAATTAGCTTTTAATCTTATTACATGCTATGTATTAATATTTATCTTGTTATTACATGTTGTTTCTTGTTATTAAAGGAGAGAGCACACACATAATTTATTGTAAATTTCAAAAAAGAGATGTCCTCACTGAATAAGTAAAAATGCTTGAGTTGTTCCACATTTTCTTAAATCAGGTGAATCTATAGAACCTGTTGATCACTTCAAGAATTATTTCCTTCTCTTGTCTTCAAAATACTGATATACAAAATACTGGCTTGATAAAAATGGACATACAATAGGTTGAAGGGTGGTTTTCAACTATATTGTTATTCCAAATGCTCCTGCACCTTGCACAAGTGCAATATTGCCTTATTGCTGTTAATATTGCAATTTTTGTTCCACCAACATGGTATTGAGATGTCTACATGCATGTGCACACTTACACACAAGAGGAAACTATTTACTACTATGCTGAACTCTGCTACAGTAAAATCTGTACTTCTGTGGCAAGCAAATTAGGAAAGTTTTGAGGCAACATCCAATATTGGTTTAAAACAGCTTTCTGTTTATTTGTCATCCTTCAGCAAGTAACTGACCCATTGGGATGCATGAGTATAAACAGTGTGAAGGACACTCATGTCCTTGTGACCAACTGCTCTTTTTGTGTCATGCAGGTTCTAAATATTTATGTTGTTTTAATATGCTTGAGCTATAAAATATTGGTATAGATTTCTTAAAAGGCCTGGTTTTTTTGGTGAAAGAAGAAAAGTAATCATTACTAAACTCACTGATTTTTGCACATGAATGAGACTCTTTAACTTGGCAAGGGATTCTTAATAGGTAAGTGTTCACTGTGTTTATTTTTTATCATAAATTACAAGCCTTTTCATTTCTGTTTATCAAGTGTGTACTACAATTGAAAACCAAAGTTGCATGCTTAACACACAATTCCAGCTCAGTCAAGTTTATTTCTCTATGCTAATAGATGGCAAAAAACCAGCTACTTGTATCTTTGCTAGTAGTAAAAACAATCTCTTAAGGCTGAAAAAGAACCTACTGGAAGTATAAGTCCTAGTATACTATTCCACATAATTGATTACATAACTTTGTTGTACATATTCCATATAATATTTATGTTTTCTTTGAAATATTTAGCTGAGCAAGCTAAAATAGAGCATAAATTCATACACTTTGCCATAATTATAAAAAATTTGACTTGTATTACATACATATTTCAAAATAAAATTGTTTTCTTAAAAGGTTCCTAATTCAAATAAAAATATTTCTATATTTTCTACTCTAAGTAAAGAATGTACAAGAATATGAGAGAATATCAATGGGTGCAGAGTCTATTGTGTGTGTATAAATTTCAGCCCAGCTCCAGTTACTCTTTCCATTATACAAAGAGAAACGTAGAATAATAGGAAAATAGGAATGGAGTTAGTTTTGACTTTCTTGGCTTTTTGGTGTGTTCCTTTCTTATTTTTTCACTTGGACTAAATGCATTTTTGAAAACCAAAACAACCCACTTCAACAGAAATGGAATTCAGCAGAAACTTTTTCTCAAACACATCTGATGTAACAGAATTTATGACAGTTTTTTTTTTGAGCCCAAGGCAGAATGTTCTACCAAAATAATAGAGGTCTTTAAATATTCAGTTGCCTGTTGACCAGGGTTTTGTGTTTTCCTGCTGTCTCTTTAAATATGAGTATTTAATCTGTGTCAGCCGTTTCTCAAATGTGAGAAGCTCAACTTTGTAGCTAGTGCCATAAATGGGAGTAGCTTTTCTTGCTCCTCTGTGAGTTATTTGACTTCTAATTAGCTCTGCAGACAGATTAAAGAATTCTATAGTGAGATATTCACCTGACGTGTCAGGAAACCAATTCCACATTTGTCTAGGTACTGTTGCTACCTGTTATATTGCCAGTGGTGATTCCCTGAAATAGACACTTCCAGTTCATATCCAGCTATGTCCAACTTTGAAATGTTTTAATGCTATTATTAATGCACTGCATTCAGGGAGCTGCTCCCTCGCAGTGGGATAGTTGAAGCACAGAGAGCTTGCAACAATTGCTCAGGATAAACAATTGCTTAGTGTTAGATCACACATTTAGGATATTGCAAAATTATGACCTGAACTTGCACCTGATTTTATAGGCGTTAAAGGAGCGTTCTAAATTTTTACACCAGACCAATACTGATTGATTTCCATTAGCACCTGTGATGGCTATGCTGTTTAGGATTATTTTTTTGCCACTGGCTCCCTGCAAAGCTATGACTGTAAAAGAGAACTTGCTTGGCTGTCTGCTCACTTTGATGCTTTTGAGAAATTATGTGGTGTCCACAGATTTATGTGATATATGGAATTTGTACCTATTTTGAGAAAAAAATAGGCAAAAAAGAATTTTAAATTGTTAGAAGTTTTGTCTGGCTATTCTACATAATTTCTTGTCTTCCTTGGACAAAATTGTTTTCTTATTTACAGGCTCTAACCATTTTGTCTCAACTATCAGCATTTTTAATAGTATACTTTTGTGTTGCAAATATAATACTCAAGTACAGTTCTCTGTAATGCATTGATCTGAAATAGTACTTTGCTGCTTTGCCAGATTTGTCCCAAGATCAAAGGTTGAACTCCCTCCTAACATTAAAATATGTTTACAGGTTGGCTCTTTCCTACCTTTGCCAGTCTTACTCAAGGGAGTTAGAAACATGGATTAAACGTGATGAACAGTGGTTCTCCAACTCTCATTCTTAAGAGCTGTAGAGTGGGCAGCGAACCTTTCTGATTTCTTGTAGCACTTCTTCTGAATTTTGTTGCTGTGGAAAATAGTATCATGCCCATTGGAATTTCCAAACGTCTTTCAATTGATTTTAGTATACAGCACAAGCGATTCCCAATGAGAGAGCACCTTAAGTTGTGAAACTGTATGTGCAGTAGGAAATATTACTTGAAGAAAAGATATGAACTGGAGACTGGAAATTTCTGCCCTAAGATCTATCAACTATTTTCTGAACCACAAAGCAGAGAGCTGTTTATGTTTGTTACTACTTTTTAATTCCTGTTGGCAGTGACATGCAGACTATGAAATGTGTTAGGCTTGATTTGCATAAATCAGAAGGTTGTCAGCGTCTTCCTTTTAGATGTCTATTTGCCTTAAAATCCAAATGGATGACCTCATTGTAACACAAATAAATAGTGTTGGTAAATGTTATTATAAATTTCTTCTATTACTGAACATACAGATGGAAATGCAAAGTTAAAATTTGTGATATTCATTCTTACATATACTGAGCTTTGTTACCAGTCTCCTAGATTTTTAAGACACTTTTTCATTATCAAAAAAGTTTTGATATCTGTATTTCAAAATGCTTAATCTTATTCTGTACACATGGTATTTTGTCTAAAATAAAATGTATGTGTTGATATACCTCATTGTATCAATACAAATATAAATTTTAGGCCCTCTGGATGTTTGTCTTGATGAAATAGAAAGAGGAAATATCTTACTCTCTCAATTCAATGGTTATTTCTCTGTGTTATCAAGGATCAGGAATGGCAGATGTGTTATAGGAAACATGAAGGGAAATAAGGAAAATATTGGAATTGGAAAAATTCTGGATAATTTTCTGAGAGCAAAGAATATCTGTTTGTATTAGTAGCATACTTGGATTATGCAATTGGTTAGATGCATTGTTAGATACTTTTTATCAAGGTGAGTTGTTTTGTTTCTAGGCTTTAACTCCTCATGAAGGACAGTTACAGATCTCAGTGCGGTATATTGATTTGACTTTCTATTTTTCTGTACACATTTTTTAAAAAACATTTTGTCCTGGCAGGCAGGAGTCACCCATGTCCTGGGTTGCAGCAGACACAGCATGGCCAGCAGATCCAAGGACGTGATTGTGCTGCTCTGCTCACCCCGAGTTCCATGTACAGTTTTGGATGCCACAGTATAAGAAGGATATCAAGCTGTTAGAAAGCATCCAAAGGAGGATTAAGGAGATGCTGAGTGGAAGCCGTACAAGGAGCAGCAGAGGTCACTTTGTTCAGCCTGGTGGAGAGCAGACTGTGGGGAGATCTCATTGCCATTAAAACTTCTGTGGTGCCCAGTGACAGAACCAGAGGGAATGGCCTGAAGCTGTGTCAGGGGATGTTTAGGCTGGATATTAGGAAAAGGTTCTTCCCCCAGGAGTTGTCAGGTACTGGAACAGCTCCCCAGGGCAGTGGTCACACCAGCCTCACAGAGATCAAGAAGCATTTGGACCATGCTCTCAGATGCATGGTGTGACTCTGGAGGTGTCTTGTGCAAGGTCAGGAGTTGGACTTTATGATCCTTGTGGGTCCCTTCCAACACAGCATATTCCATGATTCTCTGATTTTTTTTTTGAGATTTCAGATTAAACAGTTTTCCTTAAAGTGCACAATTTTATTTGAAATCTTAAATTTTGTACAGCTCTAAGATGATTTGCATTGGTCTGTCAGAGGTATGGTTAACAAAATGACAAAATAATTGTTTTTGTTACCACTAGGATATAACAGGCAGCAAGCTGAATATCTGTAATTTTCATTACAAAAGCATTGATGTTTAACCTTTCTGTACTTGGATGGTTGAATGTTGAGCTACAAGTGGATAGATTTCCATTTTCAGGTCTGCTTTTAGTGTCCTCCTCAGTGGATACTATCGGTTATGTGAAATCATCCTGTCGCTTTCTAAACAAGCTACTGAGCTTTGGAATTTTTAAAGAAAGACTCATTTTCTTTTCACCCTTATAAGTGTGCCCTTTCCAAATTCTAACTCTTCTTGCTTTTGAAATAAGGAAAGTACCAAAAAAACTATGCTTGTAATTAAAAGTCATTTTAAAATAACCTCAGAAGATTGTTTCTAGAAATCAAAACATCTTTATGGTCCCATTTCTAAGGAAAGAAAGACAAGTGACTGGGATCCTGTACACTTTACTGTAGTCTACATTAATTACCTTCTATTAAAAAATGACAAAGACCTTTTTGAAAGGGAATCTGGCACTCTTTCCACAGAAATGATGGCAGACACCCTACTCTGCTGATTTCTTGACACTTCTAATTACCTGTATTCATTTGAAATCGTTTCCTTTGTAGTGAGTTATTGGCATGATTTTCAGAGAACAAGAGGAAAATGGAAAACATTTTAGCAAGTTAAGAAAAAAAAAATCAACAGTATCATTGTTTGCAGCTTTTGTTGAAACTAGCTACGTGAGTCATTTGAGGGACATGAAGGTAAATGAAAGGTTATACTTTGCCCTGCACGTTGTCGCTGGTATTTGTAATGTCAATAACTGTAGAAGGTTGTCAGGAAACTGGAGAGATAAAGGTCAATAGCAATGACAAATATATCATTGTATGTGTTTGAATATGCAATATCAGCCTAATCTCACGGTGGAGGTTTTCACACCCTGGAAATATCAATCAGAGGCTGTATCAGAACTATCCAATCTTTTCCGTGTACAAGAATTAAATGGGAGATCAGAAGATTTAAGTTTTAGCATATTTACACTATTTTTTTCCAGATTGCTTTCTGTATTTAGTACAGAGAAACAAGTTATTATCTCAAAAAAAGATTTGCCTGAAATAAAATACTAACAAAGATTTTTTGTAAAAAGAAAAGATATTCTAGTTTCCTTAATTTGTTACAGGACATTGAATATTAATTTCTGTATAAAATCTGATATTGCTACAGTTTTCAAAATATTTTTGCAAGCAATATCTTTTTGCAGTTATGTGCAAATCCTTTTTTCTTTTTTGTATGCAAAGGCAACAGCATCCCATTTGATGTGCCTCTTACAGGAATAGACCATTATTTTTTTACAAACTGTGTTGAAGTTCAAGAGCTCTGTTAAAAGCAACTACAGCCTACAGTTAAATGAATGTGTAAAGGAATAATCCTTCTGAGAGAATCACAACTAAACATATCAGAGCACAAGATTCTTAATTGTTTCAAATGTGTATCCTAATGTAGGAAACCCCAAATTTGACCTTTAGGGGAATACCAAATCACAAGTTATTACATTATTATATTACTTTCTGAGATTACAAAAGAGCTAAAAATCATGACATGAAGAGCAAGGAAAGAATTTATATTCAGAGAGACATGAGGCATTGAAAGTGAAAAGAGCAATTCATTGAGAATCTTGAGGTAGGATGGGAGGGAAGGGACATAGCAGTGGGAGGATGAATTCTGAGAATAGTAGGAAGGAAGTTTAGCAGCAGAATGGTCTTGCTTGAGAGGCAATTAGAAGAAATAGTAAAGCATTTTAAAAAGTGATTGTGGGAAGCAAAGGGAATAGTGAGTACAAATCATTCACTGCTTAGAGATGTGAAGTGCAATATAGTAAAGAAAAAAAGCTGAAAATGCAGTAAGGCACAAAGACGCGTGTTAGAGAAAGATCCAAGCATCAGCCTTCTGAAACATCTCTGAATCTAACTTTTTTAAAAAATAAACTGAGTACAAAAATATTTACTAACCCTGAAATAAAGATTTCACTCTTTCTTTGCATATGAATTCCTTTTACAAGATGTTAGTAATTTGAACATTTGCACCAATAAGGTATCACTTCTTTAGTGTTCCTAAAATTCTGAGAACTTCAACACAAAACTGTAATAATTTCAGAGTCATTTGGTGTTGAGTGGCTTGTAGTTTCTGACTTTATTCTGTTTATTGTGGTATACATATTTAGTGACTAATTTAAGTGCCATCAGTGAGTTTTGAGCACCTTTTGCCTTTTTGGCTTTGGGTCTTAATTTAGTACAAAATGTGTTTAATTACAGTTTGAGACTGCATCATAAGTCTGTTCAGTTCAGAAAATCACTAAAGAATATTTTTGTTGTTTATACAACAGTTAGCAAGTTTGAGGAAGTGCTTCTAGAAGTACACTGTTAGGTGAAGTGTTTTGCTTGGGTCATTTTCTCTAAGTACTTTTGACCTCTAAATACATTTTTTTCCTGAGAGTAAACATCTTAGCTGAGTTTCCAAGGACATAATAATGACTCCCATTGCATGCATACAAGTGAATACGTCCCTGCCTGATTTTAAATCATCTGTCACCCAAGTAATTTGAAACATTTCTACAAAAGGAAAACATCCCATCTCACAAGAAACATTACAAAAATATCACAGATTAAAGCAGTATCATGTTTTTCAGTCATGTGGTGTGTGTATTTACCTTAAGTGTTGCTTCATTTAACCAGGTATTGAAGTGCTACACCAATTATTTTTTTTTACAGTGCTGTCTGAGAAATGAGCTTGTAGTTCTGGACTGTCCCTTGTCTATACTGTTGACCTATGAATTTTAGTGTGTGTGAAAAATTTTGTCTTCTCTGAGCTTATGGTGTCTGATACTTTAGAGCTAGTTTAGATGATTCTCATTTTTATTTCTCTCCTCGTTCTGCCTTCCCTGTCTCCTCCCCTCCTTTCTCTGCTACCCAACGCTCTCCCTTTCATCTTCTCCTCCATTTCTGCAATCCCCACACCACTCTCTCTCTCTCCCTCTCCTTTTAGTGTTGCAGTACAACAGTTGTCTTTTCAAGCACAGGGTATTTCTCTACCTGTCCTACGTACTCGTTCCTCACACATTGCTTCATTAGACTTCCTCACTCTCTCTGCTCAACCATAAAGATATATGTTAGTTAGGTTTTCCTTTTGAAAACACTCCCATCCCTTATTATAGAACAATATTTCTTAGATTTACTATTTTCAAACAAATTCTTAATTATATTATTGTCTAAGGCCTGTTATGTGCTCAAGCTATGATGGTGCTATGAGATGATTACAGTTATAAGGCTGTGAGGAGACAATTGCATTGCTCTTTTAAATCTGTGTTTTAGCACTCTGAAATGGGGATATCTTTCAATATTTGCAATCTCTGTGTTTTTGCAATCAAGGAAAACAAAAAAGAATTCACAATGTTTTCCATAGCTGCTGGATAATCTCCTATGTATTGTTAAATGCATGGCTGAGGATTAGATGCTCCCAATACCTGGATAATTTCTAGGTTGAAATGCATTGCTTTGGAAATGAAAGATTTTTCTGAAATAGACATTTACTTCCTATATTCATGTGAGCTGAAGGATCTCTAAGCCCAGCAGATTTGTCTGATGTTTTTACCTTTTATGTTTTTATACAAACTGTGAAACTTCTGTAACTACAGGTACCTGAACCTGTGCGACATAATTTGAAGTCCCTGGCTGATCTAAATGAAGAAAAAGAATGTGTAATTTCTATCTTGATACCTTTTCTCCCGGAAAGGTAATGCTGTACTTGGCTTTACTTTGCAAGGATTCAGCATATGAAGACTGGAATCTATTAGGAGCTTTTGAAGAGCACTGCTTTGCTCTTGAGTGCAGGGCATGTGCCCATGCATAGGCCATAACAGAGCAGATTTTTCCTAACCATTTTCCCCAAATTCTAGAAATTTATTTCTACTGCTTCATAAATGTCACCATATCATACATTATTGAATATTTTGTTTTTTGCCAGGTAAACTACCAGTATTACAAAGGTCAGTTTGTATGTTTTTGTTAATGCGTACTGGTGAATACCTTTTGGAGTTTTAGAACATCATAGCGCTGTAAAAGTACTGCAAATAAATTCTTTCACACATGAATTTATTCTTGTTAAAGGGAAAGTGCTGCATATTTTTAAATACATGGATATAAATATAAAAGACCTAAAAATAGACTTGTGCAAGTGTCTCCCAGTTTCTGCATTGCTATTAAATGCAGAATTTTAAAACCCCCACATGTGAAATGATTTTTATTTAGAATTGTGTTTTTGTGATTTCTTTTTTGACAAAGAAAGGCCTTTTGTTCTGGTTTCTTCAGCAGACCTCATTTTGTGACTTTCTACTGTCCCCTAGTGGCATTTTAATCTTTGTAACTATTGTGGTATTGCCATTCTGCATTGCTTCTGTGCTTTTCTGTTACCCTGAGACTATCATTAACAAACATTTAAAATACTATTAAACAACCCATCAACTGACTGTGGAAGCAATAACATTGCTCTTTAGCCCAACCGGTCCTTTCAGATATTTAAAAATGATATAAACAAAGCCAGCAACCATATGCTATCTATATAATGCATTACTTTGTTACAGTAAACATTTCAGATTTGCAGAATGTTAACACAAACCTGATGAAAGAAAATTGTTATTAGTTGTGACGAGCCTATACATACCCTACAGTAGCTAAAATGTAATTTGTGAGAGGTTAGAGAATTATTGTCAGTAGTCTTAGTGGGAGCATGCATTCTAGCTATTCTTTTTATTTTCTTCCCTTTAAACTCACACTGCATTTCCATTAGATTGTTAGCAAATTTAATATACACTACAGTGTCACTTTTACATAAAATATTAATATATTACAGAGAAGTACCACATTAGTAGCTATCTCAACTGATAGCTGTTGAAAATGGACTTCTTAAGTTTTCCATATGTTCCATATAGATACACACATTTGATGTTTCTTGTTCTTAAATACATAGCTGCCTGTTCTTTCTTGTGGGTGTATTTGTGTACATTTTCTTTCTTCACAGTAAGAGTCACATACATTTTCTCAATTTAACCTGGTTTTTGATTAGGGTATACTCAGTTCTTTGTTTCGTTTTTTTGTTTATTTTTTTTAATTATAGGCAACCAGAAGCAAACTACTACAGTCCCTGCTGTTGTGAGCTTCAGTGACTAGCTCTCCCATGCTGGTGATAGATTTCATTTTACACTAAATATAAGAGCATTTCTTTATCTGAATTTATATATGCATATATATATGTAGAAAAAGACTGGATGATACAGACAGTTGTATGTAATATTTTAAGGTAAGTAATATTTAACTTAGGAATTACAATCTTTCCCAGATTTGAAAAATCTGAACAATTGGTGATTCATGTAGTGCAACAAATTTCATTTTGAATGAAGGTGCAAAAATCTACATTGATATTTTCAAAAATTGTAGATGCACACACATACACAGACACATACATTCAAAATTAAAAGAATGAGAATCTCTTTAAGCTGTTGGGGTTTTGGGGTTTTTTTAGCTTTCTATAAGATTAACAAAATCGAGGTCAGTACAAGAAATGCCTGTTTAATATCTACCATACTATTTTTAGTTGATAGCTATAAAAGATGACAGCGCTGCAAGTACAAGGTATTGTGAATTTTGGCCCATTAACTCAGCATTTTAGGAATCAAAGAGATATATATTGCATTAATGACTTCTTGGCACTGTCTACTAGAGTATTATGGTTGTAATAACTACCGCACTAAAACTGCTGTTTTACACTTTTATCTTGAAAGGCAGAAACCCTTCAGCCATCATATTTTCTTAAAATGGTTCATTGTATGCTGTATGCCTTGGTTTAAAAATAAGAATGTGCTATGACAATTTTTACAATTTATATTCTTGAAAAGACTAAGAAGGATTTGTGCTAGTTTTTGAGCCTTGTCTGTCTTCAGTAGTCATAGTGCAATTCTGTGTAGATCTGTTTATCTATCCTTAGGTTTAATTAAGATATCCCAAAACAAAGCCCTGGAGTGCTGTCGCTTTGGGCACAAACACAAAAAATGCAACCAATGCTAACATTCTGCTTAGTATCGTTTTTAAGATGTGGAAAAAAGAGATTTTAGAGCTCTCAGATTATACAAGAAGGTTTAAAATATGTTCCCCTTTATTTGTACTTTTTCAGATGATCTGGTACAGCTTTCCAAATTCCTTCTTTGATATTTTTTTTCAAACAGCAATATCTCAAATTGAAGCATAAAACTTTTACAGCTTCTGTTTTCGCAAAGTTTTGTGTTCATTTTTTACAAAATCCTTCAGTAATCAGATTTATATTAAGATATAGCTTCTGTTTGTAGGAAACACAAACTGCTTTGACAAGCTAAAATGAACTGTAAATTTTCCTTTGAGATGTGTAGCTTTGCTTTAGCAAAGCATAGCTTGTTCACAACCTTAATTTAAAATATAAAATTATCTGTTTCATTTGGAGTTTATATGTTTATGGCTCTAAAAAATCTCCTGAAAAAATGATTTGCCTAATTATTACTAAGATACTACAGAGGATTAAAAATAGATGTCTTCACTGTATTGCACTAGAACAGTATAAGGCTATCAGTGGCCTACTTCCCTAAAATTAGTTTTCTCCGTAACGTCTAATAAAGCTAAGCAGTCTCGCATTTTACTACTTAGGAGACTATCTAAACAGAATGAACAGATTTATAGGGTTATTTTTAGTATGTGTCACTTGCATTACAGTTTACTTTTACTTTTGAAGCTTATTTGACGTTCTTGGTAAAAATATATAGTCAGAAATCTCATTAAAGTTGTTCATAAAGTACAGTCTCAGTAGGGTTGTTACCTCTCTCCCAAAAAATGGGGGAAAACTGCCCATATCCACATACATATGCATCATGTTGTCTGGATTTTATGTTATTTTTTAAATTAATATTTAGAAACAAAATTGAAACACCTGCAGATGAAAATTTAGAGAATGTTTGTATAAATAATTGGTCAATTCACAGGTTAAGTAACTAAGCATGTTGTCACTGTGGAGTATTTCGGAGAGCAACAGGTAAATGTTGACATATCTAAAATGGTAATTATTTTGTTCCATCACTGCAAGAAATGTTTGTGGTGGTGAAATAAGTTTTAAGTTCTTGAAATGTAGAATATTGTATTTTCTGAAAATCACTTTTCTGTGAATTAGATATGTATATAAAAGGGCATATAGAATTCATAGTATCTTTTCTGAAAATGCACAGTTGTGTTCTATGATGAAATACAGTTATAGACGTATATGTTAAATCCATCTGGGGAAAAATGCCTCTGTGTGTGTGTTTAAAACGATAGCTTTTGCATATATTTTTAATGAATCATATTTATCTGAATTGCGGAATATTGAGGAGATAAACCTGAAGCCACATTTAACTGTTTTATGTGTTATTTCATATTTATGGAAATATTTTGATGATGTTAAACTGTAAAGGAAACCTAAACTGACACTGCCTTCTGGACCTATTAATCAGGTTAGTGTAAAACTGTGGAATAAGGAAATGCCCAAACCATAGATATCACTCAGCCACAGAATTCAAGTAGATCTTGAATTTCAAGATATGATTAACAAACAGGAATTTTAGATATACAGACAACTCTGATAAGATTACATTTTAGAATAAGATTTTTTTGAAACTGCTAAAGTACTAGTGCAAGGTGAATTCTGAGAAAATTTTATTTCCTTACATACTGACTTCATTTCACATGAACACATATGCAGAAAATTCTATCGGTTTAAAAAAATTAGTTTGCTGTAACAATTTTTAAATATAAAAGTCAATATGCAGCACTTAAACGTGGAAAGAAATAATTTCTATAAATGTATCTGTTGACAAATTGCTTTCTACAAAGCAAGCATGGAATCGAAAGAATAAAATGATACACGCTAATAGGTTAATATTAATCATTATCTATGATGAAGAGGAAATTGAGATAACTTGGAAGGGTTAAAAGTGGGCTGTTTTCTTTCTGGATATATCTTTAGGAGGTTTTGGTTGTATCTGCCTGAATATTAAGTCAGCAAAGTAAAAGTAGCAAATGGTTACTGTAGTCAGCCAGCAAATTGCATATGAAACAAAGAATTACTGTGTTCATACTAGCTGATAAAGAATTACTGCACAGACAAAGCCATTTAAAATTTGCAGCTCCAACCAGACAATTTTTTATGTTTTACAAAGAAGTACAATTACATTTTGAATGACCTTATGCCACAGTGATGATATAAAGAAGAGATTTGTCTCTGCTCCTGGGTCTAGCTTGTATATCCCATATTCATCAGTACATTTCAGTTGGTGTAGCTGAGATTGTCTATCTTTGTCTATTTTAAGATATGAATTAAACTCAAATGTCTTTCAAATGTGATACTGTACTTACTCTGTTCAAATAATAGAAATAATTTATTGCAGTAATCTGGATTTATGTCTTGGTTAGTTAGAGTAAATATATGGCCTCCATGGGATTCCCTTTTGCCCCTTAAATTCCACAGTGCTTTAAAATGTGAGTTAGAGAAAGTTTAGCATGTTTTGCAAAAAAAAAAAAAAAACAAAACCAAAAAACCAAACTTTAAAACGTATACTAATGAGAAATGAAACTCAAAAATAATGTTGACAAGCTACACAAGTTATTTCAAATATCACTTGCAGTTTTAAGTACAGCAGTTGAGATCAGCTGATAAGACATTTGAAAGCTAAAAGGCTGAAAATCCATATGTTAATTGTATTATATATTTATTTTTATAATCAGAACATTAAAGATATTTGAAAAGTTTTCTCTACCCAGTACATCTTTTATTTTTCAGTTTTGGACAATTTTCTGTTTATATTTGTGGTATTAAAATATTTTTTGTGATCTACATTATTGTGTAATTTTTACTTTCTCCTTCTGGGAATGTTCAAGATTAACCTACGCTTATTCATCTGCCCATGTTAATGAACCAGTACTATACTAGAGATATTAAAGAAAATTGTCATATTAATTGAAGACAACATTTTATTTTATTGCAATGGGAAATACAAAATGTACCACACTTTTTAGGGGAGTCTGGTTGTGGTTTTTTTACATACAAAATATGATGCATGTAAAAATGTTAACTCTCACTAAATCAATCATTGCTTTTTATAGATAAAGAGAAAAGTGAAGAGAGAGTACCCTTTTTTAGAGATAATCAAGACTGTTATGCCTATCAAAATAGTAGCTCCTTTTTTGTGATTTTTGTGCATTCTGTAAGGTGAGTAAAATGTACAAAACAATTGAAAGCAATATCTGTGTGTATATAATCATAATTAACCTTAGTTTTTAAGGTGGTGAGATAGAGGCAAACAGTGCTTTTAAACTGGGAAATTGTGTCTGTTTTGAATGTTTGGAGCCACACACCTTCAGTTATACATGTATGTATAAATATATCTTCTGAAACAACAAATATATATCTTGAAAAGGCTTGTGGTTTTTTGTTTTTTGTTTTTTGTTTTTTTTAACTTAGTGAGATAAATTGTAATTACCTTTGATCCTGTTGGTGCAAGCTAGGATAAAGATATTGCTTCATTTTTGTAGTCTTCCATTACCTGTTTGTGCCTCTAACATGGGTATTGTGTCTTTACATCACACGAAGAGTTTAAACACAAGTTGATCCCCTAAATAAGCACATATCAAGTGAAAAAGCATTTTTAATTTATTGTGCAGTTCTGTATCTAGGTATGCTTTTAATTAAACACTAGTCCATAAATAAGCAAATAATAGAAGTTAGCAGAGAAGCAGTTGATCTAAATCATGACAGTAGCTCATTTATCTTTGTCCTAACAAGACAATAGGAAATGACACTAAGCCGTTGTTTTCTATGCATTAAGATTTCCTTCTTAAACAAATGCAATTGAGGCAGTTTGTTTTTCAGCGACAGCCCAGCACGCAATGCCACTGGCCAGAGTTTTGTCTTGTCTTCATCCAGGGAAGGATTAATCTTTGTGATGGTGCAAACAAAATGTATGTCTGAGGTCAAAGTGCGGGTTGCCTTTTGGGATCTGCATTACATTAATGTCATTTTTGGGTTCCTGACGTTAATCAAAACCAACACCATAAAGCGTCACTTAGCTAATTTGTGTATTATTGTCAATGTTACCATTAATTATGCGTTTGTGAGGAAAAAGAGGATTAATGAGATGTCACAGGTAATTTACAATGATCAGGCTCCCCAGGACATTAAGAAAACACTAGCTGTGTACGATTACTATTCAAACATAATAGTACTCATGCAGGAAAGCTTTTGTTAAGTCTCTGAACCAAGTTTTTTCTACTGGTATGAAATTTATTTTATGTTGTCAGTAGAAGGTTTATTTTAATGCAAAAACAGTGTAGCAGTTGGGTTTCTTTACTGAACTCTCTATTGAAGACATTAATAAAAATCTGTTGCCATGTTTTAAATGGACAGTCCTTGAAAAAACCTGTATTGAATTGCTTGAGATACCCTTTTCATTGAAACATTTCTACAGGCAACATTAATAACCACACAGAAGTGCAAGATTATCAAGTCATAAAACCATCATTAATGCAGTTACTATAATATGATGTTTTGTATACGTTACAGAAGCTAAAAAATGCAGTATGTTTTTGTGTTTACAGGAGATGTATCAAGTACCACTGGTAGGTGATAGGGTCAAACTTCAAATGAGATGAATTTGTCCATTTGTTAACTAATGGCCCTATTTATTCAATTAATGCTGCTGGTTTTTAAACTATATGACTGATTTATTAATGGATTTTAATACAGATTTTATAGAAAAGTTGCTTGTTGGACAATAGGTCAAACTTTGATCCCAATTAACAGTAGTTCCAGAAGACAAGAGATTAATTTTCCTTAATTTCATAATTGTCCATGTAGGGCTCATTTCTGGTTAAAAACTGAATCTGTATTGATTTCAATTAACTTACTGAACTTGAATCCTTTTGAACAAGGTTTTCTAATACATCCAATATTGCTCTCTGTTTCTGACAATGATTCTTTATTACTTTTGTCGTGGTTTTGCCCCAGCTGGCAATCAAGCCCCACACAGCCGTGTCCTCATTCTCCCACCAGCACAACCGGGGAGAAAATCAGAAGGGTGAAAGCTGGAAAACTTGTGGGTTCAGATCAAGACAGTTCAATAGAGAATGCAAAAACCATGCACACGTGAGCAAACAAAAATAAATAATGAATTCAGTGTTTCCAATGGGCAGGCAGATGCTGAGCCATCTCCAGGAGAACAGGAACCCATGATACATTATGATTACTTGGGAAGACAAACTCCAATGTCTCTCCAAATGTCCCTCCCTTTCTCTCTCCTTCCCTTCACTTTATATACTAAGCATAATGTGGTCTGGAATGTCCCTGTGGACAGTTGGGTCACTGTCCCACCTGTTTCCCCTCCCAGTCTCCCATACACTCAGACTCCTCACCAGCCTGGCAGTACGAGGAGCAGAAAAGGCCTTGGCTCTGTGTAAGCCCGGGCAGCAATAACAAAACATATCTATATGATCAACCCCATGTTCAGCAAAAATCCATACTAGCTATGCTGAAGAAAGGTAACCCTACCCCAAAAACAACACAACTTTTAAGTCATGTGGATACAAGAATATCTGAGAAGAAAACAGTTTAAAAGAAAATAATAGTTTTTCTGTATCTCTCAATTAATCCCTCATTATTTCCCTCAAAATCACCCTGGAATGTGAAGAACAATTGTCAATGGTAATTCTTATTAGAAATTATTCTTAGGTATAGCTCATTTAATTTGATGATTTTTCCTCACTTCCCTATGATGTCACAGATTGTTTAATACAGGGTCTTAATATCTAATGTCTTCCCTTCAGTTAACCTAGGACTGCCCTCTTATCATAAATTTTATCAGATTGCCTTATGAGCAAATATAGCACTTAGAAGATTAACTGCAATATAATAAATGCCTTTTCAAGCCTATTTATTGTGAGTCAAAAGCTGAGGCTTTGGAAACGAGTTCAAATTTTTATCCTTCTATAATTTCAAACTGTGATGAGTTTAACAGTCTTCTCATTGTCTCAATGTCTTCCTTAGAAGAACTATTCTTATTTTAATACTCAACGGGCTCTTTTCTTCTCTGTTGAATCTGCCAGGAGGAAGGGACTTTTTTTAAGGTGTGTAAGGAATTACTGTTAATATTGGGCTATATCCCATTCAGGGTCTCAGGTATGATTACGACCCCATGGGCTGAAGGACTGCTCATATAAAACACTACTTTCAAGCCAAGGATCTTCAGTCTGCTACTGCAAGCAAGAGCCATAAACATCAGTGGGCAGGGACAAGATCTGGAGCTCACGGACTGATATATGCAGAAAATTAAATCAATCCTGCATTTTTCTAGGTACACATTTGTGAGTATGGACTGGTTTCTAAGTAAAACTCTCTTCAGGAATAAAGGACATTTTTGCTTCGCTTTCCAATCCAGGGCATTAAGTTTATATAGAAGCAGAGCAGTGTTATCTGCAGCTGCTGTTAACTATTTGACACAGTATATTAGCTATGCTAAAAAGTTTGAAATAGAATTCAGAAGACAACTTGTTAAATACTATTTTAAAATAATTGGCATGATATTATACGAAAGCTAGAACAAAGATAAAGAGTGATTAAACAAGACTGTAATGTTAACAGCTATATTCAGAAGCATTTATGTATAAACTGCATAAAAGCTTGTAGTTGGATATGCAGTATATCATGTAAAACTGTCACTCCTTCATGCAATTATTGATGATCAAGATACTAAGAAGTGCAAGCCTGAGAATATAGCACTGCTGAATATTAGAACTGGGCAAGAATATTGTAAGGAATGATAGATCTGCTGAAAATTGCCAAAAAGTTGCTTCTGGTATTATCAAGACTAAGCAGTTAATATAATTTGAATTTGTAGTGTTATTTTTTGGGGTGCGTTTACCCTTTTCCTTTTAGCAACTGAGGTTAAATAGATGTTGTCATGTCATGCAACTGAAATGTGGAATGTGAAGATTCCATTCTAGTTTGGGACATTTTAGCTTACATCCCAGGAGGATACTAGAATTTGCCAAGTAGAGATAATGTTGTGGGCAAGTTTTCCTAGGAATTTGTAAAGCTGTAACAAAATTTGGAGGGATGTTAGCATTCTTTTTAAGAAAGAAAGGAGCATTTAAATGTATGCTGTGAGTGAGGTCTCAGATCCTTCTCATCTTTGACCAGAATCCTGTTCCAAAAAGAATTTCCAGCCATCTCAGTCTCCCCATGTCTCACTGCTTGGGCAACTTAACTTAGATGTATATATTAAAAAGATAACATGTAAGAGATTTAATATGTATGTACTCCCTTAATGAACGAGACATCTTAATTTGCCTTTGTGTTAAAAAAACCCCAGAATTAGTATAAATTAGCTGAGAGCACTGCATCACATAAAATTCTCCCTCTAGACATGTGGGAGAATCTCAGAGGTCTGAAGTGATATGGACCACATCCTCACCTCCATTGCAGAGGATAGAATTTGGAACAAATTTCCAACATTTCAGATAAGAATTATACCCAAGGAATAGCTGTAAGGGTTTAAAATCTCTTCCCAATGTTTTTGAAATACTGTGTTCCTAATGAAACAATTTTGTTTTGTGACTCCATAACGAAAACCGAGAACAAATATATCAATATATCTGTTGAATTCAAAACAGTTTCTCTTAAGGAAATTAAAAATGAGTAGGGTAGCAAAATTTTACTGAATTTGGAGATCTCTGAATGTATCGTTAAGGGACTTCTTGGGTATTTGCTTACTGCTCTCATTAATTGCTCTTAGCTAAAATGTTTGGTCCATTTTGGTCCAGAGACATGCTTTAAAATCAAGATTTGATGTGTTTGTGACACCTGTCATTTGGGTCAGTTTAATGATTGCTTGGCAGAACAGAAGTCTGACTGTCATCTTATCAGGAGCCTATTTAGATGGGTTTTTTTGCTTGGCAATTCCATTGCATGTCAGGTAAGGGAAAACCAGAATGAAATCTAGATCAAATACAGTTTGCTTGAGTTTGATTGAAAATTCCGTAGCATGCATATCACAGGTTTTTCTCCTTCTAACTTAAGAAAGAAATTGAAGGGAAGAAAAATGGGTTTAAAGCAAGATAGTAACATCAAACATCTTCAGGGGAAATCTACATATTTTTTTCTCAGCACTCTAGCTAAATACTAACGAGCTTAAAATATTAAAATAAAGTGACCAAAAAAAAAAAAAAGCTTTACTTTTTCTATTTGACCTTTGTGCAGTGAAGATAAACATACTGCATCTTTTGAATAATACATGCAGGAGTACTTATTGAATGTATTTTTAATTAGTAAAATGGTATATATACATGATTAAATGTTTTCATATAACTTCTGTTTATGAAAATCTATTCTCTTAGAGCATGATTCCGAATTTTGAAATGAAACAGAATATTATAAAATAGAAGCTTCTATATGAGGACCACTACATTTTTTCTATACTTACTTTCACAAAATAAATGAGTAATATATTTGTCTACAAGCTGCTGTATACAAAAGCAATAATAAATATTTTGGAGAGAAACTAATGGCTGACGACTAATTCTATTTTAATTTCTTTTCATGTGAAAAAATAAAATTTGTGAGATTACAAACCATAAATTGGAATATTTAACTTATTAAAAAATGGAACACCACCATTGCCATTGTGTAGTACTCAGGCATAACAGATGAAAGCAGATTTTCTCAGAAAACATGTAGTCTGAGGGTTCTTGTCTGTCAACCTATGTGCTGAGCTGGGTGAACACAGTACACTTCATAATGTCCAAGAAACACTGAAAAAATATTAAGATTTTTGATACATTTAAATAATTGTTTACCATATTATTCATGTGCATTTTATGCACAGAGGTACCTGGATATTGAGTGGCAAGTGCTTAGTACTCTTTGCTAGAGATCATTAATAGCTGTTCATAACCAGTGTGGAAACAAAAATTTGTAAGGAGGATGAAAGGAAAGGAAGGGACATAGAGGACTAATTCTCACACTTCTGTCACTGATATCAGTGTATTTTATTGTGAAGTCGGTGATTGGGAAAAACTTTTCAGAAGGAGTAGAAAGCTGAATTTTTTTTAAAATTAAGAATTTTTGTTCTTAAATTAAAAATTAAATATTTGTTCTTATGAATGATCCGTTAATAAAGCAGTTCACAGACTCCATGCAGCAATTTAATAAATGGTACAATTGCTATTATGATATCCTTAATTCTTTGTTTTGTGTTTAACATTATATATGTATTTTAATACCTATGTTTCACAGCAGTGATTATTTTAAGTGAGATGATTTATTTGTGTGTTTTAAAAATGCTCTTTGGATATTAAATTAATTCTCCGATGGAATTTAGGCACATTATATCAACAAAATCCTAAAAAATATTCAGGCTCTTAAATTACAATACTTTGTACAAGTAGCAAAAAAGACCGGGATACAATGATGTAGAACTTTCCCTTTCCTTCAACTGTTGACTGAAAAAAATAGTATCATTTATCATTTCTCAATCTTGTAAAGACCTCAGTTTCAATTTTTTCAACTGACAAATTCTCTTTACACAATGGATGTAGTTCCAAAATACAATACAGAAACAGAATTCATGCTTGATTGTGAAATTATATGCAGTTTCTTTTAACTTGTTAGCACAAACATCATCAGCGTATGAAAGTTGTTCTGGTGTTTGGTTACATTTGCGAATGAATTTGTATGCAGAAAAGAGTCATGAAATAGAGAGGCAAATAAAGCAGAATAATCTGCAAACTTAGTAGTCGGACAAGAAGTAGCAGGAAATGATTTCTGAAATTAACATCCTCCTTTAGCATACTCAATGGGATATTAATCCTACCGTGGAAGACTTCCTACTTAGTAAAACAGAATATTGGCAAAATCACAACCTGGAGGTTGTTTCAGGGGTTTGTTCTGAGCTAAACTTTTTGGAATGTTTTTGTTGAAACAAGGCTCTGGGGCATATTTACTGAATGTGCTTATCCCTTCTTGGACCTTCAGTCTTGGAACTTTATTCTTCTTTATTCTTCTGCTAACTATGAATAACTTATTGCTTTAGATCTGTTTCTTCCACACGTTCCTACATTTTGCTTTGAACAGTGGGTCATTTTCACTTTTGCTGAGGAAATCTGTTAATGCTAAAATGAAGTTGACAAAATGTTTCTTCAAGTTGGTTGTGTAGCAGATGTCATTTAACTAGTACGTATTTGGGATATACCGAACAACTTTTCATATTATATATATATATATATATATATATATTTATTATGAAATTTACGATATTAGACCCTTATGCTCTGTTGACTCAGCCTGTGCTCTTACCAGGCCTTTTGTTGAAAGTGCATGTGCATCCAAACCTGCAGTTACCTAAGGGAATCATAAGTGCTGCTCTGGCTGAAGTTAGTGTTTTTCACAGTACTCAATTATTTCTTTTGTAATTGGTTGCTTTCTGGTTATTACCTTATTGTCAATGTCTTTAGTTTTGTTTTGATTTTAAAATAGAAATGGATAAATTGTAAGGTAATGTCAATATTTTGCCCTCCAATGACGTTTGTGATAATATTCTACTTTTATGTATTTGTTTCTCTGGAGTTTGGAGTTTAGCTATTGAGATAATTAAGTTTATTAATTTTTCTCAAGATTTTAATCTACTTTCCATTTTTGTTTTCTTAGACCAATTTGAGATCAATATTGTAAAATTAACGTGTTTTTCAGAGACTGTGGCTTCCCCCTCCTTCCTACCTAACAGGAGTCTTTCTTGGTTAGTATTCTGAACTGCTACTTCAGAGGTACAGTCAATTAATGTGTAACAGCTTGTGCAGATAGGGATTGGTAAAGACCTGAAGTCTTCTAACTGTCTACCCTTGTCTTTTTTTATTATGTAAACTCATTACAAATGTTTTTCTTTAGCAATAAAACCTTCAGAGGTTGATTATGTCCAATTTTTTTTTTTGTGAATAAGCTATATTTTGTGTAAATAAATCTGTAATATCAAAACAGATGCATTTTGGGGTTGTTCTAGAGAACTCTTCAATGACAGCTTTTTTCTCCATATGCTGCTAAAAGCTTAAACAAAAGGAATCACATTCTCTATGTAATTCTGTAGTGGTTTGTTATCTTAATTACTAGGTGTATTATTTTACATGTAACTAAAAGGTAGCCTAAATTAGTTTAAATCTTTACCTGAGCTCTGAGATTTGAACCATGACAGTGAAGCAGAATAATTATTCCCTCACCATCATTAGAACACTACCCAAGGTAGACATTTTCTTTTTACTGTGTGTTAGGCAAGGGTAAGTGGTAGTTAAAAATCTCACAATTAAATGTTAAAAGTCAGCTTTCTTTTATAACTTAGATGCAAAAACCAGTATTGCTTCACAGATGTGTAAAATATCAAATGGTTTATTCTTAAGAATATATTTTTAAAAGAATGCTATGAATATTTAGTTTACTTATCTTTTAGTTATTATTCTTCTATATTAAATGGAATAATTCTGATTTTCACTCACTTCCATTTTTTCTTCATTCCTATTTATGTCTCTTCTGATAAAACATTATTTTAGTCACAGTATCAAAGACTATCTATTTGCTTTTTACTTGTTCATAGAGAAAATCACATTCCTTTTCTGAACTGTTCTGTAAATACCCATTTAATGTAATTATGCATACAGTTTTAAACTCAGCTATGAAAATGCTTTTTCATTGGTAAAGTGGACCTTGATGATATTTTTCTCAAAATTCTTTTTAGTTTGTATTGGTACACCTACATTTCATCACCAACCAACTAAAACAGGTTTTGTAGCCCTCACCAAGAGCTTTGTGGTGATACCCCTGAGTTGTCTTCAGGTGTCACAGTCTAAAGCAGACTAGGTCTTCAGTGAAGTGACAATATGAAATTCCTAAGAAAACAAAAATACAAGCAGCAGCACTTCTGTTGCGTCTGAAGCCAAGCTGTGTCAGCACTTTTGTGGTCCTGCCTGCCTAAGTCCAGAATTGTGATGCAGCCCTTTCCCTTAATCTGTTCTCTTGACACTGATGCTCATCTGATCTTGTGATGAGCTAGCTCAGGCAGGGAAAATCAGCAAATGTTTCTTACTTGTCTTGTTTTCTCTTATAAGGACAGTCTCCTGTTAGTTTATTTCCTGAAACAGAGCAAGGGAGAGGGACTCCAAGGGTGACATTTCAGGTTGATGTTAACTGTTGTGGAATCACAGCCTGAGGCTATAGTGCAGCTAGAATTTTGAGATGGAAAGATCCACAATGATTGTGAAAGGAAAAAGTACCCTGACCCTAACCTTAGGCACTCATTCCAGGTGCATTCTGATTTCTCTTCAGCATTTTAGTTCTGTATAAAATCAAGCAGTTTTTTTTTTTTTTTGCTGATTAGTGTTCAGTCAGATCCGTCTCTCCTGCAGCATCACATAAAGGAGTGAAGAAAAAATGGGAAAGAGCTAACTAAAACTTCTTTATTACAGAGCTTATGCTCACTATAAATGTTAATTTAATTACATATTGTGAAAGGCTGCTGTAGTTGCTAAGAGAGATTCACTAGGGTCTGCAAAATCATAGCAGCTAACGGAAAGAATTGATAGTCATTATGCACAGAGGCTCATAGCAGCTGATGACAAAAGCCTACAAAAGATACATTGAAAATTTTTTGCAGCTGATGGAAAAGGTCCTGGCTGTCTAATGTGGAAAACATATGACAGTTGATACAGTGACCTATTGGTTCTAAAGAATAGTTATGGGACAAAAAATTGGTCAGGAACTTGAAAGTGCATAAGGCTTTTTTTCTCTCCAAAATAAAACCAGGTTTCCAATAATCTACAGATGCCCAAATCATTCTCCTCCCACACCCCAGAGACTCCCTAATTGTGAATTTGCATTGTTCTTTCCTTTGGTTTTTGCCGATGGCCTTTGGCAGCTGCTTTGGTGATCCCACCCAGTAACAAGAACATGATTGGACATCTGTCATCAATCATTGTGGGAATGTGATGCTTACTGCATTCAAGTAGAATTTGAAATATAATTGCAGGCAGGCAAGTTGTATTTTCAGGTAGTAAAATAGAAGACCTTGAAAAGATAAAAGAAAGGAATTGGTATTTCTGTTCTTAGACTTCCAGTGTTTTTCTTTACTTTTTCAATTGAAGGCTGTGAGTTGGATATAAACTTCAGCTAGCTTAGGCACTGAATGGTCTTTTTCTTTTGTACCCTGAGATATTAGATCTTGTACATCAGCGTAGCGACTTTGCTAGATAACAGTCTAGTTCCCACCTGCAGTGAAGTCAAAAGGTACTGAAACTGTTCACAGTAGCAGACCAATATAGGTACACTGGAGACACATCTCCACCAAATAGTGTTATGTGTTTTTACAGTGCTCCTTGACCTGTAGTTGCTCGGTCCATTCCTATACTTGTTTACACAGTCATATTAAGAGTGCTTACATTGCAGATAGAAGAGATGCTGAGCTTGGGAATCAGCAAAGACGCATGCAAATTTGACAATATAGTGTAAACAGAAAGACATCTAAGATGGATCTGTACCTTGGACTGCATCAACAGAATGCTGAACTAGAAGCTGCAAAAGTCAAGTACAGTTCAGTGCTAGCTGGGCTCCAGCTTCTGTTAGATTTAGGAGGATCTGGCAGCCAAAAACAACATCTGGATGATTGAGGCTATAGAATTTCAGTAGTTCTGAGATCAAGGTTTATACTTGTGAAGTATCAGTTAAGGTCTGCTGGGTCTCAGAGTACACCAGTGATGCCAATCAATTGAAGCTGTCATTCAGGACCCTCAGCCTGTCAACAGATGTTCCCATTGAACGCCATCACATGTTCTGACTGTTCTTTCCAAAAGTACATCTATGTCCTTAAGCAACAAGTGCTAACTGTGGGGAGAGATGGACAGAGTACACAAGAAGTGGATTCAGTTATGAGAACTTAGCTCTGCAGAAGTGCTATTTCTAGAACAGTGTATTTTCAGATGGTAGGGTTCTGCAGTGATCATCCAGTCCAACTGCCTGTCCACTTGAAGGCTGTCCCAAAATTAAAGCGTGTTATTATGGGCATTATCCAAATTCCTCTTAGCCTCTGACTGGGGGCACCAACCATCTCTCTAGGAAGTCTGTTCCAGCGTTGGTCCTCTTGCATCATGATACATCTACCATCATATTTAGTTTGCATGAAATCCCTGATGATCTTTTTGCTCCCAGTTCTAAGGCTAGGACACTGGGATCCACACAACTGTCACCATGCCCTAAACATAATTTACTTTTGAGAGAGTTTTAAGTTTAGAAGCATTTGGGAAACATATAAGCCACAGTTCCCATGTATTTGGATTTTGTAACATGCATGGCTTCACAAGTTATTCTATTATTTTAACTTTAACTTTAATTTAAGAGCTCAGTAATTGATTGGGGAGACAGTTTTTTTAATATTTTTTCTCCACTGCAAATACAATTATCTTTTACAATAAATATTTTGGACCAAATTCCCAGATTCTATTCCAGTATAGCAAGAGGAGTTGTTTTCATTTCTGACTGTGATTGATTCTTATATGTATTCTACCTTTACTTTTATCCTGCTTTCACTATTGGTTCTTTTATAAAAATTAGAATATATGCTTTTTATACAATTTCAAAGTATAACTTTAATTCATTGTATTCTGTAGGTGTCTTTTGAATTTTCAGATTATCATTTATGAAATCAGTTTTCAATGATTTTTACATGTATTTACAGATGGTTTCTGGTTAATGTGCAAATTATCTTAACTGCTAAGTGCAGAGTTTTGTTAGCAATTGTTGCAAGTATAAAATTGGCCCACTGATAGGGGATAATTAAAAGAGTTGAAAGTCTGTAAGTGGTTTTATAAAATTGTGAGTTAAACAAAAACAAAAAATAAAAAGGATGGATTTCGTGCATTCTCAAAGGTCCTGGGGTCCTTGAAGAATTTACCTGTCTATAATAGCAAAGCACGTTGCTGCTAAATGAGATAAAACTGGAAGGTGTTTTACTATGATGTTGTTTGATTGTGGGTTATAATTCTCAGTATTATTCTCTCTGTTTTGGAAGCATTTTCTTTTATTATTTTCTAAAATCATAAAATTCCAAGTGCAGTTGGATTGTCTTAAGTGGAACATTCTCCTTGGAACTACATTTAGAAATCAGTCTAAATGTTTGAATCGAATGAACGTAAATATGCTGAAATTCACTTATGGCCTGCAGACTACTAAATCTACCTGCTTGGTGCAGTTTTTTTCTGCTCTTCTCTATTTTTTAATTTTTTTTTTTCCTGGTGAATAGTGGCTTGAGGGCAGTTAGGTTCCTATTAAACTCCAGGATAAAAAATTAATTTGCTATAATTTAACAAATTGTAACAAATAAAAGAAGAAACAATGTTTTTGTCTCAGAGAAGCTAGGAATTAAATGACGCAGAGAAGAAATTATTTTAGCAGTCAAATTGAGAAGGTGGGATGTCTGTAGGAAGTAGAATATTATAATGAATTAAAAATCACTACTTGTAATTCTGCACAAGTACTCTGGCAAAAGCCAGAATGTGTGTCGTGCTCTGATAGCCTTCAATGGCTATTGGAGAAACTAAACTGACTTCTAAAAACATTAAATTTTTGTTTGGTTGGGTTTTACTGTGTGGGAGGTTTTGGTGGTTTTTTGGTTTTTTGGGATTTTTTAAGCTAAGTATATTTATTTGTATTTAATTTTAAAGAAACTAAAGATTAAGTCAAATTGCAATCAAGATTTGGATTGCACATGTTCTGGTCCAGTATACAAGTGCAATCCAGTATACATTTCTTTTCATACTATTTCAGTTTTAAAGACCCCTAATATTTTGTTTTGCTTACTGTGTGTGTGGAGGAGAAACTCCTGTAGGTTAAAGTGACAATAAAATGGTCTTAAAAGACATATGTTGTTGACATATGGAGAAAGGAAAAGCTTTTTGAGAGAAAGTTTGTTTAAACTGATCTCAAAATACTGTAACGTTCCAACTGATAGCCTACCTCTTTTTATGGTTTATAAACAAAACCTTTTTTCCTAACCATGTATGATTCTAACTTGTTCTGCACTATTCTTAATTTAGTCTATTTTTATGAAGTTCTGAGGCCAGATCCCATACCTTGTTATGCTGAAAAAAATCTGTGTTCCATCATTTCCTTTATTGTGAAAGGCTTTGTTTATTCACTCTTTAATTTACTATCCTCTAGATGACCTAACAGTCATCTAATTTTATTTTTTAAAATGAAAACTATGTGTAGAGAAAACTCAAGGTAATCTGTATGTGACTATTTTTGTCCTATGTTTAATTCTTCTCCTTTTGTCTGGAAAATTCCCAGAAAACTTTCAGAAGAGGAGTAGTAAAATGAATTTGTGTCTGTTTTGTTTTAAATAATTTAAATGTAAGCGTATTACAGTCCACTGGATAGGACATAAAATCAGAAGGGTTGTCAGAAAGAAATTACAAATAAATTACACAGATCTTACTCTAGGATGGCCTTGAAATATATGGGTTTTTTTATAATACTGATACCAAATAATCATGAGTCCTATTTTCGTCTCCCAGATAGAATCACAGGAACATTAAGGTTGGAAAAGACCTCTAGCATCTTGTCCAACCTTTGACTGAACACGACCTTGTGAACAAAGCCATTGCACTAAGTGCCACATCCAATCATTTCTCAAACACCTCCAGGAATGGTGACTTCACCACTTCCCTGGGCAGACAATTCCAATGTTTGACAACCCTTTCCAGGAAGAAATTATTCCTGAACACATGGTATTACTCCTGAAATCTGAAATTTCCAGACACATTTAGATCTACATTGTAGGTGTAGGTGTTTGACTCTTAAAAACTGAAATCTGAATGTGTTGACATAGTTAGCTGTCTTTCTGTTGTCAATAAATCTCTTGAAATTGCAGTGATTAAGAGATAAATACATAAAATTGTGTAAATATTGTGTATTTAGGTAAAATGGGGCCAGAAATTTTATCGATGTGGGCTTTCATGCTTCAGTGGAAGACTGGTATTTTCCATGATTTGACAAGCCAGGCTGCAATATTTATATGTACATGTACACAAATATATGATAAAATGTATAAAGTTAGTATTTCTCAATTATTTTTCAATTTAATTTAGTTTGAGTGTATTACAGCCATTTTAATTAGTACATAACGTGCCAACAGAAAATCACATGTAGCAGAGAAGCAATGGAAAAGCATGCCATTCATCACTGTTTTGGCATCCAAAGTGAGTTTTGATCAGTGCTAAAATGAGCTCAGCATTTGTTCTGCATTTGCAACAGTAACTTCTCTTTGTAATATATGGGAAGTGGCTGATTTTATCAAAGAAAAAATATTCATTATTTTGCAGCTATGATCATATTGAAATCTAGTTTGTCTTAACCAAAGCAAAGTTTTACCTGGAATTGAGTAACAGTTATATAGATATTTTTTCTTCTTTTTGTGCATGTGGCTTACTGGCTAAAATTTAAGTAAACAGTCCCTTCTTTACAGTAAGTATATTCCAGATAAGCACTGGAATATGTTGGCAATCACCCTCCTCAGTAAAATATTTAGAAGTAAAGTAAACAAAACGTAATGGTTTGGAGATAATTGGGCTCTGATCAAGCAGTGTTCCAGCTGTTTTCAAATCTCTTTAAGACATATTTCAATAATTCTGAGGCCCAGAATCGTCATCAAAGAATTTCAGGTTAGATACAGAACAGAATCAGGATCATGCAAACTCCTGCCTGTTAGTGTCCATGTGATACATTTCTTGAGAGCAGAATCATAGAATTGCACAGTGGTTTGGATTGAAAGAGACCAAGCCCCCTGCCCTGAGAGGGATCAGATGGCACCATCCAATCTAGCTTTGAAAACTTACAGAGATGGGATATTCACAGCTTCTCTGGGCAAACTGTACCAGTGCCTCACCACCCTCTGAGTAGTGTGCTCCTAACATCTAATCTGCATGTCTCCTCTTTTAGTTCAAAACACTGCCCCTTGTCCCATTACTATTTGTCTGTGTTAAAACGTCCCTCTCTACTTTCTTTACAAGCCCCCTTCTCCAGGCTGAAAAACCCCAACTTCCTCAGCCTGTCTTTGAAGGAGAGGTGCTTCAGCTCTCCGATCATCTTCATGGCCCTTCTTTGGACCTACTCAAACAGGTCCACATCTTTCTTGTGCTGAGGACTCTAGACCTGGATGAAGTACTGCGTGCAATTATCACAAGGGCAGAAATTTAACACTAGAATTATTTTATACAAGGGAGATTATTATTTTTTAAATTATTATTATTTTAATTTTCTTTTTTTCCCCATTTGTTTAGTGTTTTAAAAAACTGTCCATATTTGAAGTAGAAAGGATTCGTTAGCACTGTTGAGGCCCTGATTATTGCTGTCAATGAGTAAGGACCAAAATGCACTGCTACTTGAGTAGTAAAACACTATACAATAGAAATGTGTGCCTGTTGCTGAATGGGACAGGCTATCCAGTGACAACATATGCAGAAAAATCTGAGTTATTCAGTGTCTTCTTTTCTTCAGTCTTCATGACCCAGGTGTCCGAGATACCTATATTTAGTAAAGGGGGTTGAGGAGGAACTGAACTCCCATGGTGTATGACAACAGATTCAGGAATTACTTAAGAGAGCATGACCCTTATAAGACCGTGGAAGCTGAACAGCTGCATCTAAGCACACTGACAGCATTCTCTGGTGTCCTTTCAAGGCCGCTTTCTATCGCATTTGAAAAGTTGTGGAAGTCTATGGAGGTCTCTCGCAACTGGAAGACAGCGAATGCTGTACCCATCTTCAAAGAGCACAAAAGGTGCAGACCAATCAACCTGGCAGTGATGCACAAGAAAACCATGGAGTCTCCTTAGGAATGCTTCTGGAGATAAAGGAGAAGGTAACTAACAACATGCCTTTATAAAGGGTAAATCATGTCTGATGAATCAGAGTGACTCTACGATCAAACTACTGGCTTTCTGAATGAGAGGAGAAATGAGAATGTCATTTAATTTAGCAAGGCTTTTGGTGCTGTCCCCACAATATTCTTGTGCCCATGTAAGGATTTTACAGTCTGAATGAGTGACCAACTAACTATTTACAATACCAGTTGGATGACTTGGTAAGGAAGTGGTGGTTTCTTGGTTGCTGTTTTTCTGGGTGTCTGTGACAAGAATACTCAGGGATCTGCACTGGCACCCATCTTCTTTATCACTGAGGTGAGATGGGCAGATGGAGCGCACTCTCATAAGGTTTTCAATGGCCCTAGACTGGGGACTGGTTATTAAAGTCCGTGGGAAGCTTCCCATCAAGAAGAACCTAAGCAGTCTCGAAGAAATGGGCTGAGGGCAATGAGGGCAATGAGGACAAGCACAAGGTCTTGCAGCAGTGGACTGATTGACTGGGGAGCAGCTCTGTAGAAGAGGACATGGATAATACAGTTTTGAATGTCCTCATAACATCTGACTGATAAACTATCTAAAAGATTGATCCTTCTTTCCTGAAGGAAACCAGATAATTGAATTCAAGTTAGATGAAGACGGAAGTAATAAATTAAGAGCACTTAGAATTACTTACTCCACCCCAACCCACTTCAGCCTCATTTTTTTTCTTATTTAATTCCATATTCATTAAATCCAATTGGTCAGTTCATTCTGTGATTACTTTGTGTAACAGAGATGCAATGCTTCAATAGAGCAGCATCTCAGAATACTGCTGTCTATTAATTCCCATCAGATAGAATATTGGTTGACTCAGCCTTCCTTCAATTTTGTTGCTTCTCAGACAGATTAGATCACTGCAATATTTCTTGGAATTAAATGCTCACACAGTTGGGTGTGCTTTCATGACAAGATTGAAAGATTGGGAAAGGAGTAGAAGAAGAAATATTTGAGAGGTAATTGTGTTATACTGACAACTTTGTAATGTCCTTAACTCCTGTTGGTGATAATGATGAATAGTATATAATATGGTACTCTAAATTGGTGAGCAAGTCAATTAGATCAGGTCTACAGTCATTAGAACTGTCTTATGTAATGAAATGGGTCAGAATTTAATGAGTCCTCCTTCCTTCCACCACCCCCCCCAAATTTTAAGATACCTAAGACAGGGATGTTTTTATTATTTTCATCAAGTTGACACTGACTAATCAAATTACAGAGAGCTCATTTTACTGTTTGGCCCGTGATACTTGCAGCAGCTGTGCATTGAGAGTGCTGAGATATTAAATATCTATCTATTAAACAAAAAGAAATAGTGAACTCTTTTAGAATCTGTTACAGTACTCTATGATCTTTCTGCTTTCAGTACTATAATTTACAAATAATACTTTTGAGAACAAAATAAAATAGCCCTACCTAAAACTCCAAACCAACAAAACGGTCTTGACCATTATGACACTGAATGAAGATCAAAAAATAAACTGAATAGTTGAGATTTTGTCATAATTTTTTAGGTCTTTATATTTCACACTTTCTAATGATTTCTTCCATTGACACTTCTTTTCCCTATCAACATTTATATTAAAAATCTGCTTATTGATTATCTTATATATAACCAAGAAGTACGCAATTCTTTTTCTGGCTCCTCAGATATACAAGCTGTGGTATATCTCAATTGTAAGATGCAATTTAGACATGAATCTCCTTGATTAATAGCAACCTCATTGTAATTTTATGCTGATGTACCTTCACTGAGTTTAGCATGATGAAGTAAATTCATACCAAGAGGGATATTTCCACATTTTATTTAAAGATTTACTCTGCCTTCCCTGTCATTTATGAAAATGGTACTATATTTAGTGACCCATTTTAAGATTCAGGAGATGGGAAAAAACTTGATTCTAGGTAGTAGATTTTTATGCCTATCCAATTTATACTTTTTTCAATCATTATGGCCAATTTTGATGTGACTAGCCACCACATGCCACCTGTGAAGAACAGGAACTTTTGTGAGCAGTGAATACTTAGGTTATTTCAAATCACTCTTCTGTCAATTGGACATGCATGTTTACCTGTTATATAGATTTGAAAACTTTGGGAAAAGTACTTGAGTCTCCTGAAAAAGACCTGAATGTCTTGAAAGAAGTCAGAAATTTTGGTTGCCAGAATTGTGGTATTTCTATGCTGATTGTTACATGTTAGTACATGTTGATTTACTGGACCTTATTCCTGAAAATGGTGTCCCCAGAAGTGAGATAATGGCCATAACAGCCAATACAAATCATCTAATACTGTTACATCATCTCTCATATTCATTTTTCACATTTCTACCAGTTTCTGAAAATCATGCTTGCCCTCTAGCTCTTCATAAGTCACTTATCTTTACTGATTTGTAATTATGGGCTCTCTTTGGAAAAAAGATACAATTGTTCATTTTTCTTAGCTCTTTATCCCATTGCAATACATCATTAAACTGTTTTATAACATGTTATTTATTAAGTCATTTAAAGTCTGTGGCTCTTAGGAGCAGCCTTAAAGGATTTATGTTTTATTTATTCATGTTTTTACTTTTATTCTTTTTTCAGTTGGTTATGCCCTATTTTAAATAATTTGAGGAAAAAAATATTGCTTGTTGTAAAACAGATACCCTTAGGAATTCTAGACCATTTAGCCTTTTTCCCCTGTTATGTTTCATCAGATTTTAGTTATCTCCTAGAGAGCAAGGATTTAATAGATTAAAACAGCAATTGATTTTTTTTAAGACTTGTATTTGAATTTATCCATTCCACTGAAATACATTATGTGTTTCCAAAGAAAGTAATAAATTATAGACAAAGCAAAAGTCAAAATTAGATCTGAATATGGTGTAATGCCCAAAGGAAACTGTTCAGAAAGGTTATAAGCTGTCAAAAAACAATTTGTATGGTTATAAGCCACACAGATAGATGCTGTTAATGGAGTATCTGTAATGATTATTTAGGCATTGGTTGCTTATTATGTCTTTGAGGCAGCTATTCAGTGCACTGCTTTGGAGGGTATAAAGACCTGTAATTCTGCACCTATTATACAGAAGAAGTGTGTGCAAGAATGCACTGCGCCACATCAAACAAACCTCTCCTCTCTATTCTCTTGATTTTTAATCATCTCTCCCTCTGGAATTATGGCTGATGATGATTGTAAGAATAAAGACTAGTTACTGTAGTGAAAGGATCATAAAGTCAATCATGTGGATAAAATTACTTAGCAATTCAGCCAGCTGGTCTCTATTTGGCTTCACTTCAGTTCATTAGTTTATGGGGAGAATTCACTCCACATTTAAAGAAAGCAGAATTGCATAAAAACTAGTTTGTAATTAATAGCAGCTTTTATACAGAAATAAAATTGCCAAGTGAATGTGCCCATTGGGCACTCAGTTTTTATTTCTTTTTGTATCCTTTGGAAAACAACTTTATTTTGTATTTACAACCTTAGACACAGGTTGTTCATCTACAATCCATCTCCTTTTCTTGAAAATTATTTTTTTCACAATGTAATACTTGAAGAGTTTTCAAATCACAATATTTGCTAGAGGAGCAGACAACTTTAAACAACTGAGGGGCCATTTGGAAGCAGGGCTGTATAATCTTGGCATTCTGCGCCAGTGCTCTCATGCAGGTGATTAGGTGGCAGTGTATAGCTGTAAGCATATGTTTAAAGTGCCATACATCATAAGCATATTGTGTTTTGCATGCTTTTTAAGAGCTAAATAGCTAATGTTCATTACTATTGTGTTTAACTGGGCCAGAAATAACAAATATACTGTTCTTCTACTTTTGAAACCTTTTATGAAGAGCACATAAAAGCAGTGAGGCAACTGGGGAGTTGATCCATTTTTAATCCCTTAACAGGATATCCAAAATGAAGCCAAATTACTCCCAGATCCTTTCAGGTCTAAGCATAGAAGCTAAGGAGGCCAGAGCCTGTACATTTGTGTACGCAGTTACACTGCACTGCTAAAGAAAAATATTATAAAGATGAAAATAGAAGAATTACAGAAATTTCTTTCTTTTAATTATAACTATTGAAAGGGAAGTATTGTTTATAAATCCAGATTAAACACTCATATGTTAGCTTGGCACAGAGTAATGTCCTTTCTTTCAAAGCAGTGTGTACACACAGAATATCTTCTCTGAATATTGTTGATGGATAAAGGGGAAAGAGAGCACTGAGATTGAGTTATGTCTGCTCTTCTTCTGTCTGTTCAGTGTATTTGAAATGTGGACTTATAAGAAATGCCAGTGTTTCAAGATGTGTTTCAGTGTCCAATTAGATGAAAAATAGGCTTTGGAACACTGAACTGTTTTACATTTTCACACTTCCTATATTTTCATGCTTTGGCAAGAAAGTGTCCTACAAAACAAGCCATTTATACTGTTATTATTGTTGAGATCTTGATACATGCTGTATATATCTTAAGAATTTTATTTGATTAACTATTCAGTATAATGAATTGGCACTTCTCAGTGCAAGATAATACTTCTCTGTCAATTTTTCAACTGGCTAGAGGCTTCATGTTTTACCTCCCACGAGAGTGTAAGCTGGCAGAACTGAATGGTGTTCAGGAAGGAAGGGGACATCTCAGTTCTAGGCAGATTTCTACATTATTTAGGAACTCTGGAATTCCTGAGGCAGGGTAGCGGTGTCTTTTAGACATATATAGCAATTAAATGACTGATTGCTTATACAAAGGATTACTTAATCAACATAATATATCCATGGCAAAGATAACAGTGAAGTTCACCTGTTCTTCTGTTTCTTAGCAGGAATTCATTTCTTTAACACAATCACATCTCTTCCAGTATATAGTAACTATTACAGTAATTTCACACTTACAAGCCGTACCTGGTTATAAGCTGCACTTCTGCATTGTTGGAAAGTCCACGGAATTTGTCCATAAATAAG
>VRYO01001269.1:15115530-15141091 GCA_009812075.1 Sialia sialis | reverse complement strand
GCTTAGAAGTGTGATATTGTGTAAATGGCAATATTTGATATTATTAACAATTATAATTTAATTTATTCTGTTGTCTTCTACAGTAGGTAAACATTGTCAAAGCAGAAAACAATGAAATAACCAGTAAATCCAATATTGTCTAGAGAATATTAGGATCTTAAAATTTAGAAAAAAATTAAAAGAGATGACTTTCATGACTTTCATAGTCTCTGGAAAGCCCACTATTAGTTCTACTACAAATACGTTACATTAGGAATGAAATAATTTATTTTAATGTCACGCAACTGTGCAAAACATTGAGGAGTCATTAGCATAAAGAACATTTGAACACAAGTGCCTATTCAATTTTGTATTGTTATTTTCCAAAATAGAAATCATGAGAAAATGGGATTGGTCCCAGGCTGGAGTCTGTACAAGCATGTATAGGAAAATGTGTGACACTTTATTCCTAAATAGCTCCTTGACTAAAGCATGTTCCTTCCAATCATTTACATTTGTTTGATTTATGGCATTTTGTGGAAATGCCTGGGAGACCTGGAGTAGTTCCCTCGTGTTCCATTGATGTTATTCTTTCATCTTCTTCCAATTCCTTCCATACTGTACATGGTCTACAGGAAATCCTGCAGTACAGTGCTTCAGTAGCCCTCCTCTTTTCTGGGGAAAGGATGTGGATGGCGACAGCAACTGAGGATGGGAATGTGGGAATGGGAGTACCCCTCATGACCTATGTTTATAAATAGTGTATGCAGGGAAGGATTTCAGAGCAGCAGAAAAGAAATTCTACAGTAATAATTTCATCCTAATTCTACTTTAGCCCACCAATGGGCAAAATATGGCCAAAATGCAGCTGCTTTTATAGACCTAATCATACTCAACACATTGTAGATTCTCACTGTGTTAGAAGAGACAGTGGCTGGAGGCATACAATTAGATAGAGCATGGGAATTTTTAACTCCCCATACAGTAGTTAACTGCTGTCATCTATCCCAGTTATTGACTGTTCAATTTCCTTAAGTTTATTACACATCTTCATTTCCTGAATCATTGGAGATCATTTAATTACAGAAAATGATTAACTAAATGAAAATGATTTAGCAGGCAAGCCATCTCCATTTACTAAATGCTGAAAAGAGAAATCAAGAATTGTTAGAATGCATACATTCATATATACAACTATTTCAAAACACTTATTGGCAGAAATTTAATAAGACAGTCAATAACCAGTCCCAATAACAGTGTATGGTCCTCTAGGTGAAGATTAAGTCAGAGTTGCAAATAACAATTGGTTAACATGCTGAAAAGATTTAAATTATTTTGTAGCTAACCAAAACATTCAAATTTTCTAATGCAACATGAAAATTAAATCATGAGTAACATGCTTGTCTTCTGTGCAATACTGAGGCATGTTTATTTCAAAAATACTCTGAGCATGTTTTTACTGTTATACGTAAGTTGATAATGAAGAGATCTTCTGTGAGATGGAGTTCGTTTGTTTAGCCTGCTTAACACCCACTAGCACAGTATGCTGAAATTATATAGAGGAGTAAAATTAATGATATTTTTTGAGTTTAATAAAGTTTAAATAATATCTTCTTTTGCAAAATTATTGCAAAACTCAGAATTATGTGAGTCTCAAATCTATTTGAAGTGGAGGCCACTGCTTGGTAATGGATGTTGAATTAAAGCTCTTCTGTTAGTCAGATTAAGCAGAACTGCAAAACACATGACAGGAAAAAAAATTCTAGCAGCCATTTCTCCATATGAGATAGTTCTGCTTAATTTCAGTAACTGTGATTTATGTTGATTTTTCAATACAGTTGAGCAAAACAAATAACATCATTAAAATTCACACAATTAATTTCCAGATACCATTATGTTTGTCTACAAATCTTCATTCAAAAATTTAGTTCAAAGCCTTCCCCCTTGTCTTTTCACTATGTGTTCTGGGACAAGTCCCTCTCTTTCTTCTAGCCCTCTTTAGGTACTGGAAGGCTGTGGTAAGGGCTTCTCAGAATCTTCTCTTCTCCAATCTGAAAGCATCTGCAGGACAAAATATAGCCATTGCAGTTTTGAAAGTATGTATTTTCTTTTTTTGTTTGTAACACTTTCCTGCTTGATCAGTGGTTGAGCCAAGGATCAAAGTAGCATTTTCACTACTCCTTAGAGTAGGAGATGTATGTGATGTATAGCACTTGGTTCAACTAGCTGGCATGCTACTGGACAGTAATTTAGGGGCAAAGCATGTAGTTCTGCTCATAACCTGAGTTGAAAAGTCTCCTTTCATTTTCATATAAATTGTCGTTCAAAATTTAAATTCTAGATGGTTGTGTTTTATCTTCATAAAAAGTATATATAGGCAATCTGTCTGTGGCTCTTTATTACACTTATCAAATACGTTATGTCAACTTTTATTCCTTATTTATTTAATGCATCCTAAAACAAGTCAAAATGTTAGCAGAAGCCAGTGGAGGACATATTAATACATCAATATAAGCAGCAGCTACAAGGTAAAATAGTTTGACAGGGTTAGGACCAATTCATGTTGTTAGGACACAGAGTGCTAACTAGACAGCATGTATTTCAGGAATTGAGCATTAGAAAATGTAAACTTTTAAGATTTAAAAAGTAAAGGCTTATTTCTCTGCATTTGTAGAAAAGTAAAAATTCAAGCATAGAGCATAAGTACTGAACAAATTATGCTGAAGAATTGCATACTCTATTTGTGTAAGAGCTGAGGGAACTTCTGTTTTTACTGGTTTTTTACATCTTGTAGCAAAAAATGTTCACAAGCTAATGTAAGTCTATAATGTAAAGTTTATGCAATTAAAGACCATAAGAGAGTTTATAGACCATTCATCATTGGATATGGATCATAAACTCTGAGTTTCAGAAAATAAGGAAGGAATTCCATTTGTAGCTCACTGTTGCCTGAAGCCTACCTAATGACATCTTTCTTAGTCATGGAATTAACTGAGTGTCTAGCTGAAAAGCTCTGAATATTCACTGTGCATATTAAACTTGAAAAGGTATAATAAAATCTTGCATCCTTGTAGGGTATTTTTTTTGGGCTCAGTTCAACAAAAATTAGACAGCACTTGTTCATTTAGTACATTCATGAGGATTAAACCTTTCAAATTCCAAACTGTCAGCTCCCATCATTTCCTATGACAGCTGAGTATTTGAGTGTAATACACACAAGTCGTACTAAGTGAAAAGCTGTTAATGAATAGAGTTGCTTTTCTTAAACCAAGGGAAAAGAACACATTTGCCAGAGCTTTGTGGTCATGTGCTGTGATGCAAAATGGATTCTCTACAGTTCTTCCTTGGTCCTGTGTTACACAGCACTGGTAAAGAGATATCTATGGATTTCGTTACCTAGGCCATTCATATTTTGTGCTTCCTGACTTAAATATGCTATATCACATTTCCTCAAAAATTAAATACATGGCAGAAGGATGTATTTTTTAAAGAAATAAAAGAATATTCCTTGAGGTCTGTATGTACATAGTGCTTTCTTTTGGATTTCATTGTCTCAAGGGCTATCTTCATCTTTCATTGAAGTCATCTGGGGAAGTATTCTGCATGTTTGAAATCAGGTCACACAGGAGCTGTGAAATCTGACTAATCCAAATTAATTTCCTGTACCTGTTTTCTCCCCTTGCACTTTTGTGGTGGAACTGTAAAGACATCAATTTTGATTTTCCTTTACCAAAGTTAATTGGTATATGTAAAGTGGAAGAAAGTTTTTCCTTTAAGGTTCCTTTTGCAGTTAGAAGATAGAGCTTTTGAAACTTTAGAAAGCTGAGTTGGTGTTTTCCAAAATGGCATCTCTCTGTCATCAGTTGCCTCTCTGACTCTGATGTGGCTTTCACTGGACTGAATCTTTAAGCACCTATCATTAAGTGGCAGCATAAGATTCCATGCACAGGAAGTTAGTTGCTTTAAAAATTACCCACATTTTTTTCCACTTTAGTAAGAAGAGCTATTTTGATAAATTCTGCCAGTAATATAAAATAGTATTTGGTATCTGTCTCTCTAAAAAAAGGGCTGTCATACTCAGTTTGTGCAATCTTCATCAATACTTGTGACATGAAATAAAAAGATACAACAGAAAAATCAGAGGCAGAGAATGTTTATTTTCTGAAAATAAGAGGACTGAAATATGAACAAATCTAGATTCTGTTCTATTCTTTGCCTGGACTTACTATGAGTAGTGTACTTACTTATCTACTACCTTTATTTCCTCTTTTCTTAATACATAGGGAAGCCCTAACAAGTCTTGCAAAACCATTTGAAGTGGTTGTAGAACAAAAACAATCTTGTTGCAGTGCAAATTGTTATTTGATTGATTTGATTTTATTGAAGATAAGGGCAGAAAATTATGGTCTGATCTCACTTTCATATAAAAGACCTGTGAAGATTCAGTGGTGAAGGGGTGTTCAGAAACACAATGGGAGGCTAGTGCTAAATACAGACAGGTGACACACTTTCAGATTTTGGGATATGGCCTGCATCAGTGCTTCAGAATCTGCCAATTGCCATGCAAATCAGAACAATACAATCTCATTATCTTTAAACATTCTGTATGATTTCAGGGAGAATTAGAGTTAAGGTTCAGATTCAAGAACAGCAAAATCATAAACTTTTCTCAGACTTACCAGCTGTTGACTTCAAGCTTAATTCTCCTGCACTTAAAAGTTTCATCCACTTTCACGATCTCAAATACTTTCAATTTGAACTGATGTACAGGCTTGGGTTGTTGATATGATGTAACACAAATATGTTTAAATCAGTGCTTTGAGCTGAAAAACTCTAAACCATAGAAAATTCAAAGTGGTTTGCATAGGTCCAATGTCTGCTAATTGCTGTTATCTTAAACAAATGCTGCTCAATTTTAGACTTTTTTTTACTTCATGCATTCATGTTATATGGTTTATTGTCTGAAAGCTGGTTTATCATTCTGGAAATCGTACCAATAACATCTGGTTAAGGATAAAAACCTCTAAAAAAGGAATTTCCATAGGGAAAGAGTCTTCTCCTTTCTTTGTTATGCAAAAACTTGGCAAGACTTAGAAGTAATCTGGAAACTTCCTGTTACATTTGCTTTGAAATTTCCATGATTCCATTTTCTTGGATTGAACTAGTCACCACTATTAGTAATGTGGAAAAACTCAATTTATGTTAAACTCTAAAATTACATGGTGGAAAAAAGCAATTAATCTATGAGCTTTGAAGTTTGCATGTTTGTGGGTTTTGTGTGTGTGTGTTGGTGGTGCTCTGTATAATATGTTATTCCAAAACCTCTTCATTTGAAGGACTTAAAATAGCATCTAGATTCAGTTTTTCTAAAATGCTTGTTAACACAGAGGGCAGAAAGTTTAACATAAAATTTAATTTTTGTATTTCTTAAAAAAAAAAGTCAGCGATAGGTTTTGTTTTCTTTATTTATAATCACTAGAAATATTTCAAAAACTAGATGCTTTTTGAAAGTTCAAACCAGAGATTCTTGTTCCCTGGATTTTCTATCTCTCATAGATTCAAGTGTATCCTTTTTTTTTTTTTTTCATTTGGCTTGCCCAGATATACTTAAAGATCAAAAACATATGCTTTACCAGGTGTGCTTGTGAGCCAGCACTACTGATGGGGTTTTATGTAAAGAGATAAAAATTCTGTGCATGAGCTGTCATAAACTGTTTAGCTGAACAAAGTCACTGTTACTAAAGCACTGCTGATATTCTTAAATGGAAATGCAATGAGAAACACCTGTGTTAAAACCAGATTAGTAGAACTGAAAATCATCATGGGTTCCAGGTCAGAATTAAGTAAATAAGATGGTTCAGGGAAGGTCAAATAGTATCAATGTTCTCAAGTGGTGATGAAAAGTTCAATTGCAAACAGTATGGAAACAGGTGTGATGTTTGTCAGGCAGTGAAATGCAGATTTTTTGCTTTAAATTCAATGTTTAAAATTCTGCAATCAAGAATGTTGTACCAGAAAAGCAGAAGATTATGCTTAGTCGTCTTATTCTATGAGCTTGGTTGGGTTGCCGAGTGCTGTATATACACAAAGAAACACTCTCCAAGTTTGCCTTGAGCACCTCAAAGCCCCTCTGCAAAGGCTGGCAGAGAGCTGAGTGCCTGAGCAGGTGCACTGGATGGCATCATGCCTTTCCTTCCCTGCTCTCTTCTGAGACCATGCAGAGAGCTGCCATAAAACACACAGCGCAGTTTGGACACGTAATGCATTATATGACTGCAAAGTGAATTTGTCCTATGGTGCAACATGCCCCTTCACCCCTCTGCTTTCATGCTTCTGCATGTATAAAACTTCATATGATAGATTAATGTTGATGGGCTTTATAGAAAGCTGTTCAGAGCAGTTGAGACAATGAATGATTGCTACATAAATACAGAAAACTAAGAGTGAGTCTACCAAAATAATGTTCCGTTTTCTTCAAGGGATGTTTCTGTGTTTTTCTCTGTATAATTTGGCTGATCTATCAGAAAAAAAAATTCTAAAAAAAATGTAAAGAGCTTTGGAGAACAGAATACTGAGGTTCTTAATTAAGCCAGGCAGAGATTGTTTATTCACTTTAAAGTTTAAACAGAGGCATATGGCAAAGATTGGTTCACTACTGGGACTGACAACTGCGCTCTGTTCTGCTAACTGCAGCAGCAGCAGGAAGAGGGAAAGGAAATAAAAAATGCAGACATGCAACTAACAAGCTTGGGGAATTACAGGAAGCTGTAAGAATCTGCTAAATTACACCTATACATTAACCTTCTTTGTTTTCTTGCTGCAAAGGAGGACATCTAATTATAAATAAATATGGAAAAACTTCCATCCAACACTACCACTAGAATGATAAATATTGAATCCTTGCTTATATCAATCGAAATTTTAAATTACATACAAATATACTGCTATTTGTTTGAGTTTTGTATTATTTTAAATAGTAATAGTGTAAAATTTGCATAGGAAGAATTCTAATACAAAATTAATTACATATAGAATTCTTGCAGTTGACAGTGCATCTTTGAAAAACTACCTGTGTTTGTTCCAAAGCCACCTAGTGCTAGCAGACTGAATTGGATAGAAAGCTTTATATGAAATATATACAAACAATAATGTGTACATTGTTATTTATCACTGTAATTTTTTACATAAAGGATTTTCTGTCTTCTTTATTGAAAATACATTTATGTATCTCTGACTAGACTGGATTCCACTGTCATTGTTCAAAACATTTCTTCTACAACAGAAATATTTCAGGTGGGCTTTGGGTTTTTTAGTGTGTAATATGCATGTATGCATTCTAATACCTAGAATAAATAAGTTTCCTCCAGATATTTCTAAAATCAGAATTTTCACATACAAATATTGTACAGTTTTCCTTGGTGTACCATGAAAATTTCAGCACAGCCCACACTGGAAGTTAGCTCCCAACACAGCTGATCATCCCCCATGACCATGATTGGATTTGTCAAGTCTTACACCATCTCCTCTTTTGAGACTTTCTGGTCGCGGTAAGCAACCAGCAAAATGACAACCAATTCAATCTTTGTAATTAATTATATCTTGGTTTTCAGAGAGCTCCGTTAGTGTCCCATCCTTATTCCTCCCACACACACCTTCCCCCACATTTCCTGGTTTTGCAGGCTGATGGGAGATAAAGTAATTTCAAACTTTACTTAGATGCTCCAGATGGCCTGTTCTTTTTTCCTTTTCATTAATGCAAATCAGCAACTATACTTCATGAAAATTTGGAGAATGAGATACATTTTTTTCTTTTCACTGTTGAGTTAGGAAGAGCTTCAACATGTGTACCTTCAAGTATTTTCATGGTCTATTACATACAAGTAGCAACTGCTCTGAATCCAGAATCTCATGCAGAACTTCTCAGTGGAAAGATGTAAGATCAAAAACTTTGGATCTAATCCTGCTCTAAACTAACTCAAAGAAAGTCTGAATTGTAGGAGAGTAAATAAGGCTTTGGATTTTATAGGCTTTATATATTTAAAACAGCTTGAAGACCATTTCTAATTACCCTATAAAACTTATTTAACCAAAATATTATTGTCTCCAAAAACACATATTCACAATTTGCGCAACTAAAATTTCTGAGAAGAGTACCAAAAATTGGTAAAAGAGGTTGTTACTTCTTGGTTTAGGGAAGGAAAAAAACCCAACCAACTAGGCGACCAAATAATAGGTTATTATTGAGGCCTGCTTAGTCCATCATTCTTTTTACAGAATGTTTTTTTTCTCATTTCAGGCCTGTGTAGCTATTTTATCTTTCACGGTATTGCTAGACAAATCTCAAAATGATAAACATTGCAGTTCTTCCACAAGTGAGCCAGAACTGTATCACACAGAAAAGCTACAGTCGCTATTAAGCATTTACCAAAGACATTATTTGACTATAATACGTTGTTTCAACAGCTCTTAAGAAAATTGTTTCTGGCATGAAGAGCTGGGTGTCACATCAGAAACAAATATTTGACATTGTCTTGTTTCCATCATGCCTTGTCAGTATAGTTTTATAAACATCCATAAAGTTTTGCACACAGAAAGGATAAAAAAGAACACTAATGATAGAGTATTCACTGAATGGATGTCACATGCTAGAATGTGTTCTGTAGTAAAATTTGGAGACTCTTGCCAATAAGAAATGATGTTATAAAATTAAATTTTGGCTTAGTACTGTTAATGATAAAATTATACTCTGTCAATATACATAGCAGCACAATAATATAACAGCTCTAGTAATGGAACTTGTATCATTTTAGGCTGGCAAGTAATAATTTAAAATACATTTATGACAAAATTTTGAAGTTTATTTCATTATTTAATGCCACATATTTTGCTAGAATTCTGCTACTGATCATAGCTCTGCATTTTTGCATGTGCATTCAGTGTAGAAAGCTTGTGCTCTTATTTTATCCTGAAAGCTAATTAATTATTGTGTCATATTTCATGGATGTGCCAACATGAAATTATGAAGAAAATAGAAAAAACCCTACAATCTGTTATGATTTTCTTATATGAGATCTTATATTCCAACAGCATAAACAAGATGAAAAATTTTTGAATGTCCTGTGTTTCACATCTAATACCAAATCTACATAATTTAGATTGCCCCAAAAGATAAACCTCAGAGTACTTAATTATAATTCCTTTTGATTTCTGGTTTTATTAAAACATAGTTAGTAGTCTTCATTAGCAAGTAAATCAAAGAAATTTCATGTCTGGTAGGGTTAGAAAGTTAAGATCTGGATGTTTTGGTTAGTGCATTATGGCAGTCAGAAAAAAGCCCATAGATTGTTTCGTTTGGATGATTTTGATTGGGTCATTTCAGCAAAAACTCAACTGAAAACAATCTCCTATTTCCTTCTGTTGCTGCTACTTACTAATATTTCTGTGAGAGAAATTAGGAACAAGAGTCTTAAGGAATGGGACAATGTTTCATCACCTCACCAGTCGATGTGGCTTTGAAGGTCACTTTCTGCTCAGTTTGGATGGGACTTCCACATCATTTTTTAGGATCATCTTCCTAAAGAAGTGGTATTTCTGATTTTTTAATACCCTTTATTATATACCAAATAATTTTAGAAGTTTCTGCAATGTGGCATATCCACAATGGAACCAAGATACTCCCTTGTACCCCTGATAATTTTTCCAAAGTTTTCTAGTTCATGAGCTAAAACAACCAAACCTGTTTTCACTGTACTTTTGTAAGAATTATAAAGCCATTCCAAATTTTGATCTCAAATACAATGGCTCATGTACTACATCTAATCAAGACATAAACTTAATGAATTAAATTTATTTAAAAAAATTATTTCCTTGAGTTAATTTTAAAAGTATGGCTTTTAAGAATTCTCTTTGTTTTAAATTTGAATTAATGTTTGAGCATTAATGTTTATATGGAAAATATCCAGTAAAAGGAAAGACTGGAATAGTGAATTTCGCACTATTTGGGACACATTAAGAAAGGGTAGGTGGAAGAGGAATTTTTGTCATCATCAAAATTCTATAGGAATTTAATTAAGTTGTATTATTATTATTATTATTATTATTATTATTATTATTATTATTATGTGACTTGATTATTTGAGAATACTGCTTTAAAAATGATGAAGCATGAGTTTACCCCAAAAGACATTCATCTTGATATTATTCTTGCAGTTATTCCAGTATCAATTTCTTTTTGCTAACTTTATCATTGTTTTTTAATGTTTTCCTAATCATGGCATATATTTTGATATACATGGTTATGGAATTACCTCCTGCGACAATATTAAGCCCTATTTTGCAAAAGTAAGAAACTTTCCCATACTCTGTGTCAGAACACATGTATTTGTCATTACAAACTATTGACCAGACTGAGGAAAACACCAAACAATTTGTAGGGAGAGCCTGCAATCTGAAGCATTTATAGTTTTTTTAATTTGCAAGCATTCTTCTTATCTGTTTACACTCCTGTCTATCTTTTCCACTGCCTTGCCTTCTTTTTATTCCAATGTCTCTTTCATCTCTGAAAAAAAGCCATGTATAGTGGTGTCAAAATAATAATAAGAGTAGTAATAATAATAATAATAATAGTAATAATAATAATAGTAATGAAAAGTTTAGGCAATGTCTATTATGTGGAGGGGAAACATACTGCAAGATCAGAAGTAAATGTAATAAGTGAGTTGAATGAGGCATATACTACTGGAGCAGTCCCCAGGATGTTTAACATCTTTATTAGGTAAATGGTTATTTGTGAGATATGTATAAATGCACACAGAGAGAGAGAGAGAGAGGGAGAGAGAATCTTCAGGAGGAAGTTCAGCCTTCAGTGCTGCTCCAAATTTCTTAGTGTTTCAAGTTCTTAATGAGTAAATGCAAGGTGAATAGTAGGGAGATTGATCACAGAACTGTAGAACAATTTGATTTGGAAGGATCCTTCAAAACTCATCTAGCGCAACCTCCCTGAAGTGAGCAGGGACATTGTCATTGTCCCGACCAGGCTCTTAAGAGTCCATTCAACCTGCCCTTCAATGTTTCCAGGGATGAGGCATCCACCACTTCTCCGGGCAGCCTGTTCCAGTGTTGTCTCACCACTCATTAACAAAAGCTACTTCCTTATATCCAAGATAAAAATACCCTTTTTAAATTTTATTTTATTTTATTTTATTTTATTTTATTTTATTTTATTTTATTTTATTTTATTTTTATTTTAAAACCATTACCTCTTATCCCGTTGCAATGAGCTCTGATAAATTATCTGTTTCCATATTTCTTATAAAATCCTTTTAAGTATTGAAAGGCTGCTACAAGGTATCCCTTGAGCTTTCTCTTCTCCAAGTTGAACAATCCCAGCTTTCCCAGCCTTTTCACTCAAGAGAGGTGCTCCATACCTCTGCTCCCTCTTCTAGACATGCTCCAATAGACCCATGTGTTTCCTGCACTGAAAAATAAGTGCAAAGGCCAGTGGAGAAAGAAACTGAAAAAGCTTCAGTTTCCCATAACAGTTTGATCATTTTAAGTCACTGTAGCAGGATCTCTGCCTGTAGTAGGGGTAAAATATCTCAAACTGCCCCATTTGCATAGTAATCAGTGGTGAATGGAAAAGGAGGATCATGCTGCTTTAGGTGTTTTGATGTGAAATCAGCCTGACTTATCAATTCCAAAATTAAACATCCTAATAGTGCAGCAAAGTTGTGGCTGACCTCCTAAAGTACCTGAAAAAAAGATTAAACAAATGATACTACTGATATCTAAAGATACTGAGATGAGACAGCTAGCCTGAAATCATATGACTGACAATCATATGATAAAAGTCCAGTGCCACTTTTCAAGGACAGGTTCTTGTAGCATAGCCCTTCTTGGAGTGCTTGTGGATATTCTTCCCTTTGTATTGGGATGCTGCTCATGTCCTTGAAGCTGAGTGAGAGATTTGCCCACAGTTGTTGGTATGGGTGAGTAAATCAATCTCTACTTGCTAATTGTTTTTTCTTGCTTTAACATAATTGTTTCAACATTACTCAAAATACAGTGCAGTATACTATACTAGTAGTTATAGCTACCTATACCATGTACTAAATAATTAGGATTAAGATCTTTCAGTGCAACCCTTTCCATAACAAATAATTTATTTTTATATACAGATATTTGGTTTATCATCCCTAATTCTGCAGGACAAAGCTGTATAAAAGTTCAGTCGCACCTATGTAGTCCTTTAGACATTGTTATGGCTTCACTCAAGCCAGGAATCAAACCCCACAGCAGCCGTGTGCTCACTCCCCCATCAGAGGTGTTGGTGAGGGAATTATAAGGGTAAAAGCCGGAAAACTCATGAGTTGAGATGAATACAGTTTAATAGGGAATGCAAAAGCCATGCACACAGGCAAAGCAAAGCAAGGAACAAATTCCCATGATCAGGCAGGTGTTCAGCCATCCCCAGGAGAGAAGGGACCGATCATGCCTAATGGTTACTTGGGAAGAACAAACACCTTACTCCAAATGTCCCCCCTCTTCCTCATTCTTCCTCCCACTCTATAGGATGTACATGATGTCACATGGTCTGGATTGTCCTTTTGGTCAATTGGGGTCACCTGTCTCTGCCGTGTCTCCTCCCAGCTGCCCATGCACGCCCAGCTTCCCTGCCAGCACACAAAAGGCAGAAAAGGCCTTGGTTCTGTGCAAGCCCAGCTCAGCAATAACAAAAACATCTCTGTGTTATCAACCCTGTGTTCAGCACAAATCTAAAGCCTCGCCCTGTACCAGCCGCTGTGAAGACAATTAATTCTATCCCAGCCAAAGCCAACACAAACATAAATGACTGACAAAATCTGGGACTAAGATGGGATCCAGCCACAATCAGACTCCTCTCTGAGAGGCACTTCAGAAAGCAAGGGAGTCCTTTCTGCATCTCGTGACTCAATGGGAGGGTTCACTGAAAAACTTGGTCTGAAGCTTCCAGTCTGTGACAATTGCTCCTTTAATCTTGTCTGAAATCGAGCTTCTATCAAGCTCAAAGTCCAGTTACTCTTCCCTTACTACCCTGAAGGTATAAGTCTCATTCTTGGTGATGCTCAAACTCCTCAAGGACTGAGAATAATATTTTCATGAAACCTTTCTGACCACAAAAATATTTACAGTCCATTACAAAACATACCTGCTCTAAAAGTTTTAAAATTTTAATCGAAAATTAATATTTACAAAATAACTTGCTAAAATATTTTATATTTATAAGGATCACTGTTTATAGGGATTGCCATTATTTATAGGGATTATTTATTCAATGCATGTGTCCTGTTTCTGTTTGATAGTTTGTTGGTTTTTTTCAGAAGCAGATATTGTTGTAAATTCAAATGTCAAATTTGGTTTGGACATCTGAGCAGTTTCCATCTTTCCGGAGTGCAGTTCACTGCATGCACACAAACTTTTATGTTCAAACTCATATTGTCTCATATAGTTACATACATGTGTTTGGAAGGAAGATTCCAGATTAAGTCAGTGGAATTCTTATTTTACCCATCCCCTAAAGACACAAGAAGATTTAAGTTTTCTATCTGTCCAATCAAAATTTCATCCCTCATATTTACCACAACCAAATAACATTTTTAAATTCAATTTATTGTAAGGGTATTTATTCCTCAGTTTGATATTGTCATTCAAAAGACTGTTAGATGAACGCTTTCATTAGTCATGAGGTCTTATACTATGTTACAGGCACAGCACAGTGTGCACGTCCATTAGTGCATGTTCATGGGCAGGCCAAGGAAGAGGAAATATTTATATTGCAGCTTTTAATGACATCTTTCCCTGTATTTTGTCTCTGAAGTTGCAGGGGAAAAAATGTTCTTTACTGCTGACAAGTGACAGAAAATTATACGAATAACACTTTAAAAAAAAAAAACCTTTTTAAGGGCTTCTTTGTGTGTAGCTCCAAGCAGAACCAAATTAAAAATAATTTCTTAAATCTCTGAATATTTTTGTCAGTAAAAACAAATAGTTTATTGAGCAGGACATGCCAAAATAAAGCAGTTTTTTCTAATACTTATAATTTCAATAGGAAAGAACCTTTCAATATATTATTACATAACTGTTAAGGAATGTTAGAGTTCACATGCCCAGCTTACCTTTCCCTTGCTATGAAGTACAGTAATTTCACAACTATAAGGCGCACCGGATCATAAGGCGCACTTCCGGGCTGTCGGCAAATTTCCAAACTTTGGCCATATATAAGGCGCACCAGACTATAAGGTGCACTTTTTTTTTTTGCAGCGAGGATCCACGTGCAACAAAGTAACGAATTAGTAATGGAATCGCCCGATCGTGGGGTTTAGTGGCAGGTGCTCAATTTGCAAACATTTTTCACGGATTGGTGTAGCCTTTAAACGCAGCCCCAGGCACCCTCCCTGTGCTGTGGGCCCTGGCACTCCCGCCCACCCTCGCCACAGCTGGCACAGCTCTTGTGGCTCTCGCGGCTGCTGTGGCTCTCATGGCACATGGCTCTCGCAGCACGCGGCTCGGCTCGTGGCTTGGCTTGTGACATGCACTTCTGGGTTGGTAAATTTCCGAACTTTGTCCATATATAAGGTGCACTAGATTATAAGGCTCACTTCCGGGTTTTGATAAAAATTTTAGTCAAAAGGGTGCACCTTATGGTTGTGAAATTACTGTAATCTTGTTTTTTTTACAGCAGAACTTTAATTTGAAAAAAAGTATAAGCACTTGGAAGAATTAAAACTGAAATAATATTAAATCTATTTCCTAAATAGGTTATTTTCACTTTGTTGTGGGTGGAGTGGGATCTTCAGATAAGTTTATTAGTGAATCTCTCCCTTTGAGTCACTGCAGAAAGGACCTCAATGTTTTCTGAAGTCCTCAGAGAAGGGTCTGAGTGTGGCCGGATCCAATCTTCACCCCAGACTTTGTCAACTGCTTGTGTCTAAAGGATTTTATAGGTGTAATTGAACCTTCATACAACTTTGTCCCACAGAATAAATGATGGTAAACCAGATATATTCCTATAAAAATGAATGATTTTTTACTATATGAAAATAATTTGAGATTATGGGAATAACTTAATAGCAAAAGAAGTAATTCTATCTTTAGAGCTTGAATAGCGTTCTATAAACACGACCTCTGTGACACATGAAATGATAAGAACAGAAGAAAACTAGGATTCCTTTTATTATTTAGCAAATATTTTCTGCTGTGTCTTTAGAGGAATGTTTAAGGGATCATGATGTGCATGTGTGTATGTATTTTATGCATACAAAGTCAAAGAGGAAATCAGTTCTTTCTTGGATAATTTTACTAGCCTTTTTAACATTGGTATTTTCCATCTAATGTGAGTTTGAAATAGATTACTATGGCATATCATATATCATATCATATCATATCATACCATATCATAATCTTGTCAGTTATCTCATCAAACTGTCCTGAATGGTCAGGGATTTAAAAATTTGAATGTGTATGTCATGAGAAGCAGTATAAGCAGAATACCAACTCAGAGACAGAAAGAGTGGTATTTAAGAGAAGCAACACTTCGAAGACACCCTGAAAGCAGCAGCTAATGCCACTATTTTTCTTTTCTTTTACAGAAAAAAGACCCCTGTTGATTTGTCCCAGTTTCACAGTTTTATGGCTTGAACCACTTCTATTTATGAAAGAGAGTAGAAATGCCTTTGGATGAAGTTCAAACAAGGCAGCTGACTAACAACCCCTTCTGTTAGTTGACGTGGGTCCTCTATGAAATACTGGTTTTTGGTAAGATTGCATTTTTGTTAATTTCACATTTTATGAGAAACATTCACTAGGGAAAGACAGAGCAAAACTCTGCCCCTGGGTAAGATAAAGGTTGTGGAAAAATTAATCACCTGGATCTGCTACATGGTTGTTATCTAGAGACTACAGTTGTGACCCATATATGTGTTACTATTTTTAAGGCTCCAAAGAGCAGATGGTATTGGTTGACAGTCAGCAAAGACAAGTAAACGTGTTTACTGTTGCAAGGTTATGGAGGTGAATTCAAAAACAAAGGATTTAGAAGTGATAAAAAGTACAGAAAATTGTTGGGATGGTAATAAAGTTGCTTCCTTCCAGGGGCAATATCTTTTGTTTATTGTGTCTGATTGCAAATTAAGGTGAAAAACATTAACTCCAGGCATAAAAAAAAATATCCAATCCTTACCTCACTGTTTTCCAGAACAAAACCCCTTAGTCTTTGATTTTAGATTTGATTTTTTTTTTCCCCTGCTGGTTGCCATACAAAGAGATATAGCTCAATAAAATGAAAGATCCAGTGCAGTGCAGTTCATACTATTGGCCTGAAGGAATTCTTAGTCAGGTTAATGGATTTGATGGTTTTCCCTTCATTGATTTTTAAGATGATTATATTTTATTTATAGGTGAGAAGATAATAGTTAATTTTAAATTTATGGAAAACTTATTGTGAGACTGCAGAAATTGATAATTACAACACATTCAGGGAAACCAAATTATTCCTGTCTTTATTCCTGTAAATGCTAATGTAAAGCAAACCTATTGACTTGAAATTAAATGTTTGCATGTACACCTGTGTCCAGAACAAAAAAGTTACTTTTTTTTTTGTTTTTTGTTCTTATGAGAGATTTCATTACATGAGCATCAATACACCTCAGGTGTTTCTTTTTGAAAACTGTATGTGAAATATCCAAGAGCCTAAAGCTCATGGATAAGAGCATCTTGTCCTCTGGAGACCATAAGATCTGATTTTTAAGTCAGCCAAGTCATTTGTCACATAAAAAACATTCTGGCCCAGAGTAATTGCGTCCACAGGTTTGAATCTTAAACCATAACGTGGGTTTGAAATTTACAGTGGAATTTGGGGAACACTGTGCACAACAGCTCGTTTAACACAGTACTCTGTGCCTAAATACTGTTATAATTTGTTTTTATGCTCTAAATGGGCTCGGGAACCTTTTTCACATTTTTTAAAAGGCAATAGATGATAAAAAAAGACCTAAAAATTTTACAATATATAGCTATAAAAGAACACTCATCTCCTAGTTACAATGAATTTCAGTATTCAGCTCATCTTACAACAGTGCATTGAACTGGGTGGCTAAAGATGGAGTGAAGCTGAATCAAAGTTATGCCTCAGGCAACCATAAGCCCTTGTTACAGAGTCCTAATGTATGGTGGAAGTTCTAGAGTGGCATTATATTTTGACAAAAAAAAATCACTGCTCAGCAATTTCATTAGTCATAATGATCGAGATCCAGTGCATTTCTTTGGGGTAAACTAGCAGAAAGACTAGTTTGGGAATGTGCAGCAGATTCTGTAGGAAACAAAGTAAGAAAAAGGGAGAGAGATCCGAGCACAGCAATGACTGTTGAATTTTTCATGCTTATAATGCATTATCTCAAGCTGGTACTGCCGTTAATGGCTGTATAAGGCCTCTGACTGGACACCTACATTAATTTTAGAGCTCTTCTATTGTTTTGCTTGAAGCAAAATTTGACATCAACACGATGTTTCACCTTAGATTGAACTTAGTGGGGAAACAACATGAAAGTAAATTAAAATCACTGCTCATTTCCCACCACTTTTGCAATAACATCTTTTTACTTTACTCCAAAAGCTGTCTAAAACCTTTGGAAGATATTTCCAAGAGGAAAAGCCTGTTTTTTTAACTTCCTTTCCCTGACACCAAGATGTACCCAAGGCAATATATTACAAGTTTAGGCAATGTACTAAAGTAGTTATATACACTGTTTGTCTTCAGTGTGTTTTTATTCAGATGTGATTATCTGCTGTGTGCTAGGCTGAGCCTGCACAAGCACACCTGAATAGAAGGGGAGGCATACTGAGGTAAGAGGGGGAGCTGCATATTCTGAGTCTGAAGTTGCCACATATGTGTATTTTCCTGTTGGAAAAATACAGCTGTCAAAATAAATTCACAGGTAGCGTGTGAACTGGGGACTGTGGGACAGGAAGAAAGGGCAGAGGCTGAACAAAACCAGAAAAGGTTTGGCCTCCAGATTTGGCTAAAATAAGAGAAAACCTGAATTAGTGCCCAGAATTCAAACTAAAGCAGAAGTGAACTTGTCAAAGGCTTCGAAAATATTTCCTATTTTCTTGCTCCTCTGCACTTCCTAGTTGTATTTGGCTCTCTGAGTCAAGGGCCAAGGTAAAATTTAAAGGGATGGTCTTGCATTCTTGTACAGACACCAACTCAAAGAGCATAAGAAATCTCACATGAAGTCTCTTCTCATAGAATTGCTAGGGAACTGCTGCAGTTAATTAAATTAGTTTGAATAAGACCCAGAAAATTCATCAAAATCAAGTCTGATTTTTCCCCATAATTAGACATAAAACAGTTCCTCTCATTTTCTTAAAACTCCCAAAATTTTACAATAGCTTGAACAACTATGAGTGACAGAGGTTTCATACTAGTATGGACCAAGATTAAGGGAGCCTCTTTCCTTTCTTTCTTTCTTTTTTTTTCTTAAAGGTATTACATGAAAGAGAACAATCATGTGGCATTTGTACAAACAGTACAAACAAAAGCCTTGGGACTACTCAAAATGCATAAACTTAAGCATATGTGCAAAGCTTTGCTGGATTGCGCCCAAAGGGCGCATCTATAAAGAGCTACAAGTATAAAATACTGAAATTACTTCCACATGTGCTATTTAGGTCATTATGTACAGCATTTCAAAGAAAAAGAAGGAGCTTTTTCTGTTATTTGTGTCTATTTATAGACTTTGCCCAAGATTTGAAAGAACTCTTCGTGAACTATTGTTAATTGACTAATCTGCTATTTCAGGACCAGAACGATAATAAAAATAACAAGGAAATCTTAAGTAATGAAATATCTTCTTCTGTGATATGAAGCAATCAAATAACTTCAAAAATTAGAGGAAAATTTTATCTACAGTGATATTTTAAAGATGATTCTTTCATAATTTTAAACCCTTGGATTTAAACACTTGCATCTTAAAATTTTTTATTAAGCACTATTTACTGTCTGTGTGACTGTGAGTTACTTGTGTTTGCTTTCCTACCAAGAAAAGAGAAATATTTTTATTTGCCAAATTTTCATTTTTAATATCTATAATGTCTTGTTAATTTAGAAACATTTTTGCTTCTAGACACTTCTGGATACAATGATGAGGTAGATCTCAGTCTCTGTCCTCATTGTTCAGCAGTACAGAATTAATGCAGGTTACTGATGGGGAACTTTAACCAAAGCCACACAATTTTTTAGGGAATTTCTCTTATTTCATAATATTATTCATAAAATTGAACATAACAGAAATTTAAAAATAACAAGAAAATAATTTATAAAATATGCTAATCTCTCTATAGGAGAGTTCAGTGTAATAATCCCTATATAGGTTTCCTGCACTGCTTAAAAACCCCTCCCACCAAGTAAAACAGCTTCTGGGGAGACCTTAGTAAATTTGCCCAGAGGAATGTACTAAGAGCTTTCAATTTATAGGTCAAGTTTACTGAAATTTTCCAAGTTTATATATTTCAATAAAAATTTCAGTACTAAAAAATGCATCGTAGTCATCTGCAATCTATTCAAGGTAGGAATACAACTGTGATGAAGTAAATAGGAAATGGAAAGAAAATTATTGCATATTAACTCATAAATAGACAAAATTAAGGCTGCAACAAATACAGCTTCCATATACAAAATAGACAATGAATTTCCTACTTTACTCCATATGCATTACTGCAATTAAAAATAGGAGGTCTTCACTTGAGAAGACACAGATTGTTTTCTTTTCAAAGGACAAAGTTGGGAGGCAAACTTAACTGAAGGATTAGTATTATGCATGAAACTTAGAACCTACCATAAAAAGAATAAATGTCAAAACATACAGTTTTGTATGTGGAGATTTAAAAAAATCACACAGTAGAAAGAGATTGAGTTATACTCAAGAAGAGCCATAAATCTACATAGATTTTTGGAAGAAAGTGAATCGTTGTTTACTAGGCTCTGGAAAGTGATCCTTTCTAAGGTATGCATGAGAGCTGTCCTTAGTGAAATAAATGGAAAGGGATTTATCGCCCACAAAGAAGATACAAAGCCTCAGCAGTTGTGGCTTGTTCAGGTCAAACGCACAAGTAACTAAGCAAAGAATTTAAGAAGAGAGTAAGCAAATAAAACAATGTATCACATTAAAAACATACCTATGCTCTTACACAAACTGAACAAAAAGGGTTCATGAAGTATTTTATTTCTTCTGTAAATAGGCATCTAGATTTATAGTATTTTCATGGGTTTAGAATATATGATTTCTTTCATTTATATTTTTCTATTGAATGAATGATAATAGTAATAATGTTTGCAATAAAACCCTAAAACTCTACTCCTGCCGTTGCTACAAAGTTATTTCAGCAGTTGCCAGTAGTGGTGTTTAGTGCATCTTCTATCACTCCCGTGACTATGGAATAATTTAACAAAGAAGCTGATTTCTGCTAACACTAGCTTCTTTTTTTTTACAACCTCTGTCTTTATCAGTATGAATACTGCATCTTTGTAAATTTGCTGTTAAATATGAAACATACACCCGTTAAAATAAACACAAAATACTGATGCTGCACAATAGTCCTACGATAATTGATGTCCATAGTTTTCTTCTCAGTATTTTGTATTTTAGTCTACAATAGAAAAAACATGCAGAGGTGATGCTTGCCTTTCATCTGTCCTTATTTTGGAAACCAGGATGACAGTTTTTGACATTATGTGGGAAATCCAATTGCACCTGCTTGTCAGCTTTTTTGTATGTGTAAAGGGCACATCCAGGTTAATGAATGAAAAGGCAGAGACAGAAATATGCATTCTTTACAAAGAGCATGGCTGATGGATCAACAGATGGAAAAACACACTTCATGCCTAACTGGACTTCTCAGATAGTATAAAGTACATTTTGTGGTTGCTACACATCTTTTTAAAACAATTGGGCAAACAGGACTGAGAAGAAACCTATGTACTTGCAAGTTTTCTTCTACAGAGAGAATCATGTAAGCTTTGGGTTTGACCTTGATGTTGAGACTGGCCCTTGAGAAACTGACCATTTATGTCCTCCTATAATACTTTACAAAAAATAGTCTCAATGCTGTGTGTATGTCTCCACTTGATGTGTAGACATACCCACTTTACTGTCTTTTTTTCCTAGAGAGAACTGATCCAAATAGTGATGCTTCCTAGGATAAAAGCAAAAATATCAACTGCTTGCAAGTGCAGAGATACATATCCTTGTTTGTTAACTAAACCAGTGAATACTGGTTCGTTCAGAGAATCATTTAGACAGATTAATTACACTTTTTTGGAGGGTATATTGAATAATTCAATGCACAATTTAATTTAAAGTGTGATTTTCATCAGTAAGAATCAATCAAAATGTTAAAAAAATGCTTTTGTTATAAAATTTGGTGATTTATATTTTTATTTATAAAATGTTATTTACATAATGCTTTTAATTTTCTGAATTATTTTGTTAAAAATATCTTCTATTTTATGCATATGTAATGTCTACATTTAATTCTCAGTTTTTGACAACAATAAAGTCTAATGAACATTTAGAATTTTCTTTTATTCCTAAGTTCCACTTTTCAGAAAGCTACTTGCAACAGGTATTTTTACAAGAGACAGAGATTAATTAAATGATACCAGTTGTAAAGGCTTTTCTGCCTTTTGGTTTTTCACATTAATAATTGGTAACATTGATTGACAGAGCTTGGGGTTGTATTAGATCACAGTCAGCTCTTAATCCTTTCTTCTTTCTTTGAAATATAGTATAAGCAAAGCATTTTAAACCTCTCTTCTATGAGACACCTGTTCATAATCTTCTCTTTTAATGCAAAGTTGGGGGAGTATGGTGTTACAGAAGAATGCTGAGCCATCAACAAACAAAAAACCAGAAAAAAATCCAGCCCACCAACTAAACCCATAATGGCTGACATTTACTTTCTTATAACAAAACATTTGAAGTTAACTATATCTTTTTATTTTGTTAGGTAGGAAGAGCAGAAATTGCAACTTTCTTTACCTGTAACTTAACCTGTAATAAAATGCTTCTTAGCGTTTCTCTCACAAGCTGTTCACAGAGTTCAAACCAACAGGAGAAATTGTCCTGTAGAAGGTCGACATTGCAACTCTTATTCTTTTAAGAAAGAAAAAGGAGGAGGAGACAGGTACACCACTGTCCTGCAGCTTTATTGTAGCATGGTGTTTTTTCCAGGGTGGTAGCTGTGTGGAATAGTGGGAGAATGGAAAATGATTATCATAGAGTCATGGCTCTGCATAAAAGTTATCTCCTAGAGTTGGTATGAAATTCCACGAAAATTAAGAAAACCAAGAACCCTTAAAACCTCAGCAATCAGCCTGTGTTTAGCTTACCAGCTAAATGTGTATAATGATCTTCTAGACATTTGATGACCTCAGAGTCAGTTGTCTGCTTACATAAGTTACATGTTGTGCATGAAATTATGTTGTAGATAAAGGAGGAGAAGATCAACTATTCTTCCCTATAACAGTGTTTAGAATAATTAGGAATCAAATGGTAGAGCTGGAGAAAAACTGTGTGTCCCTTTTCCTTGCAAAAACAACAATCTACAGTTAAGGGAAACTCATTCACAGGGAAAATATGCACTAACCATGTTTATCTAGTTTTAGAAGTACACTGAAAGTTCTAATTCCTCATTCTTTCTAAATCCATCACCTAGCTATACTTTTCATGGCAATTTTGAGGAATCTTCTGTGTATTTTCAATTGCTTGGTGAAAGTAAGAATACAGATTTTATGCTTGCTTGTAAAGCATTTTGGACCAAGGAATTGCAGTAAAGGGATAGGAGATTTTTAACTTCATGTAAGGGCAAAGCAGTACCCCCTTGAAAACAGCTCCACCTCAGTGGCAGCTGAATGGTATTTTAAAATGGCATCTTGAACTAAATAGCATCTTTGAGTTAGAATGTCTTTCTTCTATTTCCTTTCTCATAAGATTTGTAGTAGAGTAAACATTTGTGACAGAATTAAAGCAGTGTCTTCTTACACTGATGCAATTGAAAATGTTGTTCTTCCTAATCTAAAGTCTTCCTTGAAACTGTTCAGAATATACAGAACTTGCATTGCAAGTATTTAGAAGTTAGACTGAAATTAGTTTCAAGTCTCGTTAAATTCAAGAAATATAGACAAACGGGCAAATCTTTATTTTGTGATTCATAGCTTAACTCAAACTTAGGTTCTTCCTGTAGCATTCTTAAATATAGCAGAAAAAAGCTCAAAATAGAGGTTTGTACTCCATGATGGCCTTTTTTATTCTGCTCTAACTGTGACTTCTTATAACAATTTTTGATTTTCTGAATGTTTAATTTGTGGGGAAGAGGACTGTTTGTGCCTAATATGGAATAAATACTACAGAAGTTCTACAGAAGTGTGAAAAAAAAAATCAATATATCTAATTTAAGGCAGAGAGGTACCACATACAGACCCAACAGATATTCATCAAAAGTCAAATAGGATTTTAACGTCAACGTGTTCCCATAGATCTGAGCATTTGGGAACTCTCTATGGCCTTAAAATGACAAATGGTTATGTATTCCTGTTGGACCAGTTCTAAATAAGTAATATCCCATAACCCTTATATTAAATGTGCAGGCTTCACAGATGCTCTCTTCAAATCAACTGATTATCGATCTGTACATGACATCACTCTAAAAGATGATCTTGGCTTGCTGCACTCATACATAAATAAATACAAGAAAAGACTTGGGGTCTCCACTGGTTTCAACAGCAATATTCAGAACTACTCTAACCTTTTTAGCACAAAATTTTCTGTAATTTTCAAAATCATGCAATTTCACCCCTGTTTTAGCTTACATTGCCCTGCTACCTTGTTATGGTTACTCACCTAAAAACTGATGCCTTATTACTGTTACCCTTATAACTGTGTAAGCAGGTATATATATATTCCAATATCCAAGTTCGAAATTCAAAACCATGCCTATATCACCATTTTCCTCTTTTATCTAAGTCACTGGAAATAGTGACTCAAAATATTGGTTATATGATTTTACTTGTATTATTGTGTTGCACCTTGGGACGTTTACATAAAATGGACTCTCCTCAGCAGAAATATACTCTTTCTTCCCTTCTTAATTCGACTTTCACTATCAGATGGAGATTTTACGTCTTATTTCTTTTTTATTTCTTACCTTTGTAATGAAAGGATGATTTATAGGATAAATATAAATACCTGGAAGTGATATTTGAATTCCAGAACACAGCAGTATGATCAAAAGGAAAATTTATTAAATATATTCAATATATGTTTTAACAGAAAAGTTGCCCTATTTTTAAAGAAAATGTTTATTGAATAATTATGATTGAACAAGCCTAATTTAAACATTGAGTGTTGCAATGGATTTTTTACTATGTTGCCTCTGGTGTTTTAACACTTGTTGAGTCAACTGGTATTAATATGACATTAGGAGAATTTCCCCTCCTGAGAGGAAATCTAGCTAAACAAAGTGATGTTTAATGTTTCATATTATATTTATTTAACTAAAATGGCTGATTAGATGTTAAGCAGAACAGAGGTTAATGATCTTTGTTATTGGTATTATAAAAATTAAGAAAGAATAAAATAGGGTTAATGATGTATCTCATTATTGTTATTATGGGGAATAAACACATGCTGTTGTCCGCTGCGCTGAAAAATCGGCCCCCCAGCTGTAATTAGCAAAATTATATTATTGTCTAACCTTATGCTGTAATTAATTACTCATGACTGTACTTTTCAGTATGGATTCTATGTGTTTTAGTTAGATCTTCAACTCTGTATGTTAAAATTGCAGGAAATAAACGCATACCTCATTTAATCCAACCAGTATATTAAAGCTGTTATTTATTGTGTAAATGGAAAATAAGAGACTTCATAGGATAAAAGATGACTAGGTAGAGGATAATCTGAATTTGTTTTTCATCTGGTCTTTTCATTTATTCTTTTGCTTTGAGTATCCATATTACAGCAAAGTGTCCCCTGGGAATTAGAAAAGAAATCAACAGGTGAGATAAGGCTATTTATTATTGGGGTTTTTTGTTATGATCGGTTGGGCCAGCCCAGAACAAGATTGTGCTAGGCTCTTTACAAACAGAGAATACCAGATGGTCCCACCTCTGAAAAATTTATAATCAGAATCAACAGGGTAAATGACAAGGCATAACATAAAATAGTAGTGTGAACAATGTGATGGCATCAAATTAGTTCCATTATTTCCTGCTGGAAGCAAGGAGGGAGGGGTGAATATGTTTGCTGGTGGGTTACATCTCACACGGTGATGGTGATCTCTTAGCACTTGGCAGCACTCTGAATACCTTTGATGATGACACTGGAAAGCAGCCTCATGGCTACACACTTCCTTCCCCACCTCCAAGTTGCTCCTGCAGCTCTCTCTGGGGGACTAGAAAGGTGCAGAGATGGAGAAAAGTGTGTCTGATATTGGAGTCAAGAAAGGATAAGTTAGAACCAAACATCTAACCACATTTTTAGCCAAAGAA
>VRYO01001269.1:15101276-15114530 GCA_009812075.1 Sialia sialis | reverse complement strand
CCTCTCCTCTCCTCTCCTCTCCTCTCCTCTCCTCTCCTCTCCTCTCCCCTACAAAATATAGTTCTGCTTTTCCCTACTGCCAATGAGAGCAAAGAATATATGACTATGTGATTTCAATTTTATTTGCTCAATTGAAAGAGGTAGCTAGCAATCAATAACAAAACCGAGAATGAAATAAATACCTAAATTTAAAAATCCCTTTTTTAAAGCAACCTTCAATAGTTCCATCAGTTTTATATTTTATGTATTGTAAAACAAGGCCCAAGTTTTAAATAAATGGTAAGAATTTGTTTTCAATAAATTTTTTGTGAGTTTTGGACCTTGTATTTTGTTTTCTCAATCTGAGTTTGTATTAACAACCTTTTTTAAAGTCTATATTTAAAAATACCTAGCTTTTCTAGCATAATGAATTAAAAAAGCAGAAACAGTTAAAACACCTTAAATATATTTCAGATCTGTTAAAATCAAGCTTTATGTATATGGATTATGCAACTATCTTGTGGAAATTTCAGTGAAGGCATTTTGAGGCAAAGATATTCTCAGAAAGAAAATATAAAAAATAGAGATTGCTTACTTTTGATTTTTACAAGTTTTCTAAGGCTTTTATACAGAAGGAATGCCAGCTGAAAAGAAGAAATTGTGGGGAGGAAAAGACTGTAATATATTTTAATGAATGACTAATTTTTAAAGCATGTATATTACATACTCTAAGTTCTTTTTTTCTACTGAGTATACACAAATATGTAAGCATAATTCTCTCTTTTGAATAGCCAAATTTTTGCTGAATCCCTCATTTGTGATTGCTGCCAGGCAGCTTAAAATTCTAGTTCCATCTAATCTCTGCCATAAAGGAGCATGGAGGCTGTTCAGAAAACACTGCCACATTATCCTCTGGGTAGCACACAAATTTCTATTGCAGCTTGTCATTCATTGTGTATTTATTTTAAGAATACCTTTCAGAATTTGCTGGCACAGGGAATCCTGACCATTGGGATGTCTATACCACAAAAAAAAAAAAAAAAAAAAAAAAAGACATAATATGACTGAAAGTATGGATACATCTGAAGTACAAGCAAGCAGAGCTGATATACATCTTACAATTGTTAGCTATTCCTTTAGCTATGAAATCATCTGCTGGCAAAATGTCCTGTTTTGATTTGTTTTCCCTAGCATAAGGTAATGGCACACCAAAAACCAAGACAGCGAGGAGCAGACTGAACTATTCGTGTTTCCTTTGCACTGCACCTGCCTCTCTGGATGGTCCTGGAAACAGGAATGGCACTCTAGAAAAAGGGAGATGCCCTGAATATAAATAAAGACTACACTGACTTTTTCTCAGTAATTGTTTTGATGTCAAGCCAAATGCGCAACTTGTGTTGTTTGACAATACTGTTCACTCTTTTTGATCTGTGAAAGACAATTTTCAAACCAAATATTTGCATTTATTTGATTAATGGATGCTTGCATAATCCATATTTTATCAACTGACTTTCTCTGTTGCATACCATCTATTTAAGTCTGTTTTTGCCTAGGCAATTCATGATGTTAGCTACCATTTACATTGTGCAGTCAATCTCCCTCACCTGTTTAAGAATATGGGGGGTATAATGTCCTAGGGATGACAGTAAGAGTGATTAATAAATTAACATAATACACATTGTGTCACTGGAGAGGAGCCACTCCAGTTTTTCTGCACTTAGTTAAATTTAATGCATGAAAAGTAGCTTTCATGTGACATGGTTAAGCATCTCTTGCTCTTACACAATCAGAATTTTTAACTTCTGTTTTATAATTTATGTTAAAAATAGAGATACAATTTCCATAAGATTTAGGAAAGTATTTGAAAGGCGTCAGATCTTGCCTTGTCATGAATAAGCTTGTTTTCCAGAAGCAGGTGTTTAGTACCTTCCAGTCATTAGTCTTTTTACCCAGTTGTGTCAATGATACTGAGAAAACTCTGCACTCTGAGGGTCTGGGCACTCACAATGTTGATCTTTCATTTGTAAATCTTGACAAAAGTGAGTTGACAATTTGATGACCTTAGTGGTGACTCTGAATGAACAGATACAACCATAAAAACCACATCCTTTGGAGAAGGATTTATTTTATCTGTGAAATATGGTGTCAAGAAGAAAAAATTCTAGAGCCACATTCACAACAGTGAACTTCCCAGGTCATCTAGCAGTGGGTTTTCTCTAATCAGTTTGGATTATAATCTACTGTTACTTTTTCTGGGAAAGGACTAGTAATTGGTATAATGCCACTTTGGCCATAAGCCCTCTTCTAAATCAAACAAAGAATTGTTACGTGTATCTTTTCTAAAAATTAAATATGTTAATTCCTTGTATGCACTTCAAATTTGTTGCACTATAGATAGTGTAATGCATAGGCATGTGGAAAAATGGGGAGGAGGTAAAAAAACCTCTTTGGCAGCTGAGAAAACAGGAAGCAATGAAGGGAAGTGCTGGTTTAAGGAGCATGGATCTCACCTTCTCCCTATCCATTTCCAAAGTATTGCTGCTTTAACACATATTTCGTCTTCTCTTCATTATGATCCTAACCTGAGAAAATAAAGAGTATTGGTCTATAGCTTTGCAGTGAAGGAGTTTTCTTTTGTCCTCTGACAGTGACTTCATCAAATGCCAGCAGAGAAGCGTTAAAACACTGAGTTTGAAGTTGGGTGTACATTGCCTGCATGGTAAGAGGGGCTTGTAGCATATTAATTGAGTTCAGATTCAAAAAGCTCACAGAATGCAGGTGTGAAGGATGGTACCCAGTTTCTAAGTCAAACCTCTGCTGTCATCTGAGATGTTCTCAGCTACCTGGGATTTCATGTGGAGACAGAATACCTGCTGCAAGACATATGGAAATATTGACTGCTTCTGGAGTGGTGGCTGGAGACAAGGTTGATACCATAGAGTTTCTAAAATGGTGGAGATCTACCCAACAGCTACATCCACATGCCTTTTTTGAGGCAGTACACCCCTTTATGTATTTCCTTCTTGTTTCTTTTATCCAAGCCTGGTTAGAAAGGTTGTGCACCACTGTAACTGGAAAAAAAAAACCAAAAAAAAATATTTCTGCATTATAAATTCAATCTCTAATGAAGTGCTATTTCTTGTTTTTCAGATCCATTTATTTTGCATATTTGTATTTTGCATATTGTATTTCTTGGTACTTGTGCACCTTTCAGGAAATCTCAGTGAGACAGTACTACTGAGAAACAACAGATCATAGTACAGGGACAGAAGTGAACCATGGCAAACCATGCAAATTTTGAAGTCCAAGTTTGAAGGAGAAGATGTCCTGCTTTCCTGTGTTTACGTGCAGGGCAGGCTACTTTTGTATTGAGACATGAACAAAAATAGCAGAACCCTTGTTCCCTGTTCTTCCCTTAGTCCTCCAATAACATGTGCATTGTTCACTTATAGTGCATTGTCACAATTCCCTCCTGACTTCTGCATCTTGCTAGAAAGATATTCCCACAGGAAATTGGAGAAATCCTGCAACTCTACTCTGAGAATGATAGGTGTGCTATAGCGAGGGCTCAGAAGATAGAGATTAATGAGAAGGAAGCGAAATGTCAGCAAATCTCTGCCAGAACATCTATGCTATCTAAAGGAGGAAGTGAATGATGGGGAAGAGGGATAAAATGCATTTATTTTTTGCTGTAAGAAAGGCCAAAGATGACCTTATCCTAGGTTACTAGGATGTGTTCAAAAGTGAGACATCCACAGCTCTCAAAGATTAAAAGTTCTTTTTTTATTTTTTTTTTCTGTGATGAGGAAAATAAAACAGCTTTTGAAGAGGCCTAATGCCTAATGTAGAAAAAAATATTAGCAAAGGATATGACATCAGTAGAATTTAAAATTTATTTAGAGGCAGAGGCAAGGAAATATAACCTGATATTTGATGAAGGATCAGGAAGAAAATTTGCCCATGTGTGCCACTCTCCAAAATATTTACCAGAGAAACTAAGAGTACTTTATAAGTGCTAGTGATACTGGTTCATAGGTTAAACTTTGCCTATTTTACAATGAATAAATATATATTCTAAACATATAAAAGAGATTTAGATGCAAATACTTATCTTTCCTCATCAAATAAGTCCCAATCAATTCTAACAAGATATTTTAAAAATATGTCATCTGGCAGTATCACATAATATGCTGAAAGATGATAAAATTCGTATGGTATATTCGTTGAAAAAATGAATGACAATTACCTACTGTATCTACTGCATCATGTAAAGCTGAAAACTGAACCCAAAAAGTATAGATAAAGTTATAATGATAATATCTTCACAGATAAACTGAAGTCTACATTTTGAGACATATCTTTTGGATCGTTCTATGTCTGGAGCTTGCCATCATTATTTCAACTCAAACAGTAATTCTGGAAACTGTTTTGTATTATTGTAAGGTGTATTTTTAACCTGGGGTCGCTGCAAGGTAAAGACAAGGAGTACTACACAAGTTGACCCGGCACAGGAATTCCAGATAAAACCCCAGAAGTTGAGTCAGAGATAATCACAAGATCTGGAATCTGCAATAACAAACTGTTCATATATCTACCTGTCAGCTGTCTTCCTCTAAGGGAGGGACACAAGGTCACTGAAATGGCCACTTTCCATCCCTTGTTTTTACTGGACATATGGTGGGTAAATGGAGAATCAAATATTTACAGGAAAATACTTATCCATGAAGACTAAGTGATTTCATTTCAAATGGTTGTTAGCTAGCTTTTTTGTCCTTTTTTGCAAGTTCCCATAAAAAGTAATAAGCTAATCAAGGAAATACAATTCTCAAGAGTATTTCCACTCTAAACAGAATTTCCAAGTTTCATTAAAGGAATATGTTTCAATTAAATAAATCAAGTGGGTTTTTTTTAATAAATCAAAATGAGAATGTATGGAAGGAAAGGCAGAATCACAAAAATGGAAGATGGATCACTGAGTTGAGTAGAGCAGTTCTTCCTGGAACAGTACAATACATCAAGTGTTTGTTATGTACAAGAAGTACCACTAGCCTCCCAGTACTATTCCCTTATACATTTTAAAAATATCTCAAATCCCTAGATCTGAAAACATGTTGGTTTAGGATACTTTAACATGGTCATGTCTATGGCTAGTCCAGTAATGAGAGGTAACATTTACTGAGTAATAACAATGGTTAAATGGATGGGTAATGTTAGGTTGTGATGTCACAATGACAAACTTTCAGATTTTGTTATTCTCGGTTTTCTGAAAAGAAGAATGTTGACTTGGTTAGAATCATCCATCTTTATCTGTGTTGGATAATTTGAAAGAGAAAGTGTGTTCGTACATTCCAGGTATGTTGTGCAGTAATACTTCTATGAGCCAACTGCAAAACAGAAATTATTGTATTGCCTATGCTCCCACTTGTCACACAATCTGGATATTTTGCAGCCCATATTTATTTATCAGTGCCACAGCTGGCCGGAGGACAGTGCTATTCTCATTTTTCCAGGGCCAGGGAGGGAACTGTGAGCTACCCAGGTTCACACAGGACATCAGTGCAAGAAAAGGCAATGGAGCTCTATTCTCCTGAGCCACGGTGTTGGCACTTTGACAACTGAACCCAACTTCCTTCTCTCGGAGCCTGGACAGGACACAAAGTGTATTCATTTGGCAAAGGGGGAGGGGAACCCCTGTATCTCTTCCTTATTTTGTTTTTATTTTGGAGGGGACAGTTGCAGTTCTCATGCAGGGCAAGGTTATGTAAACTTGATGACAAGTAACCACATGTTTTTCAGCATTTCCTAAAGTTTGTAAGGCGTGAATTCCAGACACAGCACTGAATGTCACCATGCAAAAAGTCATACGAATGCTTTTACCAAAGTACATAATAATGTTAACAATAATCCATTTTTGGTCACTGCGCTTCTCTATGTACTATAATATGTCCTCATATGCATATACTACATCTGTAAAGGTAAAAGAAGCGGCATGAATAACATATGTTTAATAAAAAAGTTTTTTTCCCTTTCATTTTTTTAACCTGGTTTTATAAAGATTAGAAAAAATATCTAGAAGCTTTTTATAGTTGAGAGAAAGGTCCATTGTTTTGAATGACTTCATGATCATACTATTTATAAAACTGAATTTGTTTTCCTGAACTTCTGAAAAATGTGCCTTCCTGGTTAAGTTAATTTTATGTGCATGTAATATATTGCTGTTGTACCAAAATAGAGTATGGTAGTAATATTTTATCATACTTATCAGTGTCAGTATGTTTTTCTTGCTAGTTCTGTTAAGGTGTGGTCTCCATAAAAATGAGGCCATAGGTTCTTTGTGGGAAAATGTGTATTTTTCTCATATACAAGATGTGGATCTCTATTACTTTTGTAGATTTAACATATTTTCATGATTTAAAAAATTGCATTAATTTTCTGCACTTGAAGAAAGATGCAGAACATTCTGAGAAGTGTAACTGACTTCAGGTTTCCTATGAACCTGATGACCCTGGTTTTACAGCATAAAGTTTATCTTCGTAGTCCCTTATGTTTCTTCAAACCAAATTGATTGAATGCTGACGTGTATTTTTGTGTAGTAGATTGTGCAGTGTGCTTTGTAATGAGCTGAATTTAAGCAGTAGTTGATAGTAAATAGTTAAAATAGCAAAAGCGACTATGTAGAGAATTACTATTTTCCTATCTAAGTTTGTCAGTTCCATAATGAGCTTAAAGCAGAAAATATTTTTCTTTTGGAAGTGCACTGTGTGTATCACAGCAGATGGTGGAACTAAGGGGCAAAACTGATACATGCTTAATGCCTTATAGTCATCTCTGTCTTGATTTAATTATTACACATATACAATTTCTCATAAAGAAGAAGATTTTAAATGCAGGAAATGGAGGTAGGAAAAATTTTAAGACAATTGCAAAAGAAAAAAAAATTTGATAATCAGCAGGTGTTTTTTAATTCCACTTTGTTTTATTAAGTACAGCAAATTCAATATTAAAAACATATTTGTCCTATCTAAGAGGAAAGTGGATAGAAGAAATTATGAAGAATTGTACAGAGAGGGAGAGGGATTTTCGAAAATTCAAATCGTGGTGAGAGAGGGGGAGATATCTATGGAAGATTTCTTTTAAAATCAACATTCCTTTCTTTGTGGAAAACAGAGGCAAGAGTCTTGTCACTTAAATTTAGCCCTAGTCACTGTAGTTACAGCCCGATTTTGCAGTTGCTGTAAGCATGTCTCTTGAATGGAAGAAACTTCTTTTCAGTGTGAAAAACATATTACAGCAAAAGTAAAATTTTCTGTTGTGGAGGGTAGGCATTACATTCATCCTTCAATAAGAAGCAACAAATCCAAGTGGGAAACCAGCAAAACATCAATCTTCCACAGAACCTGTTGCTCATTTTCTACAGCATTTTTATCAGTGTGTGGGATTTTTCACAGCTGCTGGTAAATAATACTGACCAGATAAGATTATATGTAATTTTTGGATTTACACTGTATTCAGTGAAGTAAATGCTGTCACTTTCACACACACTGTCACACAATTACATGTCATCCTCCATATCATTAACTTTTCATTTTGGTCCACTTCAGAAGACAGTGCTTGCCCAGTGCCACCAAAATAATTGTGGCCATGTAAATATGACAGAAACATTTTCTTTGCAGAGAACACTCCTGGCCTTTTATAATTTACAAAACACTTCTTAAAACTCTGACAAAACCAAATATTCCTGTGATGATATCCACTTATGTTTAGTTTGTTGTATGAAACCAGAAGTTAGTATCTACCCACTGGACCATAAGGATTTTTTCTAGGGTGGTATCCAGTCCCTTTGAAAGTTCATTTTGTTCATAAATCATTCATAATACTGATCTAGAGAACCTGGAAGGAAATTCCACCATCACCATGGAAATCCCATGAAGAAAGGTACCCATCTTTTTCATACATGTTAGCTTCATCCTTAAAAAAAAATTATTTATTTTGATTTTGCTAGACATTCTTCCTTGAGATCCTCCTATCAGAAATATTTGGGGACTTTTTTTAAGTGAAAGACAGGAAAAATATAAGGAAATACTAATATTCAAACAGTTTTTGATCTTTCTTGGTCTTAATGCACTTAAGTCCAAATACACAACACTTTCACATTGTCAAGTCCGTAGATTTGAATCATTATACTTATGGATACAAACTAATACCAGCAATCTAATTATCAACAAAGTGAAACAGTACCTACACCCATCTAAACAGATTCTGTTTTACTAAACCATAACAAATTAAGTGGGAAGAAATTATGGGTTCTTACAACTGCTTTCTCTCATAACAGCACACTGTTCTGAGCGCTGTACTTTCTGGTAAGTAATGCCACAAAATTGGCTTCCTCACTAAATATTGGATCTTATAGTTAAGAGAAACACAAGCATGGAAAAATAACATCACCTAGCATCACCTGGCATATTCTTTGGTCTGTCAGTCATCTTTTCTGAAAGATGAAATCTGGTGGTCCTTACCATGTTGCACTATGCAGAGCGACTGCTGTAGCCTCTATCTTTCAGCGTCACCTCTAAAAACAATTTCTTATTAGCATTCTGCTCCTGAACACATGTCAGAAGTCATTAAATGCAACCAAGTAACTGCATGTAGCTACCCTACTTCATGTATTCAGTGTGTGGGTAGATCTACCCATATATCAAATTTATGCAACTGTGATATGAATCAATATTATTCTTTGTGCATCCTCAACAGCAATTCCATAGGCTAGCACAAGCCCATAGGTTAGAATAAATTAAATGATAACTTTCTTGATAGAGATGGAATTGAGGATTTCTAGAATTCTGGAAAAATATAACTTTCTAATGGTTAAGGCAGCTTATTTTTTCCACATTGAAGGCATAGAGATATGGACGTGAAAGAACATGCTGTCATTCGTTTGGAAGGCAGTAATAAATCTAGTATTAAAATTTTGTTCAGGAAGAAATTTTATGCTTTATTGTAATTACTGGTGGTTATACAAAGAACATCCAGAGTATTTATGAACACTGTGAAAAGTGAGATCAGGTTTTCTGGAACTCCATTTATAATGACTTTGTTGAACTCAGGTTAATTATGAGAGAGGCCCATCTGAGAGAGAAGGCACACCACAGAACAAAAGGGATCAATTTTTTTCATCTACTGTTTGAATTTCATACTTTCTTCTTTCATCTGTTTTCATCTTATGGAAGCGATTATAAGTGCTAATGAGACATTTGATCTTGCTTCAGGCAGTCATTTTCTGGTTAACATGACAGAGGTATCAAGCATCTATTTTGGTATTATAGGAAGTCAGCAGGCAGGGGTCACATACTCTTTTCTCTTATACCTACCTAGTTGCAGCAATCCTTTTTCTGGTACCTGAAATACTTATTGCACTATTTTATAACTCTTACAGATGTTTCTAATTTAGTCAGTAGTATTTGAAACATTTTTTTTCTTTTGGGAGCTAATTCTAGTCAAGTTGAAAATTACAGATGTGTTGTTTAGTTCAAGCAACAAGTGGTGACTGATGAGCAGAAGTAGCATTTGAACCTTGCACCCAATGAGTACAATTCAATAAATTGGGGGATCATTCTAAAGAGAACAATACTGTTTAAAAACATGATTTCTTTCATGTTGACTTAATTATTCAGAAACTATAACAAAACCTGGCAGTTCTGAGCCATTCTTTTCATCAGTCTTATTTATCAAAAGAAAGCCAGAGAATGCTTTTTGGCCTGTGTTCCTCAAGTGCTGATAATTATGTGTACAGACAGAGCTGCTTGTATTACATACCACACCCAATGGAACTGGGAACACTACTGAAATTTAAAGGAAGCACCCTTGAAAAGACCAAAGGTATTTGAACCAGGCAAACCCCAAATACTTCATCCTTTGGGAAGAATTTTGTTTTTGAGGAAATAACCCTTGTTAATCATCACTGCTCTTTTATTATGGTACAATCAGTTTCTCACTGCTATCTTGAACATGGAGCTCTTCTAGTGCCTACTTCCCATGAATTAAAGTTGGTCCCAACTAGTCATTTATAAGAGACAGACTAGTGATATCTTTTCAACAAATAAACACATGAAAATACTGAAGATAATTAGTGGAAATACTTTCCTATAATCCACCTGTTCTAGGTAATACCATTAACTTTTACAAATGCTCTTGCTCTGAGACTGATAGCAAATGCTGCTAAGTATGTCTATATGTATATAGCCTGGTAGGCAATGAAATGTGTTGAAAAATCTTATTACAAAGCAGAATAGTATTGGAACATGCCTACTGAGTAGGCAAAAACAAGTTCATGAGATGCCTTCATTTTCTTACACCTAATACTGGAGAAAAACTTTGGGTTTAACTTAACAAATAGTTTTTTCTAGAACACTTGGAGTATTAAAAAATCAGGAAAAAAAATCTCACTGGGCTTTGTTTTTGATATGTGAAAAAAGGAGAGTAGGCCTAGAGAGAAAAAAATAAATATCTCATATTAAATCTTTAAAAGCTGGTGGTTTGTCCAGCATTTTCCAGGGTTTCTTTTCCCCCAAGTCTGCAATTTAAAAATCACCAATTATTGGTCAATTCCTTTTTTGGGAGCACCTTTTAAAGCACTGGATTTTTAAAAACCTGATTTTAATTCTGTGACTGAACACTGTTCTTTAATTGGATTACTGTGATCATTAAGATCACACTTCCAATGTAATAAATTATAAGCATTAATTTCCCTTAAATAATGAACCATTACAGTTATTTGATGAGTATTTTGAGTTACAAAATTTCTAAGAAACTTTAAATTGAAAAAATTAATTCTGATGTAAAGGCATATCGAAAATCTTCCAAAGTTTTCAAAGATCCCTAATGTTATTAATATTTCATTAAATATGTCTACTAGAAAACATAATATTCCTGAAATACAATGACAAAGCAAATGTAAAGAAAATCAAAGCAAGTTAATAAAGCTGTAATGAAAACGTACAGAAATCCTGTTTTTCTTATTATCATGCAAGAGCACGCAAAACTGAGGACTAGAATGTAGAGCCACTTAGTGTATTCTTATTATGCTTAACTTTACTATTATGTAGTCCTATACAAATTAGTAAAGACACATGCATACATAATGTTAGCTCCAGCAAAAAACATCAATTCTACAAAAACATTATGCCTTTAGGAAACAATTAGAAGAACTAATTTTACTCAGAATATATCAGCTAAACACAGTTATTGAAGATTATTTTCAGGATCTAGACTCGTATTAACAAATCATTAAATTTTGAAGTGCTTTTTGAATATGTTAGATTATGTTAAGTCTACTAAGAAGAGTATTAGGAGGAGAGGACAAGAGGACATGTATTTTTTAAACTGGACAAGTTTCTCACACATGCTGTCATATTTAGAATACTGTTTCCTGACATAGCACTTTTTTGCTCCTTCAGAATATGACTACACATTTCAGTAGTCTTCAAATTCACAGGCACATGTCAGTTCCACCAGCTGCTCATTAGTTTGTGTATTTTAAAGAAGGTAGGGAAACGCAAAAAGCTTGTTTCTTATTGAGTGAATCAAGCGTGCAGTGTGAAGGTAATAATGAGGAAACATAATGGGTTAAGAGGAGAGAACTCCCACACTTAATTCCTTCCTGTTAGATGAGCTCCTTCACAAGAGTGTGATTCTTGTAATGTTCACATTTATAGCAGTGTTTCTTATTTTAAAAGAGCTGTGATTCATTGTATGGAGGTGGAGAGAACTGAGCTTTTGCACATTAGCAATTTTAGGTGAAGAAAAAAACCCTTTTTCTTTGCCTTTGCATTTTTGGTAGAACTTTATGAGACAGAGTATTTAAGCATGATGGTTAATTTTATATCAAATTTGATCCTGCCACCAGTTACTTTCTACTTCTGCAGGCTGCTTACTCTGTCACTGAGTATTAGATGTATTACCCACAGACCAGTAATTACATTTGACACATAATTATTATGGTTTTGATGACAAGAAGGCCTTTTCTTTTCCTGCTTTCATAACATATACTCCTGAAAGTGCTGGCTGGCTGAATACAGTTAGTTTAAAAGCACTTGGATTTAAATTGAACCCTAGCACAAAGAAAGAAATGAAAAGAAAGAGCGAGCACATTTGAAAATTCCAGATGATCTCACACAGTCGATTTTGAAAAGGAAAGAAAGCCTTTAAGTGTTGCTAATGCAAAAGGAGAAAGAGCTGCCGGGCTGCAGCCATGCCAGATCCCCAACAGGAAAGGAGTGCTTTTAAAGTTAATAAACTGAAGGTTTGGAAAAAAACGGAGGCTCCTGGCAAGGCCACATAAACTACACAAATGAGTTTCTAATCTTGCCACATGGGCATTTTTCCAACTCTGCACTCTGAGTCACCCCCAGCTGCAGGCCTGGATGAGCAGTTTAATAATCCTTAGCCCTTTTTTTCCTTAAATGATCAGCACCAGAGTATCATGTTTCTGGAGCCTGGGGGCTGTGTGGTATTCAAATAGGGTGAGTTCTTGAAATTCTTCCAAATCTACCTGCAGCTGCCTCTGCCTCTCTGCTGAGGTTAGAAAAGCTGGACTTGCAAACTTTGTAATTTACCATTATCTTCTTCCTCCCTCATCTCTTCTTGATTTCTCACAGTGTGCATAGGGCAAAGCCAGGCAGGGAGGATGCAATGTGTTCTTCCCGTCTTTTTTTTAGAGAAAATGAAAAAAGCTAACAAGGTGTGGAGGGGGTAATGTCAATGTTAGGAATCCTTCTCTGGGAATTGAGTGGTTGTGAAGGAAACTTGAGCAGGAAAAAATGACCTGACTTCCTCCTTGGATCCAAGAGCTGAGCATCAGCATCAGGGAAGCTTGATGTACAGGGTGTCCGTCCTACTGATGTGAGGTCTTCAATCAGAGCCGAGACAATGATAATCAAATTAATGCTCTATAAAGGAGCTCTAATTTTAGCCTGGTTTGTTATTGTAAGAGTTCGTAGGGAAGGGTAAAGGGGGAGGTGAAGGCTGCTGCAAATGACTAATGCTTCATTTCAGCCTCCTAAGCCATATTTAGTGATGTGGGATATAAACATAAGCTCTCAGTACAATTCTTCCTACTTGACTTCTGTTTCCTTTCTGGTGCTCCCTCTCCTAAAGATAGCTGCCGGCAGACAGGTATTTATGGCCGGTGCCGTCCCTAGGGCCGGTGCCAGAATTTGCGGCGGCCTGGACCAGCGCCCCGTCCGAGCCGGGGCGGCTGCGGTGCTGTGCCTGCCCGGG
>VRYO01001269.1:15057582-15088209 GCA_009812075.1 Sialia sialis | reverse complement strand
TCCTTGGCCAGCACTTCAGTCAGACACAACCCATCGGACCAAAGCCCTGTGCTCAGGCACCACTGGGCTAGAAAGGGCTGTGCTGGATCTCTGTGCACGTGGGGACACAAACAGGACTATGTGAGGACAAACTGGGGCTGTCCCACGGCGGACTGAGCCAGTTCCATGTCAGCCCCGTGCCCAGCCCCAGCGGAGCCCTGCAGGCGACACGGCAGCGCTGCAGCACGAACCCAGCCGCTGCTGTTCTCAGCATCACCCGGGCGCTGCTGGTCCACCCAGGGACTCGCTGGCTGTAACACACTGCCGGGGAAGGCAGGGTCCGTGCAGGGACAGGTAGCTGTGTTCCGGTGGTGCCGATCCGGAACACGCTGTGTCCAGGCGCTGTTCGGGGCCGGAGCGCGGGCTGCAGCCGGCAGCGCTGGGAGGCGTCTCCGGCGGCCAAAGGGGAGCAATGGATCGCTGGTAGTGGGGTTTAATTTCCTCACTATCTGGATAAATAGCTGTAAATTACACTAATTTCCCCCAGTCGAAGCCGTTTCACGCGTCGTTATCTTAAGTGTCACGAGCTTTTACACCTTTTTTCCGTTCCCGTGTTCCTGCCGAGGACGGGCGCGGAGACCTCGGTTGCATGCGGCTCCTCTCAGCCTAACCCCGAGCAGGCATCTCCCTTGCCAGGACTTCAGTGCCCTTCTCCTCATTTTAAACGCCTGTGGTTAATGGGAAGTATCTCAACTACACTTACATAAAGATCTAAGCGAATTAGGAAGATTTTACTGGAGAACACAAAGTTAGAATAGGAAAAGATTTGTTAGAAGTTGCTGTTGCAGGGAAGGGACAAAGGTAAATGAAGCTTTGGTTAACAGACTGGATGTTCAGTCCTTTGTCACGCAGGAAAATTTCAGAACTTGTTTTTTTAATCTACAGAAGAAATGCCATCCTACTTGCATTTGACGATGAGGTCAGTGATGCTGTGCTCTGTGGAAACAGTGCTGAGGCAGCAGTGGACAGATTTTGTTCTGGACAGGTTTTGTGCCCCCATGAATAAGATGTTCTTGTCTTGCCTGGAAGAAAGGCTGGAGAAGAAGTACTCCGGGTGACCTTGGCCTTCCTATTGAGACAGCCACAGATGTGCAGTGTGGAGCTGAGCTTACCATTCACGATGATACAGGGATGAATGTAGTACTGAGTACCTGCAGAGCAGCTGTCTGGAATGGGATGTTTGGCTCCTTGCACCGTGCTGAATTTACATGGTTTGTTAAGTGAAAGCAGCAGATGTGCTGTGATCCCCCAGCTGTTCCTCTCCCTTTCTGCCCATGCCCCATCCTCCATTATTCTTGGTTTACCTGTCATCTCAGGGATTGTGGATGTGAATCCCAGGGTGGTGAATTCTGCCATGACGCGGCCACAATGGTGATGAAACATCCAGGTGCTCACCCAGGTTCCATCCGTGTTGTTGTCTACAAAGCCTATAGCAAGAATAGGAGCTGTGGCCGTGGCACTGCCAGGGCCAGTGCCACACAGGAGCTTGCTCTTGTGGGTCTTCTCTATTTTCTCTTATTGCCAGAAGGCTCAAAGGTGATCCCCTCTGCTCAGCACTCATCGGGCCTCGTTCAGGCATTGTGTCTTCTTTGGGCTCCTGGAGACAGACTGGCAAACTTAAGAGGCTCAGGGGGGCAAGGAAGGTCTGTGTGGATGGGAATGGTTCAGAATGGAGTAGAGAAGGCTTTGGTGCACCTCATAACCCAGTGCCTATAGGTAGGACGCCTAATACGTTTTCCTCTTGAAAACACAACAAGCACAATCATCACGTTGATGATGTCTGCAAGGCAGAAACATGCAATGAGAAAAAAAAAAGTGATTTTTCTTTTTAATCTAAAAGCTGCATGTTCTTGTAGTTTAGGTCACATAATATGAATGCATGTTTGAACACCTCAGACATCTGTTTCCTGTCTTAATTTTCAGTAGTCCTTTAATTTATGGGTTTTTGTTATGGAGAGGGTGATTTGGGCCTGGTGTTTGTAAGCAGAATTTTCTGCTAAAGATAATGATTAGGAGCACCTTTGTGCTGCCACTTTTGGGAATTTGACCGTGGGAGCATGCAGATAAAGGCAAGAGAGGCCTTTCCCCAGAGTGCAGAAGAAATGGAGCAGACTCCTGAGGGCCTTCTCAGGTCATGCAGAGAATGCTGGATGCCAGCCACAGATCAGAGTGTTTTCAGACTTGTCCCCAGTAAATAAATATAGATAAATTCTCCATACATTGGAACTGCCAGTGTGCTTACCAATTAATGAAAATACTGATGGGTCTAATTAGTTATTTTCATGTTCAAGTTTGAATCTTACTTTTAGGGAAGAGTTATTGATGGGGAGTTTGTCAAAAACATTAGTGACAGTGTTATTAGCTCACAGTCTTAATGATGGGAAAGCAGCATGTACACTCTAAGACACTGATAGTCAATCACTCAAAAGACAAGCCCTAAAGACAACTAATTCTCTTTCTGAGACTGTGACTTATGATTGACCTGAGTTTTCTGAGCATTAACCTGAATAATTTAAATATTTCCAGATTTAAAAGCTTTTTATAGTCAGAAAATCTGAAGTAGCTGCCACTCCTCTTTAAGAGAAGCCTGTGTAGTTCACTTGTTATGGATTTGCTTGTTCTGTGAAAGTTTACAGAGAAAAATCTTTATCACAGCTCTGTTTTGTTTTCTACAGTTGTTTTTGGACATGCATGACCAGAAGGAATTGCTCTCTGTCTGGGGGAAATTCTTTTTTAGACTAAAATGTGATGGGGTGCTGTATCCACTTCAATATGTTCCTACATTTGAGAATAAAGGATAAGCTATGTTATACACCAGAAAAAGAGCCAAACAAAACCAAACATCCTTATTCCATCTTCATTTTTTCTCTGGAAGGGATTTAAGGACTCTGGCCATCTGGATGTCTGGCAACTCAGTCAGAGCTGTGGCTACTGTGTGTGTGCAGATTAACTGTGTAGCACATGCACAGTAAGTCCAATGTGTCCAGTACACATCAGACCTGCTGCACATGTGCTGCACAGATGGTCTGTGCATACACAGTAAATCAGCTATGTTAAACCTACTGCGCATATGCAAACCATCTGTGCATTGCACATATGTACATTTTTGCATGGGAAATCCCTAGTCAGAGCATGAAAGGTTGTGGCAGAGAGGAACTCCAGTGGTAGAGAGACCGTGAGAGAGTCTGACAGTGGCATAAATTAAGGCAGCTCCTTGCCTGTTTTTGTTCATGTCTGGGCCAAAGCTGCAAATAAGTTCCTCAAAATCTGAAAATGTGACTAGCTGCTCAACAGTTTCAATCTCTAGAGAAATTGGCTGCAGGAGAGAATCCATATAAAAACCATTATTTTTAAAGGCAGTGATTATCAGCTAGAACTGCAGCTAGTTTCTCAGGTAGCTCAAGGTCTGGTATTTTACTTATCCAGTAAAATAGTGATGCTTATGGTGCAGGCCTTGGGGATATGATTAGCCAATTATCTTTCTTTTATTTCCCAATAATCCTTTTGCTTCTCATCTAACATTCAGCATTTTTACATAGGATGTTTGAGCCTGGCAAAGGATGCTTACTGGGTAGTACACAGGCACAGTTTACATAGGCATAGAAAAATATTATCTTTTCAGTGTATATGGAAGTTATTGCTTATTATGTTTTGGTACATCTTTAAATCCCAGTTCTGACAATGGCAAGTAGGGTCTTTAAACTAATGAGCTCTAATGGTCTGAAGTTGAAGAGCTCCTTTTTTATCTCACAAGGCATTATTGCTGATCTAACTGATACGCACTTGAGGGAAGAGATACCTTCACAGGCTTGGGAAGTGGGCCAGTGTGACCCTCCTGAAGTTCAGCAAGGTCGAGTGAAAGGTCACACACCTGGACTGGAGCAGTCATCATTTTCAATACAGGCTGGGTGGTGAATGGAGTGAGAGCAGTCCTGCAGAGAAGGACCCAGGTGTACCGGTGGATGAAAAATTAGGTATGAGCCAGCAATTTGTGTATACAGCTCAGAAAGCAAATTTAACCCTGAGCTTCATAAAAAGAAGTGTGCTGTTTACTGGGCTCAGGCTTTCCCCCACTGTAGCACTTTGCACTGTTGTCTTACCTGTGCAGCCCACTCTAAATAGCTAGTTCATTTCCTCCCAGCCTTCTCACCAAACATGTCCAAGTCTTACCTGTCTGAATTTCCAGTCTCTAATTCCCAGTATATACCTCCTCTAACAACACATGTTTCTTAATTAATATTCTCTCCCCTTACCACTCCTACTTGTCTATGCTTTATATTTCTTCTTTTATTCCTGGCTTCTCATTGAAAATTGTCAATAGCTATATGCAGTGAATTTATCCCTACTTTTATTCTGAGCTGTAACTTTCTTGGTCAAGACCTTCCAGAAAAAAATCAGCTTCAATCAAATACTATCAAGGCCAGATTTTACAAGTTTATTAATGTAGTAATAACACTACTGTGTAGTAAATCATATGAAGTCAATGCTTGAAGTTCTAGATTCCACTATGCTGTAAATAATCCATTGAACCAAAGGGAAATATCCGAGTGAATATAAGAGGCAGGATTTTTCTGTAATGCAAATTAGAAATATATACCTCAGAGTTGGGCTGATTTTGAAAGAAGATGCTGGAAATGTGATAAAAGTGCAACAAACAATAAAGTGTGACATATGAAGTGATCTGTCATTTCTTGTCAGAGGTCCAGCCTCGGTAAGCTGCAAGATAGATGGGGCACTAAAAGAGAAAGAAAAGGAAAAAAAAAACCATAAATAAAGGAAGGCTCTAAAGAAAGGGGGATAAGGATAGAGTTAGGAAAATTGTAGATTATTTGAGGCCATCTCCTTGACCCTAGCCTACCTCCACTGGTGCAACCACTGGTCAGGGCGAAGTAAAGCTGACAATAGCTATTCATCATACTGTAGACTTGAATGTAAAATGAAAACCACAACTACCTCATATGATGCAAGTACATAGAGGAAGGGATTAAATGAATGAAAGATGTTATCCCAAAGAAAAATAGGAATTCCTATTAAATTCAGTTCTTACTAGAAAGAGCTGATTTTTCCCTGCCTTAAGATACAAACACACACATGTAATACACTGTCGTGGTCAGGTGTGTTGAAATTCCATAGGAGTTTCTTGACCCACCCCTCCAATTACTTTTTGTTATTAAGCTGCATAATGTTCCCATGAATGATTTGCTTTCAAAGATGAGCAAATGGTGTACAGTGAGGAAAAATTGTAATTATTTGCTTTCAGAGAGACTGCTTGGTTTTCCCGTCTTTGTTTACTTCAAAAGCTGGTAATGGTTTTAAATTTTTTGCCTGAATGAAGGAATTGAAAAAATATCCTTAGAACATCTGACATTTCTTCCTGTAAAGTCTTCTTCCTTGAAAAGCAGAAGTACAGTAGGTAACAGATAATAGTCAGGGAATTTCTATAGTTGGGCTGATACATGAAAGTAAATGTTCCCCCCTGAATTACAGAGATATTGTCAGTACAGAAAAAAAGCTACTTAAAAAAACCCAAAACAAAACAAAGCAAACAAAAAACATACCGCTGTTCTTCCTCCTGTTTTTTGGCATTCCTAAAGGAGGAAAATTCAACATCAAGTGTCACAGTACCATGGTGTAAATATCTCAAAACAGTCTATTAGTCTTGGCTAACAAAATATACATTTTTCAAATTTCTCAAGGCTGTGTGTGCTGCAGTCCTGGGCCAGTCTGGGAACATCTTAAAAAAAAGTGTCTACACATGTATGCACACATTCTCTGAATGACCCCTTCATTCTTCAAAGAATGGGATTATCCAAAATTTATGCTCTTTGTACTAAAGTCAGTTAATTAAAAATATCTGGTTAACGTGACCTTGCTATTTTTAGACCTGCAAAATGGATTATCCATACATAACTACTGCTTCAATGTTTAAACTTATTTTGTCTTAAAATAACTGCAACGCCTTCTCTTCCATCCTTTAGCCCTAAAAATAACAATTGTCACAACCAAAGACAGCAGTACTTCAGTTATTTGTCACAAATCACTCACAGACAACAGCTTCAGTTCCTTGTTATAATTGGACAGTGAAAATGTTGAAGGGTTTCTAAAATAGAGGTGTTGGCCCCTTTGATTGACAGATACCATCTAACTGCAGTCTGTCCAACCTCCTTCCCAAAAGCCAAGATCTCCTTCCAAACCTTAGGAAAATTTTTATACTCAATGCAAGTTGTCTCTTTAAAGCATTGATGCATGGAAATGAGTAATAAATCAATCAGCTTTTGCCATCGGTCAACAGGTGGTGAGTAATTACATTGCGCATCACTTGCTAAGTTATTTTTCTTGAATGTTATCTCTCTTTTACTTGACAGTTATAATTTTTTTTGCTTCAATTATTTTACTGCTATCTCAGCCTAGAAGTTTCATTTTTGCTTCTTCTCCCCATTTCACTGAGAGAGGGTGTGGAGTTTGGATTTAGTGAGCAGCCGTGTAGTGCTTAGTTGGCAGAAGGGTTGAAATAACTACTGATCTGGCCAGAGTATGTTAAAAGAAATTTGTTATATTCATTATATTGGTTTTATAGACCAATGTTGGTTACAATGTCGATTTCTTTGCTCTCACAGTTGTATTTGTTCTCAGAGTTGTGTTCTGGAAAACCCATAATGCCTTAGCTGCAGAACGTGTTCACTGTAGTGATGCTTATTGCCCTTGGGGCCTGGGTTAAGGCTATCACTGTGGGTACTTTCTAGCATTGGATTGTGATCTGATAGCATTGCTGGTTGGGAAACCAATGCATTCAGTATTGTAGGCACCTCTTCTCTGGGAGTGATCTACTGGGAACAATTAATACCTTTTCTCTTAGGCAAAAGGCCTTTTCTCCTCAGAGAGACAACTTACAGAGGAGATTCCTTCCTTCCCTTCCTTCCCTTCCCTTCCTTCCCTTCCTTCCTTCCTTTCCTTCCTTCCTTCCTTCCTTCTCCAGGCAGTAGCACTTGAGAATTTTGAAGATTTTGGGTAACGTCTAAATAATTTTGAACCCAGCCTGGTCCTTCTACTAGGAGCTAGCATGTTGCTGCATATGGTTTAGGTCTTGTTCAAGGTCAGATAATTAATTAAGAACATAATCCAGAGCTCTGACCAAATACTGGATAGTTGTGGGTGGTAGGGTGTGTGGGATAGTATGGGCAATTATCTGGTGGGGCACCTGCAGTGTACTTGAACCTCAACTCTGTACAAGTGTTGTTACCTCAACCCTTCCTTCCCGTACACTGGGCTCCAATTAAGGCTGTGATGGTTTAGGAGCAGTACTGACTGATTTAAATCGAAAACCACAGGCTGGTTCCCCTCTGCCTCCATCCTTCTAGTGGGAAACAGGAATAAATTATGGGTTGAGATAAGAACAATTTGCTGGAAACAGCAAGGAAATAAGAAACAGCAACAATATTAATAACAAAAGTCTACAAAGAAAAGGTGATTTACATTAAAAAATGCTCACCAAGCCCAGGACAATGATAAAAAATGTTAAACAATGGTGGACAGCTCCTCTGCATGCCATGCTTTCCCCTGACCGCAAGCCATGTCCACCTTCTCAGCAATGAGGAAAAGTGGTACAGAGCAGCAACCTAGATATTCCTTCACAGCTACTGCAAAAAAATTAACCTTGTCCTGGCTGAAACCAGGACACATGGCTGTAGTGCAATTCAAGGGCAAATCAATGTAGTCTATGTTGTTTATGTTCCATAAAAAACAGGGTTGTTTGCAGTCAAGTGATAGGAAAAGACTGATATCTTTGGAGGTATATCCAAGAATAAGGTAATACCAGATTGAAGAGAGAGTTTCATAAATTTCTTGCATTTAAAGCCAATGAAAGGAGAAGACAGCAGCCAAAATTCCTCACACAGATTAAATGGCCCAATCCACTGCTCACAAAAAATATATTGGTGCTAATAGAAGTTTTTCTTAATTAAGGAGTGCAGAATTGGCTCTTGAGAGAGTGCAAGTGGTTAATGGAGGAATGCACTTACAAAAGAGTAGTTAATTAAGTACTGCAGTTTAACTGCAGTAATTTTGTGATGATGAGGTGGTTTGTTGGTAAAAAATGATGAGGATTATGGTGCACTGATTTGAGAAGTTCAATTGGTATATTCACTGGTGCTAAATGTAAATATATTTGTGAAGCTGAGCGCAAACCAAAATAGCTGTTGTGAAGAAAGTGCGTCGATTGGATCCATCATTGAACAGAGGTTCATCTTTTCTTTGTGAAAGATCTGTCTTTAAATAAAACTATTTTTCACATCTAGACACAGGTCCAAATTTCTTTTTGTGGCCATCTGGCTAATATTAACATTCTGCTTTAAAACTGTGCTCTTGCTAGCTTCCCAGACTTGTACCAGTCTTTTGAAAAAGTTTTATTTTTCAATTCACACATTCATTTTTAATCAGGAGAAACAAACAACAGAATATGCAAGGAAATGCTCCTTTCTTATTTTATTTGTGGGATGTTTGTTTGTTTGTTTGTTTGTTTTTTCTGGCCAGAAAAATGATGAAAAAAAGAGAAAATAAGTAGAAGTTAATATGTTTTACAACTGGTGAACTGAATTTTTATTTCCACTGCTGAGAGCCAAAAAGTGATGAGAAGTAAGAACACCTAAGCTAGGGCTCTTGGAGCCCCTTGGAATGAGCAGAACAGGCACGTTAGTAGTCTGTAAGTCACTTTTTATCCCATGATGTTCTGAGTCAAATGTCTGAGCTCTTGGGGTACACTTACTACTCAGATTACCCAGACACTCTTGACCTTCCTGTTGGCATATTTCCTGACACATATCCAGAAGCATGGAAGCCTGTAGAGCTCTGACTCAAGGCAGCACTTGTAGACTTGGCTTTGGAAACCCTGATGCCTCTGTGGCTACAACCTTTCATAAACTAATAAATAAACAAGGCTGGGACATGTGTTTGGGCATTATTTGGCAATTATTCAGACTACTTAACTGTAGACAAGATCCCTGGCATGGTTTTTGTCCAAGAAAACTGCAGTTTCCTAGTCAGGATCTGGGCAAGGTTCAGGAATCACATTAGGCCAGGGAACAGAGAGTGTGCTGGGCATTGTGGTGGATGAGAAGTTATTCTAGTAGAAGAGAGGGAGTATGGTTTCATAAACACACACCATGCCATGGTGTTTGGTTTAAAAGCCAGAGAGCAGTTATTTAAGAGTTTGGTTTAATAATGTATCATAGCCTCAAGGTATCCCATCACAGCTAGATTTTATAGCGTTCACCTGTCATGTTTTGCAGGTGCTGTGGTTTAACCAAAGCCAGGATGGCAGGTTTCCAGGATCTGCAGCTCTGGGTTGACTTTGCTGAAGGGGCAACCACAGATTTAGGACAGGTTTTACTGTGTTAGGCTAGATTGCCTATAGTGAAAGCACTCCACATAGCAAGGTTGTCCTAGGGCTATGATAATCCACTATTTCAAATATATTCCTGCTCTCCATACCATATATTCTCCCTTCCATACCAAGTATGACCCCACTGATGCTCTGTAAAATGGTAATTTGATGATGTTTCTTTATTTATATCAGAGTTTATTAAGTTAATTATTTGATTGAAAAATATGAAGTTCAAATATGTGTTCATATATAAGGGCTGAGTTTTTTATGGGATGTAAAATGTCTTATTTTCATAAACTTCAAGATGCTATACTAACTCTTGTCAAGACTTTCACACCTGCCATGTAAGGTATTTAATTTATCTTAGAGATGATCTTACTGAACCTGTATAATTTCAAAAGGTTTAGATAAAGGTTGTTTTTGCTCTTCTATCTGCCTTTTTTGTTTTCAAAAAACAGAGCAAATAAAAATAAGCCACTGGAATATTCAAATGCAGTTCAGTGAGTGAAGGTCAAGGTTTGCATCTCTATCGCATTTTTGTTATAGAAATAGGCATTCACATTTATAATTTATTACCTGAGGAAAATATATTTATATCTTTTCCTTTAATCTCATCGTTCTTTCTACTGAAGGTTTGAATTTTGGTCAGTACAATAAAGCTTTTCAATATAGTATTTTAAGACTCTGCAATCCTTTACTTGTCTATCTCAGCCAGTCTTGGTAGCTTTAGTGTTCACAAGACACAAGTGGTAATACTACTTATGTGATCCCAATCCATGGTTGCCTTCATGAGATTGTAATAGGGTGCTGTGGATTTAAAATGCATTTCAGATCCATAAAAGTAACATATTCATCTGGCAGGATTTTCAGCTAAGGCTATTTGTCTGGCATGTAGTGTGTTCCTGTAATATTTGTTCATCTTCAAAGGAAGATTGCCGGAGTTCGTTCTTAGTAATGGAGATTGGAATGAGTAAAATCGTATCCCAAGGCTCAGAGACATTATTTTATACCATATGTCTATTAAGACCCTGAGCAATCTAGGTGTCATTAGAGCTGTGAGAGTAGTGGTAGTCTATCACATACACAGAGACTCAAGAGCTCTGTGTGTGAGCTTTGGTATGACGAGGTGCACTGTTCAAAATATAAAATGTGGGATAAATCCCAGAAATATGTTCTTCACTGCCCCACTGTTTCAATTTATCCAATGATTTTATGTCAGAAAATATTCAGTCAGTTACTGGACTCTGCAAAGCAAGTGCTATTTCTCAGGTTCTTACAACCTCAGCGAGCATAAGTAAACTTTGCATCATTTGCACTTGTGGAAATTCACCCATTAATTACCACCACTTGAAAATTTGCTTCACCTTATTTTTCATGAGTGTAAATTCAGCAATAAGACCTGTTTAAATAATTGTGACTTGGTTAGCACACGGCCAGGTTTTAACTGGAAACAGGAGCTGATGTAGAACAGTGGACTGTATTCTGAGATGTTCAGGCCAGACTATATTTTTTCTCTTCCTGAAAGTTTCCTGTGATGGAGGACTAACATTTCCAAGATGTTGGCACATCATTTGGGCCATAAGTAAAAAATAGAATTTAAATTATTCAAGATTGCTTCTTTTGGTTAAACTATTGTTATAGCAGCTTTCAGAGATACAGAAAAAGAAAAAGCAGGATTCCTGAGAAGACCTTGAGTAAAATATGGATTCTTTTGCTTCTGATGTTTGCTCCTAGGCAAGGTATTAGAGTTTATAAGTGATATATTTTTTTGTTTTCGGGGAAACAAAAATTACTTTTCTCTAAGTGAAATAAATGATTTTTTAAAAAAATGACAAGTATTATTTAGGATTCTAAATCTTGAGGGAATACTTACAATTACTTACTTTCATTAATTGAAGTTCTTTAATGGCAGCTTAAGGCCGTGTTTCACAAATGATTTTGTGTTGCCTCCACTTTCAAAGGATCTTCCACTCCTCATCAAAACATATATAAATCATGCTACTTGCTTTTCAGAAAATAGGGGAAGACAGGCAAGTCTTGTCCCATAGTTCAGAAAATCATAGAACATTATTTTACGCCACATGGGAAATTATCTCACGATAATGACCATTGGAGTGAAAAAAATTGTTTTTTCTAAAATACAGCTATTTTATTTACCTGTAAAAATAACTAGTGTTTTTGAAATTAATATACCATACAGTTTTGTCTTTAAAGCAGAGGGCAAAAAGTCTGATGAAGTTGGACATAACCTGTGAAATGAAATAGAGTTAGGAGGGCAAAGTTGAAGAATTAAACTATTTCCTTAAAAAAAGCTACTTTGAACAAATGTCAGAGACAAACTATGCTGACAGGCATTTAAACTCTCTAGCTGATGCTGACATGATAGACTGTTACTTTTGCAGCTCTAGTCAACACAGGAACAAATTACCATGGTGCTCTACATCTTTGATTCCTGTCTTTGCTTTGGTGCTGATAAGGGTTTAAGCTCCCTGGGCCTCAGTTCTTAGTGATTTTATATTAATTCGTAGCTTCCTCCCCATTCTTTTTGTAAGTTAAACTCGATATTGTGTTAGGTGAAATTTGCTTTATGATAATAGCGGTAATAAAGACTGATGGCGTCTTTACTTAATGGAGCTATTTTGTGAATCTGTACCAAGCTTTTCTCATTGTGCCAAGAGCAGAGCATCTGTGATTATTGCAGTGTCGTTTGAAGCATTCAATTCGAGAGAGACAAGTTCTGCTTTTGGCTGCCTAAGTAAAACTGTCTTTCTTTCACTAGAAGTCGTATGTCTGCAGTGGAAAACAGTATTTGACCCCCACCGTTGAGGCTGACCATCAGGGCCAGAACAAGAAGTTTCTTGGAGAGGAACTGTGCATCAGTTACTTCTCTTTTTCAGGACATAGTGAGCTTTAAGCTGTGATTAGAATTTTCAGATATTCTTTTGCAATGTTCATCCCATAACAGCGTTTCCAATTCCGTAAAATTTTGTCTAAGTACATTCTTCTGCACTTCTTACATGAGTGCAGTGGAAACTCAGAACTCAGGAAAGAAGGCTGTAGCTCTCAAGGCTAGAATTTGTCTAGGGAAGTGGATTTAGACATGTCCTGTAAAAATGGTCTAGGAAATCTTTCCTGCAGGTAGAAACTTTCAAGTTCTTCTTTCATTTTAACTAGAATAATAGTATTCCATCCTACAAATATGTACTATCCTAGATAGTGATTGAAAACAGAACAATGTGAGCAGCATAAGCAATATCAGTTGGGTGATCTGATGTAACACTTGGTTTTAAAATTTATTTTAGCTCATTTTCCTCATGTTGTAAGGTAAGTGTACTGATGTTACTGTATAGACTGAATATTAACAGTAAAATAATTGTGGATCAATGTATTCCATGACTTACTGTTTTCCTATATTAATAATTATGTAAAAACGTTATGGAAAAAAGATATTAGACTTAAAAATAAAAAAGCAATGCTAAACTCCCTCAAGAACAAACAAAATACTTTATGGACACATTATTAAAATCTCTGGTAAAGATAAAAGGATATATTTTCACATCATTTTTTTTTTTGATTGAAGAGACCTTCCTTTGATAGGTTTTTTTTTGCTAGATAAAAATTGCAAGGTGATATTTTTAAAATATCAATCCTTTTATTACAAGCATTGTTTGGCTGGAAGAGATCAGTAACTCCACTAAGACAACCAACCATTTAGTGAGGAATCTTCCAGGTTTGCTCTGCAATACAGGAAATGGTATTAGATGGGGGCTTTGTCCTCTCGATTTGTAGCTCTTTTCATGAGAAATCATGTCATTACTTATCACAGTAGATGGTGGCAAACATGGCTTTATGTCACAGAGGCCCAGGATAAACAAGTGAACTTGACCTAGCTTCTTTTGCTTTGCTGTGCTTCTCTTTTTTTTTCTGTTTTTTTTTCCGCTGTTCCCTAGAATCATTGTGCTAAATGGGTTGAAGTAGATTTGGGTTTTACTTCTCAGAGAGGATTCAATGTGACATGCTATGGGAAGCTCTGGCAGAAATATGTAGTAAGTAGGTCACAACAGCTCTGTTGATTAGCATATTGGTGATTTAAAACCACAGTATCAGTTATAAAGTGGCGGATGAATAACATAAAATCTTGTGTATTTATTGGGAGAAGGAATTTTTGCGGCATGAGACCAAGCTGAGTAACCATGCTGTACTAGCAATATATTTATTTTTCTTAAAACCATAACCCCCTCATGAAATGTTTTTAGCCCTCAGCTTAGCCTGAGGCCAAATCCAAGGAAAGTAGCCTAAAGCTCATGATGAATGTTTACTGACTTTTGTGGTCAGTGTTTCTCAGGAGTAAATTGTAAAGAGCACATGAGCTACACTTTATGTTTCCAGCTTCAGGCTGTGGGAAAGAGTTGGAGGAAAAGGTATGCCATTTAAAATTACCCCTGAATTATGATCACAAAATATACTTCACCTTTTCACAGCTATGCATACTAAAATTGCTTAAATATTGCATTTCCTACTAGGAAGTCAAATGCACCTACCTCGTGGTTTAAATGAAATAAGAAGCAGGTTAATTTAGCAAACAAGACTGATAATTCAACATGAAAATCTACAGGCTGAGAAATTACCCTGGGAGTTTCTGGGTGAACCTAGAGATTTGATGGGAGGTAAGTGTGCAGCAATACCTTCCCTAGATTACCAGCAGGATGTGCATTGCCTTTTTCCTACTGTCTTTATTCATGTTTCAGCAGCTTGCCACAAGCAATATGCCAAGCTCATACAAAAGCATGTCTGTGCAGCACACAAATGTGTGCATACAAACACACATACACCGTTCAATTCTGAAGATTCCATGCAACCTTAATAAATAACTGCTTTCTGAACTAAAGAATATATTGAGCTGCACTTGCACAAGCTCTTTGCTGAACAGAGGACTTTTACAAAACATAGTAACAAGATTTGCTGCTGTGACTGCCATGATTATGGACTATTTCCATAATTTGGTGTTTTTCTGTATTCATTTTAGAGTCATGCATATCATATAAAGTGTCACTAGATGTAGAAGTCAATATTAATAATCTCCACATGCCACCAATATGTATGCATATTATACTTACCTGTACAAGACTTTGGGAAAATTTGGATAGCATATCAGATGGGAGGTGAACTTTAAGGTTCAAGTTTGATAACATTGATTGGCTGAAAACAATCTTATTCCAGACAAGAATGAAATTTTTTACTAGATGTCCATCAGTGCAAACTGTCTAGTTTTAAAATGATTAAATTTTGTTCCAAGGTCAACTATGATACAATTTTAAATATAATTTTTGAATACTTTAACATAATAATTTCAAAATGTAAATTAAAAAAAAAAATTGAAAACGAGGAAAAACAACAATTGATCTGAAAACTGTAATCTGAAAGCAAATAAATTATGTATTTTTTTCCTTTGTATCAAGTAAAATCAGAAATCACTTCCAGTCAGATCTTCACAGATGAATAACACACTGGTCTGCATAACTGAGAAATAAAAACATTGATGTTAATTAGAACTGGCTTTTTGGCATTATTTTATTTTTAAGTACACAAAGCAAGAAAACACAAAATACTGACCAAAACAGGTCCATCTATGTCTTTTAAATTGTAATTGCAACACTGGAAACTATCTTACTCAAATTTGAGGGAATGGCAAATGTTAGCATACATTCAGCTGCACTGTGTCTGTTCCCATTAGAAAAAAATTTCCTTTTCAGACAGCTAGAATTTTACTTTTACTTATATAATAAAGTCCAATTCTGTTTTTCTGAGTGGGTGTAGCATAAAAACTGGGCTCCTTCCACTGACATTGTGTCTAGTAGAGCCTTCTAACCAAGTAGCAGGAGAAATTACTATAATAGTAATAAAGCAATCTCCAGAGTAAACAGGTCAATTATAGTAAAGGGGCTCAGATAAAGAAAATATATTTCAACATATATGCATATATAAGTCTGCAAATGCATGTTAAAAATATAATTGCATATATATGAATATTTAGGAACTCTTATTGACTACTTATGAATCTTCCAATTTTTAAATTCTCTGTTTTTTTAAAATAAATTTATTCTTGTAGTTAATGCAAAATCATGAATATAATCTTAACTTTTAACCTCTTTAGCCTCACTTTATTCCCCATTTACAAATATTCCTGACTAATTTTTTGGTGTTGGTTTTTTTTTTGATTGTTTGGTTAGGTTTTTTTGCTTTAAATATTTGGGAGCATTTGGAGAGTTAAATATTTTGGGAGTTTGTAAATCGCCCCTGTGGACTCCAGTGTAATCCAGCAACATGTAAGACTGGGACAGCACCCAAATGCATCCTCAATATGTAGTGCCTCATTTAGCTATGACTGACAGGTGCAAAATGCTACTGAATCAGAAATGACAGATACAATAAAGGCCAGCACAGGAGATTCACAAACCAGTTTTTCCTGGGAGCATCATCTGCAATGGATGTTCCTATATACCTAATATGGGAATATCTAATTACAATTTTCATTTGTTAAAACAAGGGAAAATATTGATAGAATAAAATAGAAATCCCCAAAGAACAGAGCCCAGATGTTCTTCATAGTGATTTTAGCCTGAGGGAAGTTTGGGGAACAGAAGTGACTAGAGGCTATGTGTAAATTTTCTGGGTGGTATGCAAAGAATTACGTATATAATTCCAGCTGTTCTTAATGGGATGGAATCATGATTATAGTAATGATTCCTTATGTACCTGGTTGAAAAATTGCCCACAAATTTCAAAGAATTAATTTTCATATGACCTTGCTTCTTCAGGTAGAAGCATTCAATGAATTAAAAGCAACCAAGACAGAGTAGGTCTTTTTTACCTACTTCTAGAACAGCAAAAAAATTTAAATCTAAATCTGCCAACGTAATGTTGGTGGCATTCCATTAGCCTGGCTTAGGGCACTGTTTGAATAAGCAAAATTCTGACTAATTTGAGATTTTTGACCGGACAGAGATTACTACAGGCCTAGTGATTACATCTTTCTTTATTTGATGAGACATAGCATTTGAAAAGACCTCCTAAGTCATTATGCCTAGTTCCCCTTACTAGCACAGGCAAATATGTCATATAAAATTAATATCAATCATGTAATTCAAAAGTCTTTTAATATGCAGGGGGTTTATTTGCCTCCCTGTGATATAAAAATAGCACAAAAACAAGGGTTAAATCTTGAGAAGAAAATTTCACAGAACTGTTTCCATTAAAATAAAGAAAGCTGCAAATGCTGATTTTCTCTCTCGGAGAGGCAGTACTGAGAAATAGTAGAGAAACACAAGCCCACATCTGTACCCTGCATTTCTCTCTCTCTATTATTTGTGTCATGTGCGAAGGTGTTTTTCCTGATCCTTCTGCTCCTGTTGCCATTAATTTATATTCTGAAAAATAGTTTTTGCTGAAAAGTTAGGGACCATAAATTGGTTCTTTATGATCCTTCTAGTCCATTTGGTTATGGAGTGAAACAAGATTCAGCCTGAAAGGGAAAAGCTGCTGAGAGTGACAGTGAATTTCATAAAGGGCATATGAGAGGCTGCAAGGAAGAGCCTGAATCCTCCCCCATCTCTGCTTCTGAGTTATTAGGCCACATCTCACTCAAAAGATTAAACATTTTATCTCACAGGTCATTCCATTTTATTGGAGTGTTGCCTTTAGCAATGCTATAGTTAAGGTTCTGTCAGTGTTTCTATTATAGGCCCCTATTTTCTGGAATTTATAACTTAGGGCTAGAAATTCCCTCTGGGTTAAAACTTGGAAAAATCATAGTAGGTGTTTTTTCCAGCAGAGAATTTTCCCCCCATTCACTCTTCATTTTAGTGTATTTTTAAAGCAAATGGGAATGCCACAACCATTTGCTTAAAGTTTTAAAATAAACTTCTTTTACCTGAATCCAAGGAATTTCAAAAAGTATTACTTAATGAAAAAATGAATGGCAGCGTGATCTGAGAATCAACAAAATACTAGAAATACAAAATGGACGTTCTGCATTGTGCATGAACGTGTGTGCATGTGAGCATCTGTGCATACCCACACAGTCTTGAATTTTTCCACAAAATTTTATTGAGTGCTGTGTTTCAAATGAAGACTCAACAGCTAGTAAACTCCCAGTGAAATTAATTGCACACCATTGCATACACACATGACATTCAAAAGCTATTGCATACAGGTATGTTCAACTGCATTCAGCAATCCACTCCAACAAATTTAAAGTGGGCATTCTTACTTTAAAACCATTTAAAATCTCACAGAACAACAACAACAAAAGAAACTGAGGTAGCTATGTAAATTGCTTTGCAGTAAGTTTCTCTCAAGATCCAACTGAAAGCAACAAGTCCAAAATGACCCAGAAGTAAGGAAAAGGATTCAATTGAGTTTGGTTTCTGTGTTCCTTCTATTTTTAGCTCAATGGTTCAAAACCAGCATAGATCAGTAGTGATTGAAAATTGTTTCCATCTGTTCTGGTTGTTTCATGAAATCTTCTGATGATGTTGATGCATTTACTACTGCACAGTTCACCACACCATGAGCTTCCTCCACAACTAACACTAAGTGACAACTTTGAAATTTCAGAAGATAGGAGGACATGAAGAATGGACTAATCCTTCTCTTGATCCCCTGGTGTTGCCCAAGCAGAATTGAAACAGATGGTTTAGATGGTGTAAAAAATGTATATTGCTGCTGCTCCCACTTAACTCACAGTAGGCCTCTTATTCCAGCATATTTTAAGAAAATTAAAGTTGATGTAAAGCAAAAGAAAGATGGTATGGTGAGTCAGTGGAGGAAAGTCTTGCTATGCTAAACCAAATGTACTTTTTACATGGGTTTTACTTTCATGAATTCATTAATATAGGTGTTCACCATCTGAAAGGGATACTCTGGCAAGGGATGGCTAGTATGAGAGGCACTCTGCAATATGGGTGATATATGGCATGCAAGTGCTTCTGTTATTTCTCCTGTGAGCAACAGAAGAGAGAACAGAATTCTGCATGGACATTACCATAGGAAATTCACTGTAGTCTTTCACATTGCATCCATCACATTATTTTCAAATGCCAAACTGCAGTATTACTACCTGAGCAACCAAGATTAGGATGACCTTAGCCAAGATAAAAATATAACAACTGCATCAGTCTCATATCTGTAAAATGGATATAATTAATGTTGGGATAGGGATGTAGACACGGTTGTTCTCAACATGCTTTATGGAGAGCCAATTTCTTGTCAAAAAAGTAAAATACAGATGGGTACGTCCATCCTCCATCGTTATCTCAGGTTCCCATACTCTTCTTACACTTGCTTTATTTAACAAAATCTCTGTAAGAGCATTGTAGAGATTGTTTAAAATGAACATTTTCCTCTCTCCAGCACACTTTCAGGATGCCATTAGTCTTTCCATTATGAAAAAAAATAAGTGAAGAATAAAGAAGACAAAAATTGTGCAGTCATATGGTAAATATAGCATAGTTTTTAGTCATTTTTATGCTGATGTATGCCAGGAAGAACAAACTGAAATCCAAATGCTTTTTCTACAGCTTGAAACTTGTGGAGTATGTAACTAAAGTTGTTTCTTTCCTGCAGAACACTTCATTAAAACAAAAATTACTTTCTCTCTCTTGATATTGCCAAGAGGAGTCTCACACCATGTAATTAAATCTCCGTTTTAAAGTACTTTTTTCAGCAAACACAGATTTCTAAGTTGAAGACTTCATAATGGATGTTATTAGCTCTACATATAAATAGAAAATATGACTTGCAAAACTGTATATTTGCTGAATGAGTTTGTCTTTTTCCAAAGTCATCTTCTTATTAATGACTCATGAGTTTATTTTCTATTATTTAAAAATAATGTAATGATGGGCTATTCTGGAATAATTTGATGTATTTTGCCTTCATATCCAAACCTATTAAATAAAAGAATCATAAGTATTTATAATGTGCTGTATACTTCCATTATTCAAGCTAATCCTTTTAATCCTATTTAAATTGGAAGATAGAAGTTAATCCAAATAACATCTCTCTACATACAAATATTAATAAACCTCTCAGTGTCCCTTGTCACCTGTCCCGGAAATGATGAGTGACTTGTCTAATTTGCTCTAGATAGTAAACAATGGATATGAAAAGCCAAGAATACAAAACTGCCACTTTGTATCTGAGGCCCTAATACCAAAATGCTGAGTAAAAACACCGTACAGCATTCTTCTGTATATGTCTCCTTAAAAACTAAGCTTTTCTTGGTGATACTTCTGAACTCCTGAATCTTTGTGATGCTGCAAACTAACTCTAGACTTGTGCATAGAGAGTATCAATTGGGTGAAAGTTTTGGTGTGTCATGCATTATAGGCAGCATTTCAATGTTGTTCTATAGTTTAGAGGACTCTGGTGTTTGGTAATTTCTTTAATTTGATTTGATTTTTAAAAACCAGCAACAACTTAGCCATGTTGGATGTGTAGCTTTGGGTTTACACCATAGTACTATGATCTGTGATCTGCACATGGGGCCAGTCACCAGGAACTGGAAAACCAGCAATTGTTTTTTCCCTGCTGTGAGCAACAGTTATGAACATAACTCACTATTTTCACACTCACTGTTCTTCCTTTTGCACCAAAACACAACTGTAAACTGAGCTTCTGCAATTACACAAACCTGTGGGTCCATTTTTTGTCCAAGGATACATAAAGTATGATCGACCTGCTAGAATGAAGTTTTGTTTTGTTAGGTGAATACATCATTCATTGCAGTTGGAAAGTTAAAAAGATACTGAATTTTATGGATTGCAAGACGCTAACAAAATTTCTTTTGGAAGCCGTGATTCATATATAGGTTAATTGTTTCCTCCACTTTCCTAGCACAAAACACTTAAAAGTAAATAATGCTTCCCTTGAAGCTGAAACCCCCTAGGACCTGTGACACAATTGTATCAGAATAAAAATTTGAATATAGATGTAAATTAGAGATTAATATGTATGTTCTCTGGATTCTATATTTACTGAAAGATATCTGCATTAAAGCCAACAAAGCTCAAACTGTGTGTTGGTGATCTGCAAATTGAATAGCAACGACTTTAAGGAGCATCAAAATATTAAAAATTATTAACTGTCTTTTTTGATAGAGTATGTTAAGAATAATGTTTCCACTTAATAAAAATTAAGGCCTACCAAGGATTTAAATTTTCAGTTGGGAATGCAGATCTGGATCAAGCAGATAAATTAAAGGAAGAAAGGTACTTGCAATGGAATACTCTATGTGAAGGAATTCCAAAGTATTTTAGGATTCAGTGGTTGAACTGCTGACATAAATACACGGTCTTTGATTTAAACTGGTCACCATGCCAGAGGACTAGAGGGTAACAGCTTTTTATCATCCCTTAGGTGAAGGAAAAGTCATGCGGGGCAATGCAGATAAACACCTTTTTCAGTACCAGGAAAATTAAACAAAATAAGATTTGAGAACACAAAGGAAAGCAAGCCCAATTAATGAAGAAAAACTACTTCTCAGAAGAGAATGGGTTAAAAAGTAGGTTATTTGAATTTTTTAATTTCTTGTGACAAAATGTCATAGGGAAATGATTCAAAAAAATGGAGTAAGTGGAGAAATAGAGTAAGAGTTAAAACAAACAGTTGAAACATGAAAATATTCAAATCAAATATCAGGTAAAACAGAAAAGAACTGCCAGTGAAGCAGGAAGTTTTTTATTTGACACAATGTTTAAATGGGTCAAAAAAGGAAAAAAAATTGAATACACTAGAAAACATCTTCAAAAGATAATGTGATGGTAGGGGCAATGTGCCGTGCTGTAACATAAATGTAAAACATACTGGAAAATGTAACAAGCACTGGATTTAGTGAGCTTTTGAATTAGCAGCGAGTGCTCTGTGCAATCATTTTAATAGCTGATTGGAAACATTCTTCATACAGTGAAATTTGTAAAAGCAAACAATTTATGAAGGACTACTTCTCAGAAGAGAGAAAAGATTGTAACAGGAATACTCAAATAAATAAACAAACAAACAAACAAATAAATAAATGGCACAGCCTCATGCTCAATATCTGTGTCTGGATACCATCCCTCCTAAAAGCTAAAAAAGCAGGAAATATTTCAGAGTGTATTGTTAAAATGCAGCAAAATTCTGTAAAGACAAAGATACAAGAAATTGACAGAATAGCGAAGATATACCAGACACTGCTTAAAACCAGTAACAAGAGGATTTGAAAAATCCTTAAAAATATTCCTTTTGTCAAGTTTTGTGTCCTAATCCTATATGTTTAGTAATTTTTGTGGAAGTTTTTTTCTAAACATCATGAAATGCTGAGCTCTGGGAAACTCATTTTCATGAGGAACAGTCTTTAACTTAGTAGGAATCTTAATTTGCATATGCATAGATAATGTAGTAATGGGGAGGGTTTCAGAATGAGTTCTCAGAAATAATTCTACTGTCAGATTTTGAAAAAGAGATAATTCTATGGAAGTAATTTTACAGAATTGATAGAAGATTGTGACTACTGCAGAAGCAGAAAACCAGGCTAGAGGTACTCTTTTTCTGATTAATACCATGTCTTCCTACCATGGGCTTCTGGGCTTGAGCCTACCTCCTGGAAATAATTCTGCAGCATTAAAAGACATGCAATAAATCTGCAGGTAGTTTGACAGCATAGCAGAGAAGTTGACTTGTGTGATGTGTGAGGCATGACAACAGTCAAAGCTACCAGGTTGTCTGACTGTGCTTGAGCTGGACACTTGAACATCATGATGCACAGCCAGAGGTGAAATAGAGAGCATTTGCTTTCATTTGCTACTCACCATTTGTAACCAGTGTTGCAAATGTGTCTTGTAATGCAATTCTTCCAGTTAAGAGCTTGTGAGCTTAGACAGTTAGCTCCAAACATGATTTTATGCTGAAGAACTGTGATCATCCAACACTGAAGTCTGCTTCCAAGTCTCCTCTACCCAAATAAACTAGAGGCTAGAAGCAACATAACACCTACTGAGATGCAAATTTTAAGATTTGATTTTTCACTTATCTTGATATTAAAAGCCAGTGTTTAATTCATTCTACATTCAGGTATAGTACAGTGAGCTGGGACAAGCTGGCTTTCTTATTTGTTTAGCAGGCAGGTGGCTTGCCCATGATTTCCACTCTAGCAGTGATGAATGCCCTAGGCGAGGAAAATTTTACATGGTTTTGAACAGTGAAGCTTTCTGTCAGCACCAGGTTCTTATCTTCTGAAGCCTTCAAGTGTGTGTAGGTTTGCCAGTTTACATAAAGATAGGTTTCATATACTTTTAATTACCCTTTTGGAGGAGAAAGGAAGTCATATTCACAAGTGCTAAAATGATCATACTGACGCAAGTCAGCGTGCTGCTGCTAGTCTGCCTAGCCTCAGCCTCCAGTGAGTGGTGACAGACAGGTTATTCTAGAAAATGATTTAAAATATAAGCTCCTGCACTATTTCTTCGAAGTGATCTCTCCCTATTTACACTAGAGGAGCCTGGAGAGATTGTCCTTTCTAGGCTGAGGTTAGCCTTTGGGAATAGTCGGATCACTTCAAAACCAGTTATGTCAATTTGGTCTTTCCCTATACATGTTATACTACAAAATATACTGCAGAATAATCCAACTGGAAAGCAATGGAAGAGTGCTTGGCATAGAATACCATCATATTTTCTATGTAGATTAAATCAATTCAAGAGATGAAATAATTACAGAGGCCACTCTATTTGAAGAAAGATTCTGTGTATATCAGTGTTTTTCCAGGAAAAGGTCAACCAGAGGAATTTTGAAAACTGTATTTTTTTCATTGCATTAATTAGATTTCTGTGTCTTGTCACTTACTGCCACTACTCATCTTAATTGCAGTAATTTCACGCTTATAAGCCGCACCTGGTTATAAGCTGCACTTCCGAGTTGTTGGAAAATCATGGAATTTGTCCATAAATAAGCTGCCCTTTTCTTTTTTTCTTCCTTTTTTTTTTTTTTCAGCAAGGATCCAGCTCCTGCCGGCCCCCCCACCGGCAGCAGCAGCTCCAGCCCCACCCCGCCTCAGGCCAGCCCACTTTGCACTTCTGGGTTGGCATTTTGCCGGAATTTGTCCATATATAAGCTGCACCGGGGTCAGCTCGAAAATGCAGTCCAAGAAGTGTGACTTATAAGCATGAAATTACTGTAATCATTACAAACACATGATGCACAACTGAATTAGAAGATACAGTGAATATTGAAGAAATTAGATTTCAGACAACCCACATAGCTTCTGATCAATCATCTCTTAATTTTCAGTCTGCCAAGAGATGCCAACCCTTAATGTTTATTTGAGCCATGGTGATAATAAGTGTTCTTAATGGCAGTTCCCTTGTGTTTTGTTTTCTCTCTCTAGGGCCTTGTTATAAATAAGAGGCTCAGTTTTCGTGAGTTTTTATGATGAAGCATTGTAGCTAAATGAATGCCATGGGACACCTCTTAAACAAGTAGGCTACAGAAGAGCAAACCTGTTAAAATAATATATTTCCTTTTCATATAGAAAAACAAGTCCTGTCCAATGAATGCTTCTACTGACACTTTATGCACTTAAAGTGTAGTTAAAAGAAGTGTTGCTTGTTAAGGGAAATTGCCTAAAAAAATTCTTATACTTCAAGCAGCATTACACCACAGCATACACTGGGACCTTTAATAATATACCCTAATTACAGGTTTATATATATTTTAAAAGAATTGCTTTTTTGTCCACTTTAGAAGGCCTTCAAGTGTATGGTTGGTAAGGATCTATGGAGTACTGTGTGCAAGTGATGTGTACATAGCTGGTTATGCATGCATGTAGAGGGATGGAGTCATCACTTCAAAATAGTTTTGCTATGGCCCTACCCTCCACTTTATCTACACAAATATTTACACCTTGAAAATAATCAAGACCAGAGGAATCCTGCAAGATTTAGAATTTGCATTGACAATATGAGTTTCAGGGACAGGAGAAGTCCTCTAGAGCTCCTGAACTTTTCAAGACTGTAGGAAACCCTAAGAGGCCAGGGGGTTGGCCATGCAGTGGGGGCTGGACTAGGGGCTGCCTGAAGCAACATCTGCAGCTCAGTGAGGTGTCTAAGTCCATCTTTCATCGATTTGGTGAGTTTTGGATCTGGACCCCAAAATCTCAGCAGTCAGTACAACTGGAAATGAAAAAAAACACATATATAACTATTTCTATGATATATCAGTGAAGATAGTCCCAAATGTTTAAAAATACATATATGCAGTTCTCAGAAGTATAAATCTGTTATATCAGAGTTAATTTTTTCCAATCATTATTCACAACTGAATTACCTTTTTAGAATAGTTATGTGTTTTTTCCATGTTTATATTCCATCCACATCACCGACAATCTGTTATTTTTGCTTTGCCAGTGAATGAAAGTGCAAAACATCCCTGCAGTAAGAATAGCTTGGTAATTATCCTCTTGCCATACAGCTCTCAACTGGTTGTCACATTGCAGAAGTTATATTTAAAGAAACCATATTTTATTAAGTATTGCCAGAAGACAAAAGAACTGAAAATAGCAGAAAAGAAAAATAGTCACCTAGATATTTACTGCTGAGGAAAGTGTGCTGCATTTTTCGCTGTTCGCTGTATTTATTGAAAAATCAATGGTAGGTCTCCTCCAGTGTGACTGTTTTGTGACAGACTTTTATTATAGGCTAACATTCCATTTCACCAGTTCATTTGTGTAAAACTTTTTACTGGAGTGGCAAATATTGATAAGATTTCAGACTGAAAATCAAAAAAAGAGCACTCTCTTCAAAACAGAAGGAACACTAAGTGCAGTTCATTAAAAGACTGGAAAAAATGTGTGAAACGTGATTTCTGGTAATAAATAAACTAGTGTTTTATTGTTTTCCAAGGTGCAAACAAATCTTTTATTCGCAACTGTGGTAGATTTTTTTAGCACATACACACATATGCACACATGCTGAAAACATATAATCCACATATTCAATATTTAAATTTATTTATGCCTTAAGTGGAAATGTTTTTAGCATTGGAATTCTAATGCTGTTGAAAGATTTTAAAGTGCTTTAGTAGTTTTTTTTCAGATGGGGTGTCTGTACATTTTTGAGCTTTTTCATCACAGAAAGAGTGTTGAAGTGCAATGGGGTAACTCATGTATGTGTTTAGTCTGAAGTGTGATTGAGTCACCCAGTGTTCTCGCTTAGCAGGAAATTGTTGGTGTTACATCAGCCTTTGTGGATGTTAGCATTTACAGAATCAGTAAGGAGCAAAGTGTGGACATGGAGGTGACTCACTTTATGTCTATGGCTCTTGTAGGTGTATTAGGGAGTTCCATGCAGCATGTTGAACTGCTTTTAATATTCAACATTTAGCTTCATTTCTGACTTACACTGAGCTTTCAAACTGGTATCCTCCTGACAGTCTCAAAGTGGTTTTGACTGTGTTGAACTCCTTTCTCTGTAGGGGTTTAATCTCATAAAGATTTCAGCCACGCAAATACTAGTGTCAGGGGTATAATGATCACTTTGAAGTTTGTTTGCTTTCCAGTGCATTTAAACACTTTAAGTGTTCCAGAAATAGGATTAGATGCCCCAGTGAATTCATTTCATTTACCCCCAGCAGTGGTTTTCCAATACTATATGGTGTTTACATGGTATCAATTTAGTGGCATGCTGATCTCCAAGATTCATCCTCTCCCGTACCAATTCTCTGCCTCTTGATCCTATTTGAAAATTGCTGTGATATGGGGCAAATAATACAGACGCAAGGAATATTTGGATTCTAGTATTTTGTCAGGGCTTTTTTGTCGCTACCAAAGCTTTTTCATACTCTAAGCAAAGGAACTTAACGTGAATTTAGTGAGGCAAATCAATCAGAAGGGCAGCCCTACTTTTTTCCTTCATGTATCCTTATCAGCTTCTGAATGTTTTCATTGTTTTTTTCCATAGAGTGGTATTCTGTGCTTTTCTCAAGTCTTACAGTTTGACACTCATTATGGTAGTATTTGCTACTGCAGTGTCTGTCCCACTTTTCCTTACTCTTCTCACTCTAAGTCCTCAGTGAGAAACAGTTGATGCATCTCCACACTTCCTTAACTGCATTAAACTTCATTTTCTGGGACAGAGCCTTTATGCTTTTTAATGACTGACCAGAAATGAAACTTAACTGAGACTTTTTTCTTTTTTTTTCTCTTTAATTGATTTGAAATGGTAATTTAGCATAATCCCTGGTGTTCATAAAAAGTTAAATGCACAGGGAGAAAAGGTATATTATCAATCAGAAAGTGCTTTTTTTTTTCTGCAGCATTTAATCTCTAATTATTTTTTTCATAATAAGACATTCTATGCTGCTGCAGAACGAGCTAAATGGTTTATATTTGGGGCAATAAAGGTTTTTTTTCACTTCTATTACCAAAGGGAAATATTAGGGAGGTCTTTGACTGTCCATGCTATATGAGCAAACACCACTTAAGCCAGACTCTGCTTCCTAAACAAGTATTTAATCTCCTCATTAAAGATATATGAAACTAGAAATCAATGAGCACTGGTGGCTAGAGCTTTATAGCGGAACTAATGTCTACACCTTGTCTAACATAAGAAACTTCACTTGTGGTTTACAGCTGCTACACATAGAGAAACATGAACCTAAAAGAAAAAGCTTTCAGTTATGCTAATAATTACAGTAATGGCTCGAGATAACCAGGTCACATAAATGTGTGACAAAAATCAAGCATTTTCACTTCACATTTCATTCCCTTAGAAGAAACTGCGAGCTCTTACTATAAGGTTTAGATAAAAACAATAAAAATGCTGCTCTGTGAATAAAAAACTCATTTGATTTGTTAAAAATCCTCCTACAGCAGAAACAATTGCCAGCTTGAAGCACCAGAGATTGGGAACAGAGTGAACTGGAGAGTACAAGACAAGATACAAGTGAGTATATGTAGTGCTAATATGATCTATTTCGTTTTCAAAATCAACAATAAGCAAAAAGTTAACCCTATTAATAGAAAAGACCACATCACTGATGCACTATTTCTGGTTCTATATCTTCTTTGCATCTAAATGATTTGCAGGAGAAGCAATTCAAAATTTTTCACACACTGGAAAATGGCTGAAATAATGTGAGAAGATACCAGAGTGTACGAGAGTACTGTGGGATGCATTGCCTGTATTTTATGGAAGTGTGAGGATGTACAGCATTCAAAGAGCAAAGCCTTTTTGTACCATTGGTGCAAAATTTTGGGGTTTTCCATTACAAGGAATCTCACTTGTTTCACAGGAAAACAGTTTTTCCTGAACAAGTATGTTGTTTTAATTTGAATATTGCCTAACCTAAGCTAAGGTGGGATATTTAGGAAAGAAATAAGCAATACAATTTTCTCCCTGTACCTTGCATATTTACAATTTTAGAATTATCCATTTTGTTGAGGTCAAGTGATGCCACTTTACATGGATATATAATGTCAACACCTATACCCAAAACTTCAAATGCAAAGGTCAAAGATTTGCATAAAACATTAGTGTCTTTGCAGAACTTCAGGTACAGATCAATGGACAGGATGCATTCCTGATTTTATTTAAGTGGGACAGAGCAGCACAGCTGGAGTGGTAATCTCAAGCATCAGAGATTGCAGTGTTTGTTGTTACTAAAGCCTGGGTCCCCATTTATATACATCTTTAAATAAATAGCTTCAAAACTATTTATGGTTTGGGCTTTTTTTATACTTAGGCTTTTTGAAGGCAAGAAATCTCATGGAAGTGCTCTTCCTGAACCACTGGACCTTATAAAAAGATCACATAAGGAAATTATTTTTAATAACTTTCCATTACATGCAGTTTGTAAAACTTCCATTATGCCCCAAACCAACCTATGATGCTTCTATATGGTTTTAAAGTGTATATGCACACGTTACAGTGAAAGACAGAAAGAGAAATAGAGTAGTAAATGCCAAAAATATGTAGCTCTGCCTTCTTCCCATGCTTTACTTTTCCTTAACTTGTACAAAAATAGCACAAGTCTAATTAATGCCTCTCAGTGGTCTTTTCTTGTCATTTTCTATGGTTCTTAGTCACATTTTCTTTGTTACTTTTCCTCTGGGAAGAAAACTTCAACCTATATTACCCTAATTTTATCTGTGCTGTTTTTTGCTAGCTCTTTTTTTATATTTGTCTTAAGTTTCATAATCACTTCCCATTTTCCCAAAAGAATGCAGTATTTAATGAGTATTGCTTTTGTAGCAGGCCATACGCTAGAAAAACTCATCAGTTTGGGCAATACATTATAGAGCATTATTGCAGATTTGTACCTGTTTTTAAATGGCTTCCTTGATATTTTCATATACTATGGGCATAATAAAGGTAAATGGAGCATGGGAAAGGCTTAGTTATTACAGTAATTTCACGATTATAAGCCGCACCTTTTTCATTGAAGAATCCAGCCTACCCCAGTAGTGCGGCTTATATTCAGGTGCGGCTTATCTATGGACAAATCCCAGCAAAATGCCAACCCAGAAGTGAGAGCTAGCTGGGGTGGGTGCCTGGGGCTGCCTTTAAAGGCTTCACTGGTCTACGGAAACTGTTGCAACTTGAGCCCCTGACAGCAAACCCAGCTGGCAGTGATTCTGTTACTAATTTGTTACTTTGTTACACATGGATCCTCGCATTAAAAAATAAGTGCGGCTTATATTCAGGTGCAGCTTATATAAGGAATAATCCCGTGATCTACCCGGCTACCGGGAGGTGCGGTTTATAATCAGGTGCAGCTTATAATTGTGAAATTACTGTACTTTTTAGTGATAGTAAGCAAAATAATCCTGCGGGCAGCATGTGTTGGTCACTTAGTACCTTTGTCAGACTGTGTTGTTTTTGGTCACAGGGTTGTCTCTCCTTACCTGGACTGAAATCCAGAGAGCTTGAAGATTTTCCATACACTTGGACTCACCCTTCACATGCATTATTACCAGTTACATTGACACGTGACAGATGTAAAGTTGACTAACTTTACATGTCATTTGTTTTATCACTTGTTAAATGACACAGGTGTATGACTAATTTGCAGAGAAAAATGATGGAATGAAGTGGAGAGCAGGTGAAGTGCCTAGTATCTTTGCATATTGCCTGTCTTGTCACTTGTGAGAGCTTGTGCAGCTTAATTTAAACACTTTTATACATGTTACAAATACACTCTGAAAGTGTGCTTTCAGTTATATAAAGCAAATCTGAAGATCTAAAAAGGCTTCTACCCTGTCACGGTATGGTTACTCTTTTAAGACTCATAAGTGGTTAATAAAAACTGCTGTTGAGGTTTGTTCTAAATATTTGGCAAATCTTTGAGAACTAAGAATTTATGGTATCATTTGGAAATGCCTCAATGTCAGATTTGTAAAAACAACCTATTCTAAGAAGGTATTCCAAGTTTTGTTTCATCATGTAAGTATTAGCAGTTCAAATTCTATAAAAATATGTTTTTACACCTGATATCAAGTAAAGTCTCTAGAATAATTCTTGCTGAACAAACGCTAAGTACTGTAATATGTCTTAATGCAACATGGCCAATATTTAGGTCATTATTATAAAAAGGCCCAAAAGTCCAACCCTTTTAGGGTTCTCTCATAATAGATCAGGATCATTCTTCAAAAGCAGTCTTTCTTTAAAGTAATATTTAACATCAGAAAAAAAAGAAAAAGCCTGGAGCTTTCAAACCACTTATCAACATAGATCCACAGGTTTTCTGCACATGTCTAAGGTAAAGAGGTCTGATTCCAGAGATAGACTGAATTATTTTAAAATTGCACTTTTTTTTGACCCTTGGCGTTTCATTTCAGCTCCCATGCATCATGCGTCCTTAATCCAAGTCCCTCTACAACTAGTATAATTTGCCTCAATTGCATAATTTTCTCAATTTGTTCTTTTAATGCAAATGAAGTCAGCTGAGGCTTCCACCCTGTTTGAATAACTGCTGTCTTCCATGACCATTGATTAATTCATATCTACCACTGCATGATTTTTTTTTCTCTGTTACTGAGTCTGAAGTCAATGTGTCATTTCTCCATTTAAATTTAGATAGACTAGGAATGGAGATATCTGGAGCAGCATTAAAATGAGAACAAAAAGTTTATTTTGTATCATATACCCAGCTAATTTATTCAGAATAGATAAATCTTT
>VRYO01001269.1:15035511-15056582 GCA_009812075.1 Sialia sialis | reverse complement strand
GGTAAATCCAGAGAATAGTAAATCCACAGAGTAGCATCTAGAGTAATGAATCAGAGTCAACATAACTTTCTGCCAGTTTTCCAAGTACGTCACAGTACAAAAGTACATCTATTGATAAATATTTTCCATTATTCACATTGAAAGCAAAGAAATTGAATTAATTTATGCAAGTATTGGCTTCTAGGTTTATTCAATTCTATTATCTGTATGCATTCAGATTGAATAATTATGGGGTTTGTTCTATTGTTCAAAGAGGGTGACAGGTTAGAATGACACACTGAAAGAATGGTTTTTCATTTGAGATTTGAGTTGCTAAATCCTTTGCCATTTTACTGTGCTACTATTAAATCTTTCTTGTGAATAACACTGATTTATTTCATTTATTTTATGTGTGGGTTAGGTAAGATTCCACTTTTTACTCTTTTTCCAAATAATTGCCCAGTCTAGGTCTCCACTGTACATGCCCTCAAAAGTGATTTCTCCAGATGAGGACTGACAGCCCAGTCAAGTCCACTGCAGATATCTCCCTGAGAACTGCAGACACTGCACGGCGGGATGTTTGACCCATGAACAGAACAGAGGACATGTGGACACCTTCAACAGAGGTAGCTGTTTAGGTGCTACAGCCATCCTAACAGCCCTCATTGACAGCTAAAAGGCATCCCAAACTGAAAAATAAACACCTTTTTCCTCATGCTATAATGTTGATCTTGTTGCTACTGTTTGCTTAAATGCTACATGAAATATGCAAATGTAACTAGCTTTAGTGTTTGTGTCTGTGAGTACAAATGAAATATTTTGGAATGTAAAAAACGCAAATGTGAAAAATGCAAAAAAACCAAAGCTTAGTATGGGTGGATAAATGGTCAGTACTAATTTACATAATTTCTTAAGAATTTTTACTTTTTAATTAAATATTCTTCATGCCTATTTTCACTCTCTCTCACACACACACACACAAAATCACAGTCTTACTGACACGTTCTTGTCCTAAGTAATGCATGTGCAGTCAATGTGCAAAAACTAGTGCAAAAAATATTATTTCACATGATATGGATTTCTCCTTGTGAATAATTCTCTTTTACTTCATTTCTCAACAGCTTTATTAAGTCTGTATAGTTTCGTTGATGCTCATATTGTAATCTTATTTTTTAATTTTATGCTGTGTGGCAATAAACCCCAGAGATTTTGTATGTAAGTACTCTGGTCACAATATTTAACACAGGAAAAATTATTTCTGTTTACCCAGAAAACACTTTTCTTGTCAATAAAAAGCCATTTGTATGAAAGAATGAAACAGTTATATATGAAGAAAATGCCATTTACCTGTAACCACTATAAATTTAATATGACTTAACTAATCGTACATGCAACTTAAGAAAAATTTTACTGAGTTTAACCTAGAATGTCTTATTGTAGTGAAAGCTTTGAGTAGAATATTGTTAAGCGCAGTGAAATGTTCCCCTCAGAGCTTGTAAATTTATACAGGACATGAATGTGTGCCCAAGGGAAAACCAGATGTGTTAGGGTGATATGCATAAAAGAAAAAGTAATTTGATGACACTAAATAACGAACATTGTACTCAACATGACTGATTAAAGTCACTGCTTTGTGCCTTTGCAAACAAGTTTCTATTGACCAGAAAAAGAAAAGGAAGAAAAAGGAGGAATACTTTTCCAATTTCAGTACAAAAGGGATATCAAAAGGTAAGCAAAGCATTGAAATCTGTTCCAATTATTATCTTTCTATCTGTCTATCTATCTATCTATCTATCTATCTAAAGATTTTAGGCCATTTTTGACCCCAAATATTGACTTTATCAAATTTTTTTAAATTACCTCTGATACGATATATATTTTTCTTGGCTTCAACCTACAGGCTGCATTAGATATTTGTGGAATGTCAGCATTTTTTCAAGCCAAACAACTCAACTGTAAAACTTGGGAAATAATTAAAGACGAAAAACTTTCAAGTAGTGCCATTTTTACTGTAGTGCAGTTACCATATATTTGGTCTTCACACATTAATTTTGCCTGCATTTTTTAGCACTGCAATTTCATCTGTAAGTTTTGTGATTCACTTAAAACAGTGCAGTGTACTGAGTGTTTTAACTTAGGTTTAGACATGATTTAATGCCCTCTACATTTCACAACACATTCTCATTTCCAGGCTTAGTCCACAAAAAACTTTCTGCAAATAAATCAATTTTCTTTCCTTCATCCACATCTCCTGGATTTATCTCTATCTTTGTCCTACTTTTACACAATTTTCCACTATGAGTCAGTCTCTTTGATTTATTAGAAATAATGAAATGAAGACCATAAAAGGAATGAGAGACATATAGAAGAGCAAAGTCAAGAGTTTTATTGGTTATAGAACAAAGGGCTTGTTTGACACATATCTGGTTTTTAGAAACTAGAAACTCTTGGCTTCTGCATTTTACCTGAGATTGTTTGTTTGACATAAGGCTACTAGTGTGCACCAATCTGCTGTGTATATCTAGTACACATTAGACACACGAAATCAGCCTGTGTGAACACTCTTGTGTAATACATTATAGCTCTCAATTAGTGTATGAAATATTACTATGGAAGTCAGCCCAATGGTTTTATGAATAAAAGATTACATTATGTTCATCAACCAAAAATACTGATACTTTGGAAATAGTTTTTAATCTGTCACCTGAAAATACAGACAAGAGAAGCCCACCTGAAATGGACACAGAGCGTCGTAACATTGGTATTAAATTTTCTTTGTTCAGTCTTGAACTGCAGGTGTACTGAGGTTTACAAAATAGTTTTGGCAGATAATGTTCTGTATTTCTGACAATATATATTGTTAATGTCCTTAAAAAGAGCAATATGTACTACCTTGCTGAATGGATAAATATTTTTCTGCCTAGAGAACAACGTGAACTGAATATTTCTTTTGAGTCCCAAAGCTATTAGGTCTTGTGAGGTTAAAGGTGCAATGTGATGAATTACGATTTTGTTTTTAGTTTCACAGAAACAATGTACTTTATGAGAGGAACAGAACATGGCAAATGATCTTAAACAGCATTTCAAGACAATGTGATGAAATATTGACTAAGAAACCTTTGGTCATAGGTGAGATACAGAAGGTATAATTAGAAAAGGATTAAAGTACATTCATTAATAAAAGGCCTACATTGCTTTTGTAAAGAGGTGTCAAACCTTAGGCTGTCATTAAATGTTTGAAGAAACAACAAGAAAGTATTTAAGAATAACAGGACTGTTAAAGTTTTGTTTTGTTTTTTTTTAAAAAAAACACCTTTAGATAAAATCTCTCACTACAAATTTTGCAGAAAGTTAGTTGCCATAAGAAGGAAGGTCATCTTCCAGACTGACGACATACCAAATTTAGGAAGCAGAGACAAGGAATTCATTAGCAGCTCAAAACGAAGAGAGGTTTCCCAAGTTTTGCTGTGTTTCATTTTTTTGCATATAACTGAGAAAATATGTGCTAAAACAGACAAATGGATATCTAATTAAGCAAGCAAGACAGTTTCCGATAACTCTGAAGAACTGGTGATGAATTTCAAAATAATCGCATAAAAATATATTACCTAATTATGGATAAAAGTCATAGAATATAAAAATACTTGTTGCATTTCTAGATATTCTGGTGTTTTCTCTCAGCTCACATCAGCTTAATTAATGATGTAAAAAAGGTAGACAGACTGATGTAAATTATCTTAATAGATTTAAATCCCAAATATCATTACCATAGAGTAATTGGTATATCCATGTTTTGAATTCCACCACAATCACAGGAATCATACTACAGATGCTTATTGCATGTTTATAAAATAATCAGTATTAATAACAGCAGTTTAAGAACTTCTTAACCCTAGGAAAATTGTTTTTGTTAAGCTTCTGACATATCTCCCTGCTCTGATGTGTGTTTTGTCACATTTTTACAAGTCTTGACAGCTTACAGGATGCACCTTCTAATAAGAGTAAGTCTAATTTTAAATTGCCTGTTTTTCTTAATATATAGCCCTTGAATTTGCATTGTGACATATGCTAACTGTGTTTAACTATGTTGTTAGTGAATGAAAAAATAAAATCTCTATTATGAGCATATTTAACAAATGTTTTCCTTTTGCTAACAATTAAGGGCCACATACTTTAGTGTTGCAAATAACCTGATTTTCAAGTTTAAAAGTATTGAATAAAAAGAAATGTAGTCTTTCATGATTTGATTTCTTATGTGGGTTTTCTTGTGCTGTATCTGAACATGTCTCTGGGTCTGAACATGCTATTTGATTCTTCCCTATATCCTATGTGATTACCTAAGATACTAGCTATTAAAGAGCTTACAGTTGTCTTTCTTAAATTAAAATATCCATTCCAGAAGAGCTGTGATACTTATTCATGGCCTTTTGTTATTAAATTTACAAGGGCTCTGTTTTATTCTACCTTCAGGATAACAGCTGTATTTTAGAAGACAAAAGTTACATCGAGAAAGGATAAAGCTATTACAACTATGAGTGATAAGAGGAAATGAATATTTCTATGTTCTAACTACCTGACAATTCACTTGAAAAAGCCTTTCTATCACCTGGGTTTTTGAAACAGGAACAACCAGAACTCAATAAGATGTTAATGGCATTAAAACACTCCCCTCTCCCCCCCAACACCACCTCACCCGATTTTATCTTTCTGTGTAGCATGTAGAAACAATTTATAAGAAAAAAAAACAACCAGGAAACGGATATTACTTACATAAATCTAAATATAGAATCATCTAAACTTTTGCACAACATCTGCCATGCCTCTGAGGATGTGCACAGCCTGGACTGTTGCTGTCTGGGCTCCCTTGGGGCTCCCAGGACCCTTCCGTGTGGAGCTGGCATTTCCTTACTTACAGTGATGGTTCAGAAGGGTACTCAGGGGTAACCACGTCTAGGGAAATGTGTGTCTTGGGAATAGGAATAAACTCAGAAGAGCAGCAGATTCAGATTTAAATCAGCCAACATAAACACTGAGTAAATTAAATTAATATTGAATTGCTTCATTCCTAGAGTGCCTCCACAATATTTCTACTTATTTCCTATTTAGTAAACACCTGCAGCTGGATCACAGTATGTTCTCATATAATTCCAGCATCCAAAACATGTGCTACTAATAAAACATCTGTAGATGTATCCAATATGGGTCTCCTCTTCATGCCAGTGTAAGATGAATGGAGAAGTTTATGATGAAAGGTTTGTGGTCTGGCAGAGAAGGGAGAAGTCTGGATTAGCCACTGAATGCAAGATGTTTCATAGCATGTTACCAGGACTGAAACTGCACTCCAGCTATTTATCAGCACTAATCTACTCGGTGCAAGAGGTAAGCTGCATAAAGGGCAGGCACTTGGGTGAGTGGTACAAGTATTTCCTCCTTTGATCCTGTGCCTTTCATGGTGGACTTGATTCAGCACACTACTATACCAAGGCAGAAATAAAACAGGGGCATGTAGCTGGTCACACGCATGGGAGCTGGAGTTGCCCTGGCCCAGCAGTTGGTGCAGATGCATTGCTCTGAATACCCAATCTCCCACTTGCAAATCATCTCCATGCTTGCAAAACTAATCTAGTTCAAAATCAAAGGATCCACACAGTTACAGGGCAAAGGTATTTTATCACAGTTTACAATGAATGCCGAGATTAAGACCAACCAGTTCTTTAAACATATCCTTTACTAGGTGTTTAAATGCTGCTGTCTGGGTGTGTTAGGTAAGTGCAGTCTTTGGGGAGGAGAAATCCACAGGAAAAGAGGAGGATGACAACAAAAGGTTCATAAACAGAGATACTGAATTACAAAAACTGTTTTATTTTCCTTGCCCAGATGCATTTTTTTTTTTTCTTTTTCCTTCTCTTCTCCACCCGCCCTCGTTCATGTCATTTAACTGTTTAGTGTCATAGGTGACTTCTGATGGAACATTGGGGGATAAAAGTTTTGCAAGAAAACATTTTTGTGGATATTTTCATTGTGGAAAACCAAGACACTGTGAAAGCTCTCCACGCTAACTGAAACCTGAAGATTATGTCAGGCTTCACTAAGCACACAAGGCTCTGATTTGGTATCATTAATGACTCATTTTCTCTTTTAACTTCTGTTGAAAGCATTCATCCATAACCATAGCTACCACTGAAAAAAATAGAAGCTACTAAGTCAATAATACTGCACTTTTGCTTAAAAACCCTTTAAAGGATGGATTGGATTTCACAACTCAGCGGCAAAAAGCTAATACACAAAAGGAAGTAAGAAAGGTTATTTTTGAAAGTGACTTCAAAAACAATCACATGATAAAGATGTAATGCAATGCTCTCTTAGTTGTAGCTTTAAAACACCTTAGCTTTACATTTTACTTTGGGATAAAGTTTATTTTCAGAGAGCAGCAGAGTAAATATTTTTCATTGCTGAGTCCTGAAGCGAAAATTCTTAAATGGAGCAGAATGAAACAGTCTCAATATAGCGATGGTACCAATTTGTTCTGGTTTAATATGTCTTCTTCTTATACCAAAACTCTCCACTGAATTCAGTAGTGGATTATATAGAAGATAATTTCTATATTTACAGGTTTTGTTTACACTTTCATTATACCTCTGCTGCATTCTCTGATGTTTTGAAGCAGTTTTCAATCTCATAGCCACTTTAATCTGCACTCAGCATATCTGAATGAGTTTGTTGGCATAAGGGAATTTTGAAGGTTATATTGCAGTACATGAATCAACGGAAAATGAAATGCACTTGAGACATGATCAGCCAGTTTTAATTCATTGCAGAAAGTTATAGATACCAAAATGCATTTAATGTAATCTGATATCTTTATTCATACTTGAATTTATGAGCAATTCAGCAGGAGAAGAATGACAAGTTTGTTTTTAAAATAGTAGTCTATATTGAATGCCATTTTAATGTATCTCTGGCATATTTACATCTAGCAAGTAGAGAAAAGTAGAATCTTTGAACATAAATTTATATTTTCACAGGAAAAAGCAGGGGAATACAATTTTTTCATTTCCTGCAATATGACATGTCATTATAAGGCAGGTCAGCTTAAAGATAAATGTGTAAATAAAACCTCTGCATGTGGAGTCCAGTAAACAGATTAGAAGCTTGCTAAATTGTTCATGTTGTATTTTCAGAAAGACATGAATAATACCAGTGTTCTGCAAAAGGCTACTTTGTACCTGCAGAGCAAAGCAATCCTTCGATCCTGTCTGGCTGAAAGTTCATAGCTCTGCATATTAAGAAACAAAGCTCTACAACTGATTTTCTTCCTTAGGAACAGACTTTAGCTGACCATAAACACAACTCTGGTGTGGTATTGTTACACAGCATTATTTTTCTAGCTATGCCTAATCTTAAATCCAAACATGACTAGCAGTGTATTGTGCTGTGACATGACTTTGGACGCCTCTAATGGGAAAAGTAGATTTTTCTGTAGAAGTGAATCATCACAATGGATAAGAGTGATTGATAAAGGCTGAAATTTTGGCTTCTTATCTTCAAAATAGTTGATAGCAGTGTGCTTAAAATTTGCACTAAGATGATTCGCAATTCCGTACTTCCTTTATGGAACTGAGAAAAATCTACCAATTTTAGCAAAATGTGATCATCTAGGTGAATGTCTGTAAGAAAAAATTAAAACTCTTGTCTTTATATAAAGAAATAGCAAGCAAGTACAGTCTTGTTTTTGATGTATGATTTAGGACTCCTAATATTATGTGAGGTGAAAGTTTTCATAATAAATGGCTAGTCTCAGTGTGTCCACAGATGGAATCCAGAGGTACACAGAATCCATATGTAATGTAGAACTACACATAAACATTTAAATTATGTTCTTCCAGCAATTTAAAATATAAATTGCAAGATTATGAAATTTAGATTTACTTAGTCACATAGGTGAAATATGCAAAATACTGCAATCCGTGTAAACAAATTGAAGTAATCAATACTATGGATAATTGGATGTGTCGTCATGTTAAAACCAAAATATGGGCCAGAAACACTGAAATGCAAACTAAGATCTGGTGTTCTAATTCAAGTGGCATTAAAATACTATGGAAAAGTTTTTGCTTATAAATTAGCTTTGTCTATATTAAAAAAAAACTGAGGTGGTTTGGGACACTGGAATGGGAAGATTCTGACGACGTATTTTATTCATGTTTTGCTAGTTTTCCTATATCTGTGTTTTGATTCCTCCATGCATAATTCCATGATTATATAAAGTTAAAGCAATTGCTTATTTACCCTTAGGTGCTCTTCATTCTTTAATGTTGCATGTACAGGCATTTCTATTAGATAAATTTGCTCATTAGGAAGTCAAAGTGTGTATCACTTTTACAGCTGTGTTTTGGCCTTTCAGAATGCAGAGAGTGTTGACAAAGAGACAGCCAAGGGGTTGTGTCTCTAAGCAGCCCAGAAGGACTACAAAGAGAAAAGGAAACATGCTGTAGCTGAAATAAAGTTTTCCCTCTTGTCTGATGGAACCCAAACTGGGCACTTAAGAATAACTCCACAGAGTAACTCCACTGATGCCTCTGACATGGTTAAAAAGTATAAGACAGTGAAGATAAGGGGTTTTTTAATAGCACTTAAATGTATGCTGAGAAACTCCTCTATGTAAGGAAAATAAATCAATAAAGATTGTGATTTATTATTGCTTTAAGAAAGAAGGAGGAGCTTGTTATGGAAGAAATTAAGAAAAATTATTGAAGCATAACTTGTGAGAGAGGGAGAAAGGCTATTTGAGTGGAGATTTTGTTATTATTTTCTACTTTTTTTTTTTCTTTTTCAATTGTAAGAGTTTAACCCCTGTGTTCTTGAGCAACATTTGGTTATATGAAGGAAAACCTATGGCTTTCAAATCTTAGAAAAACAACACATCTTTTCTAAAGACACTATTCACAGATTATTGCTACCCCACCCACAGCCCTTCCAGTGTGTATATTTTCTATAGGACTGTATATTTTGCCACAGATACGCTTTCTAGCTTCATTTTTGTAGAATCATAGAATCATATAATAGTTTGGTTTGGAAGGGACCTTTAAACATAGACAGGCAGGGATGTCTTCAACTAGGTGAAGTTGCTTAGAACCTTGTCTAGCCAAACTTTGAACAGTTCCAGGGATAGAGTATCTACCAACTCTCTGCCCAGGGAAATGTAAAAAAAAACCCAAGTTAACAGCTGAATTAAAAATCTGTCCACCAATTTGTAACTTATGATTTCTCCTTGGGTTTGTGCCGATTCAATGATCAGCAGAGTGGGACAGTGCTAAAGGTGCTCTAAACCCATGACCAATATTATTCCTTGCTACCTCTTAGCAATTAATCGGAATGTCCTAAAAATCAGAATTTCTGCTTAGTTTGTTTTTTTTTCTATTCTGACCAGAAAACCAAGAGAATGTAAAAGTCTGGTTGACTGGCTGGTTAGGCCTTTAGTCTGCTGACGGGTAAGAGGCAAGATCACAGTGGTGTGTGAGAAATATCAGCTGTGACCTGCCTATTCTCCTGTTATTTGAGGAAACTCAGCAGCTGATATCTGTGTCCATTAGCCGCAGCAGACTCAGCACCTGTACAATGTAAGGAGAGCCAACAGTGACAGAAATTTCATTATTTCCTGATTCCCCAAAGTCCTGTATTATGAGATGGGACAATGCATTCAAATATTGTAAGCCACTGTGAGATGATGAAGTGTGAAGGCTGGTTGGCTGGCTTGTTTATTATTTCACACTTCCCTGCTTTTGGCCAAGGCAGCTTATTGTATTCAGAAGCAGTGAGAACCCAAAGATATTTTGGTCTAATCTTCCACAGGAAACAACAAGAAAACTAAAGGCCAAAGAAGGGAGAATGGTGATGATATCAAAGTAAGATCATTGACTTACACAGTGAGGACACACAAGAGTCACAGCAAAAGTCTATCTTGATAGCAGTGAATTGATTTACAGTAATTTCACAATTATAAGCCTGGTAGTAACAAAGTAACAAATTAGTAACAGATCACAGCAGCAGGGGTTTGGTGTCAGGTGCTCAAGTTGCAACAGTTTTCATAGACCAGTGAAGCCTTTAAAGGCAGCCCCAGGCACCCTCCTGGCCGGCTCTCACTTCTGGGTTGGCATTTCAGTGGGATTTGTCCATAGATAAGCTGCACCTGAATATAAGCCTCACTACTGGGGTAGGCTGGATTCTTCAGTGAAAAAGATGCAGTTTATAATCATGAAATTACTGTAGTCTTTTTGTGTGTCAGGATATTTTTCACCTATATTTTGGTATGAAATAGCTGTTTGAACTTATTCCATTTGGTGTATTTACCTAGCAAGAAGAGACAAAACTGTTGTTTTTATGTCTTATACTTTGAAAATATATTTGAAAGAGAAATTAGTATTTTAAGTTCATATTGCTTGATTTTTTATTTTTAAATATAAAATTTTGAAATTGAAATATACAATTGGAAATTCAAATTAGACTTCAAAACCCCAATATGAGTACTATAAATGTGCAAGAATTTGATCCCATTATAGAGACATATTAAACTACAACTTAAGTTAAAAGAATGGACAAATTGGATAATTTGCTTTCTTCAGTTGCTTCCTGCTTTATCTGGCAGTGTCATAGGCTGCAGACTTAAATTTCAGTGCTTTAAAATTCATCAGTCTAAATCCTAATTATTTGCTTAACTGTCTAGGCTTTTTGTGGGTTTGGTAGTTACTGCAACTGTATAAAATTCTCAAATCTTAATTTTAATTATATGTTCTCTTTCTTAAAAAGTAGTCGGTGCTAAATTTTATTAAGCTCAGACCTATTTTCTTCAGTTCATTAGAACAACCTTTAAAGCAACCAACCAACCTCTGAGACACATATGGGCAACAGCACTTTTTATTCTGTCTTCAAGCAGTACTACACACATAGATATTTTGTATACTTGATGATTATTTTCATTTCCATTCATCTCAAAATGCACTAATCTCAGACAAACTCTGCTAGGATTTCACCAAGACACAAAAAGTACCCTTGCTACTTTCTGTCTTTTGGAAATGCTCCTTGTGAGGCCCTCAAAACAGAGGAGTGGGATCAAATGTCATTCTTTTTTCCCCTGAGGAAAGCATTTCTTTCCACTGCACTTCCCTTACATCAGTGGGCTTTACTCCAAGTGTCAATACTTCGTACATAATCAGCCCCGGAGTGTTAGGTAGAATAGCTCTAGGACCATCCTGATATATTAAAACGATTAATAGTCTCTAACCATCCTAAATGATTTTCTTGGTTCTAGTTAGGGAAGTCTTCTGGTATGTAAAAACTTCTAACAGCCAGGCATTCCAGATTATTCAGGGCATGTTCAGCCTGGATCTTGGTGATAATTGTTAATGCAATCCTAGAGTAAATGTGAAATCTATCAGTGCCACCACAATGTTTTTGTTAGTATTTTCTTACACTGGACCAATGTATTATATTAGCAAAGACAGAGCTATTGCTTCTAGTCATTCTCAATCATATTTTGCCTGTTTGAGCTTGCAACTTGAATTTTGATCTTCTAATACAGTCTATTTATCTGACATATCCAGATAAATCTACAAAATCAGGTGCCAGTCCTGAAAAACTCTTTCCCATGTCATTGCAAATATCAGTGGCTAATGAACCCAGATTTACTAAATTGCTCAGATTTACTAGAAAGCATTTCTTGTGAATATTTTTCAGTTTGGGGGAAAAAGCTAACAACTGTTCTAAAAATGAAAAATTATGTTGTGATGCATACCCAAGGTTGTTTACTAGTGTTTTCTGAGATGTATCACATGAAGGGATTAGTGCAACACATTGCACATTATTGAGGCAATCTTTTATTTCCATCAGGTATATGTATTTATATGCATAGCTTGTTCAGAAGATGTATTTTTATGTGCCTGATAGTAGGAGATGTTGAGCATCTGTAGTTACCACTGAATTCAACCAATGAAGTCTGCCCAGCAGAAAGTGATATAATAGTGATGTTGATGACCATTTTAAACTCAGTTCAGATTATATATAGAGCAGATAAAGCTCTAGAGGCTTTTGTTTATACCAAGACATTTCAATTTTCATCTTCCTGAAAAGAAAGCCAGTGTAGAAGAATAAGCTACAAAACATTTTTTAGGTATAGAACAGTATCTCTTCAGATTTTTGGGAAGATTAAAGTGCTCTTGGTGTGTACCAACACAAATTCATATTATTGTAGATGATGATTGCTTAGTTTGGGAAATGACTCCTCTGGTTTGGTTAAGAGATAGCAGCAGCAGATGGTAGAGACTGAGATCAAACAAGTTCTGATCTGTAGAGAATAGGGCAGCTGCAAATTCCTGAGAATTGACACTGGTTGTGAAAACTGGCGTCACCTTTCTGCCAAATTGCTGACTGCCATCAAACTTGGAGAGGCAGTTGCAGGCTATCAAAAGTAATTTAGCTTGTGGTAGACATTTGTTCAGAAATGTGCAGATTTAGAAGGTACTATTTCAAACTCATTCTCTATGCCAAGGAGGAGGAAAGGTAAAGCTGGTGCAGGTGTCATTCACTGAGTCAGTCACTTATTCTATGCAGAAATCTTCTGCTGGGCTTCAGCAGAACACTGGAGGAACTTTTTTCCTTCAATAAAGTGCTCATAGTAAGGCAAACCTTTTAACATCCATACAATATTGATGGGTTTTGGACAAAAGGTAAGGAAAACAGTATTTTTAATAAAATACACTGAGTGTAATTATGGTGTAAAAAAAATGATGGTATAAACTCAGACTTCTATTGTTATGCAATATTCTCTACTGTTCACTATTATTAGCAGAGATTAATTTAGAGGTCGCTGCCTTAGATCAAGGTGATAAATACCCTATAGATGAAGTGTCATTATAAGGTTTACTCAAATGATTATGCTAAAATCAAACAACACATTTCTGCTAGTGTTGCCTACCTCCTTGACACTTAGAATTTTCGGTATTTTGTGTAAGAATCTGATTCCCTGTAATAATTAGACAGCATCACATCTCCCCAGTTTTTAGAGCATAGGTATCTAACCTTTGCACTCAGCAGAACAATGCTCTCTTCAGGTCATCAAAGCCACTGGATTTAAAGCATTGAAGTCTCTGCATATTGATTAGAATATACCTTAATCAATATTGCTCTCTGTTTATACACCCACTGGAAGTACTTACTACGATGCCATTTTCACACTGTTTTTTCTTGCTATGGATTTTTCCCCTGTTAGATTTGTGTCTACAAATATTATTTTTTCTGCATCTATTGAGAATTTGATCTCTCTAAACCTTTTAATCTAGCTTCCAACATTTTAACAGAAAACTTTGTGATGATAATATCAATTGACAATGCTCAGTTTTACTGAATAATTTCATTTATTTCAATTGAGAATATTTATCTGTTGTGGCTTTCAATAGATATTTGGTCTCTGCTTATACACATTCTCTCCTGCACAGAGAGTAAGCAAAAATACCTCTGGACCTTCAGCAGAGAACAATCTCATAGCAATATTGCTATGTCAATGCATCTATGGCTTGGAAAGACAGGACATATGGCCCTTTTTGATCCTTAATCAGTGAAAGCCAGCAAACCGAGAAAATCTTGTCATCTACACAAGATCTTGGAGTATTTATGCCTACTATATCCTGACCTGATAATTTTTCAGGGAAGGTGGTTCCTGCTCATTCTACTCTCTTAAGATAAATGCAATGAGCATTTAATACTATCATGTTATTTTATAGTTGTCATGTGAAATGCAAAAATGTAATTTATCACCATTTGTATTCTAATTCTTTTCGAACTAATAAAAATGTAATGACATTAGCATAAAATAAACAGTGCAGTGCAAACAACTGCAAAATAAACAAATGATCACTAAAGTTTCCATTTCTAGTTTGGGTGATCATTTTTGAAACATTTTGGTTGTGTTACTGGTTTTCAGAAGGGTGGACTAATGAGACTTGAGTTTGGTAGTTCACTAAACTGGGGAAGAAAAAAAAGATTCCTGTTGAGCAGACTAGGAATCCCAATTTTCCTACATGAAATACACTTAAACGAGCTGATCTGACAATAATTGACCAAACTCTTTTAGCTCGCTCTGACTGAAAGTGGGCTTTAGCAATTAATGCTGTTTTCTGCTGCTAAATTTTCTTGAGTTTAAATGAATAATCCTCTCCTGTGCATAATGTGTTGACTATATCTCACATAATTGTCTGATTCTATGTGAACTTTCTTATTCTAGTGCTTGACTGTTACTGATTCTTTATCCTGTGAGACTACTGCATATTAAAATATTGAAAATATTAACTGTTTAAAATAGTTGTATTCTGTATAAAATATTGGAAAGGGAACTACAGTTTCACAATTCTTCCATGTCCACTGCAGGATATTGAATTATTTTAGTTCTCATAGGTTGCATTTTTAGTTGAATTTCAATACTCTTCTCTATAACCAACCAATGAATTGCATAAAAGGAATGGAGGTGAGGCATAATTCTACATAATTCCATACTCCTGGAATCTGAAAAAGTTTGTTAATAGTGCACTAGCAACAAAGTGATGTATTTCTCCTGAAAATCCAGTGCAGACCCACAGGAATTGAAGGCACTCATACATTTTGTCAGGGAGCAAGGCTTTTATGAGTACAGCTTGAGCACAGCTGTGTCTTTTCCAATATGTGGCCAAAAGACAAAATGCAACATGAGATTTTTATACATTCCAAGGCCCATCTGCCATGAAAACCCACTTATCTTTGTGGCTACAAGTTTGTTATTGATCCAAAATGGTAAGGGGAAAAAAAAAGAAAAGAAAAAAAAAAGAGAGAAAAAAGAGAAAGAAGAAACATCACTAGAAAAAAAGACAACAAAGGGGAAAAAATGCAGGGGAGAAAAGAACCATAAATTCATTCTTTTGTTGTTCTTCCAGCTGCATCTGTGAGCAATTGTCACAGTTACTAGTCAAACTGCATTTGACTTGTTGCCAACATGAATTTTCCAAAACCTAAATGTAAACAAACTCTGCAAGTGCTTCCTCATTTGCCAAGCCAATAATTATTTACTTTGTTTGGGCCTAGCATTACTGTCAGTTCAGCTTTGCAGTCTGTAATGTGTTTGCTAATGAAACCATGAGGTCTAAAGATATGCATTAACCTTGTCACCCTTCAATTTTGAGCTCAATAAAGTTGCACCATGGTTTTGTAAACTAGGGTTGAAGGACAGGCAAATGATTAATTATATTTTCTGTTTTCCTTTATCTAAGTAAATTGTTCCTCTTTAAATCTGCCTTGCACTTAAGGTTAAATCACTGAATCTGAAGCACTGGGAAGATGTATCATTTGCAATGGTTATAATTACCATTTGTACTACATATCTGAAAGCTGGCAAACATGCATGACCGTGACTTGATAAGTCATGAAATCATTTCACAATGGTAACTCAAAGATGGTAAAAGTATAACGAGTTGATAGGAGGCACTCAGCTGGGAGAACGATACAAATATTTCTGTTGTGTTTAGATACTACATTTTATCTTGGGTCTGAAGGCTGTGCATGTACTATGTTTGCTTGTTAGGTTTTTAGGATTTTGGAGCATGAGTTCTTTAATTCTGGAATTAGATATGTAATGGATGTCACACTAAACACAATTGCATTTACTTAAATATGTGTCACTCCTAATTTTTATTCTGAAACACTATTGTCTTGTAATGTATTGTTAAAAGTTAAATTCTCAAACTGATTAGAATAGAAACAGACCTGTTAACTCCTATAAACATATCAATGAAACAGAAGAAATTCAGGTGTCGTGTGACGAGAATTGTGATTTAAACACTTTTCCATAAGGTGTCCTTCCTGTGTTGTCCAGCAGCAGGTTAAGGATGTTTTTATATTGTATGCTTGTATACTCTAATATCCAATGTTCTTAACAGCTTTGATGTATTCTGACATCAGCCAGAAGTTAGTGTGCCACTGTAATCTTTGTTGTGTCCTTTTTCCTAAACAGAGTGGCATTTTTTCCTTCAAGTAGTAATAGAATGCTAAGATGTTACTGTTGAAGTCCACCAATTTTATTTCTTTTGCATGGGTGATCCTAACAAAATAATTTAGCCCCTCAAGTATTGTCTTGTCAAATAACTTAGTACTTTAGTTGACATTTGAATTTTTTGCTAAAAATCACCTTTTGCCGCCTATGTATTCAAATCTTATTCAAGACTAAATATTATTTTTAAAAATCTTGTATGTAAGTTCTGTCTCAAAATGAGATTCCAACCTCTGCTCAGACACATTACACTGAAAAGTAGAATAATTGCTAGTAGAAAATCCTTCGATATTTCTTAGGATATTTTTTCCATCAAAGAAGTTATTAGAATAAACGTAACTTCAGAGTGCTTATGGTACCATGCGACTAAAATCATGTGGCAAGTCAGAACTTGAAATAAATTCCAAAAGGATTCCAACAGCTAAACAAAGCAGTCTTGCTCTAATGGTGCTCTGCAGATATTTAAAGTCACTGCATTTTGAGGAGTCCTCACATAGGATCTGGTAGACAGAACCTCACTTGGCCTTCTCACTTTGTGTGGACATTTAGAATGTACACAGGGCTAGAGAAAGGCTCTTGGTCAGTCCTCAGCTTCCAGAATAATTTCTTGTTATAATATGTTTAATGAAAACCTGAAAATATTCGTATCCAGAGGACAAGACCAATATTCTAGAAAGCCTTGGTGGGCTAGAACCAAAGATCTGATTCTGTGTTTCTAGCTCTACTGCATGTGGAAATAATGTCAAAAAGTAATACACAAACAAGTACTTAACTTTTGGAAAAATGCTAACTTGTTTTAAGTCCTAGTGGCTTTTGTCTTGGAATTCCGAACTTTATGTAGCTTTACCCTAAATATCCCTCAGTCCTGTTACAATTGGAAGAAAAATTTCACAATGTTTTTTTTTTTTCCTTTGATGAACAAGGAAATTGTGTTTTGAAGATTTAATTTAAAAGGAGGTATTGAGGTGATATTTAATATATGATTAGAAAGCAGAGGGCTTGTAATTTTTTTTAATCTCGCAGTCCTGTCTCGTGCTTTTACTGTTTCATTTCATGGGTTTCTTTTGAAGATGTTTTTGGCTTGTAAGCTGAAGTTTTACACTTGAGTCATACAAAAAAATCCTCCTCTGCAACACAAGTGTACACAAATCGCTGGCAGAGTCTAAATTGTGGATAATTGGATTGAGCTATGAGCTTAAAGATGAAGGGGACAAAAGCGTGTCCCAAAGCTGCATTTGATAGTCTTAGAGTCTTATCTGGGGATGTTTTACACCAGGCTTGAAGACTGCGTTTGTTCATAGTGATTTGTACAATCTACAATGACATTTTATTTGAGCTGGAGTCATACAGACAAACCATAACATGTACTTAGCTTTTTCTTTTTTGGTTTTGATGAGATATCACAGCAAAACCCGCTGTAGAAGGTTGCTTGAAAAATGTGGATTTAGAATGTTGGGATGAATATTGTAATGGATGATGACAAGATGCTGCAATGAGCTGCAATGTTAATGTTTTATTAGAGGTAACTCACAGAAAACATGTGTTAGGAATCATGTCCTTTTACAGGCTACTGTAAGCAACACTGTGAACATTTTTCTTACATAGGAAAAATATTCTTTAATTTAACATTTATACTTTGTCACAAAAATTTATAACCTTCTTTAAGGGATTTGATTGTTTTTTGAAGCCTCATTATTTGCAATAAATGTTCCTGGATAGTAAAGACTGATTTGTCTTGCTTACCTGTAGATACAATTTTAAAAGAAATTATGTTGGAGATTGAGATACTCCTGTTCATAAATTACTGCACTTTTCCGACACACTACAGAATGTAAAATGAAAGGAACATCTCAATATAAATATTACTCATGGTTGTATGCCTCTGACTGTTTTCCTTCTCCCCAATATTGCTGTTAAATTTATTACTAAGCTAATTAGTTAATCAAGATAGCTTATGCAATGATGTATCCTCATGATAATACGAAGTTGTTCTCATTGAAGTCAGTGGTATAAAATCCCATGAGGCAAAATTAAATTCCATGTCTATTAAATACAGTGTATATATAGGTGAGAAGACTGCAATATTTGCATATTTTGTCCTATTCTGTCTAAAAATGTTTAAGATTTTTCATACAAAATATTTTTGGAGGAAGTCAGAGCAGATGCCATGATTCAGAGGAAGTTCTTAGTAGTATATCTATTTCCTCAGCCTGATGCAGTCTATTGCCATTTTAACAGATGATAAAATATACACCTTAAAATGGCTTCATTTGTTTTTGAATAAAAATAAATGTTTTTTAATGGTTATTTGAAAGGGATCCAGGACATGAACTGCATAAAATGACATTAATTTCTGAGTACCTTTCTATGGTTCAGAGCTCACAAATGTCTGAAATTAGTGATCTCATAGTGTAAAATTTTCAGATGCCATCATCAAGACTAACCAATGGTGCCTTATGCCAGATCAGAAATTAACACAAATGTGGACTGTTTTTCATATGACAGCAGTTGTATGTGACAGGAGAAATGTGGAACCAATTTATTTTACTCTCCAGATGGATTTTTGTAGATTACTTTTAACTGATCAAACCCCACATTACAAATCCAAATGAAAATGCCTATCTGTCTTAAATGGAGCATCAAAGTGCTTCTATTACTGTTCCAACTGTTAATTGTAATTAATCATATTGAAGAAAGCCAAAACTTAGGCAAGGTCAGGGTCCCACTGTGTCAAGAACTGTGCAAAATATACAGTAAGAAATAACTCCTCTCCAAGGAGTTTCTAGACTAGGAAAATGGCACTGACAAGCAGGAAAAAAGGAATTAATACTATTCACACGATAATGATCTGAAGAATGTATTCTCAAGTGATAGATATGGAGTATTTCAGTAGCTGAGATACTTCTCAGGGGCTTGGTTTTCTGACATCACCGTAATATGAAGCCCGATAATATCAGGAAACTCTAGTTGAGCAGGCAAAACTCACTAGTTAGTTTTGAAAATTCTGCCTTTTGCGACTGCCCTGTAATCTAAAAAGAACTGTGAGGAAAGAACGGAACTGTGCCCTGTTATTTCTAGACCTGAAATGACCACAAACCTATTCTTGTATTGTGTCTTCCCTGTAAGACTGGGAAGTCTATTATTAGAAGACAATGTTAGGTTTTGTCCATTTTATCAATTGTTTTTATTAATAATTTGCAGGTCGATACATCTGTGTACTTGTATAATGTCTCATAACAGTAATTTGTATCACTTTCTCAACAGAAAATACTGGTTACTGAAAAATAATGCATTATTTTCTGCCTTGCCAAACTGTGTGCCTATATTAAACTAGAACTTTATCTGCATATTAAATCTAATTGTGGCTAAAATTAGATGTGTTTGAGAATGTGATCAGTATAGAAACAGAATTTCTGAGTACTAATCCTTGCCTGCATTTTAAATATCAGTGTCAACAATGAAATGGAGTTCTTCCTTATTTGTATAAAGTAGAACTTTTCTATTTATGACCTTGTCAGACAGGATTGTCTACAGACTATGAACATTATTCTCAGAGGAAACTTGTTCTGGCAATAACACAAAAATTGTTATATCAGTGTTTGTTTGGAAGATTATGAAATATACTCTGATTCCCTAGAAAAGTCAGACACTAAGGAAAATGCAGATTGGGATGTTGCTAATATTTTGAATCAAGAAACTGTATTGTGCCTTTGAATGAGAATAATATTCACTGTCCTTAAAGATTTTGATTGGCATTTACCCATATTACAATAGAAGCATATTCCTCTAAAAAATAAGATTGAATACAAAAATGCATACACGGCATTGCAACTCAGTAGCAATTTAGACATATATTCAGATAACCAAGAATCATCATCAGAGATGTTACAGAAATACACTTTTATTGATGGCAGAATCTCAAAAGTCCAGAGATTTGTATAATTGTGATTCAGCTTGTTAAAATTAGGATTGTTTGGAAGACATTTTCCATTACTTCATGTTATAAGAATATTCTTAAAAGTCTCTGCTTTGAATTTGGAATGCTCTGAGATGTGACATTGTTTATGATTATGCAGACTTTTACAGCATTAGACTAATGGTGCAGGGAAGCCTCAAAACCTTCAGAGAAAATTATTTTTTATTGCAGTTATGACAGGTTAAAGATATGAGAAAAAAACAGTGGTATGTCAGATGAGTTGGAATTTTCTCTACAGGAACACTGATTTCTATGTGAAATTCCCATACATGGCTATTACATTTGGAAATTATGAAACTGAACACTTGTGATTCAATGCGCAATTCCTGATAGGGTTCAGAAGAGTTGAAGACTATTCCTCTTTCCCCTATCTATTTGGGCTAAGGGAAACCAGCAAACAGGAATGCAGGAATGGACAAACCACAAAGCATTGCAACACACAACTGTAGTGGGAGTAAATGGCAAGGTTTTGGGAGTGAGTGGGGATTTCACAGCTGGCTGCTGTAGGACGGATTGTGCTGGACACAGCTAGCCCCAGACAGCTCCACAACAGGCCCATTGCAAGCCAAGCCTGGGTCCATCATCCAAGCTTTTGGCACAGATCGATCCCCAGAGGGGCTGAGGTCCATGAATACAGAATTCCCTGCAGGGAATGCCGACTGTGCAGAACCCACACTGGAGCATGAGAAAAACGTGGGCTGGAAGCAGCGGCAGAATGAAACTCCTATGTCCCACCTGTACATACTGCTCACTGTCTTGCTGAAGGGACTGAGTGTCACCTGCGGTGCTACCAAGGGGTGGAAGACAGCTGCCTGTGACCAAAAAGTGAGGCAGAGAAAATGAATGGGAAGAGATATTGGAGATAAGCTGAACATGGAAGTAAAGATGAGACAGGGAAAGAGGGAGTGAAGGTGTTTTCACTAAATGCGTAAACATTTGTTTCCTTTTGCTGCTCATTTTGGGTTTGGCATATTTTGTTTCCTAAGACCCAATCCAAAAAAATATATACAGTAATTTCACGATTATAAGCCGCACCTTTTTCATTGAAGA
>VRYO01001269.1:14985894-15034511 GCA_009812075.1 Sialia sialis | reverse complement strand
TTTGTAATAAATAAAATTCTCAGAAATCTGCTTTACTTTCAACTGTTTAAGTAAATTAATTTTTAATTTTACTTGTATTAGATCACAGTGTTGTGCTTTGGATCTGTGACCAAAGCAGTGTTGATAAGATGGGGAGGTTTTAGCTGTTGTTGAGCAGCACTTGCACAGCACCCAGATCTTTGGTGTTTCTCATACTTCCTTGCCAGTGAGTAGACAGGAATTTGGGAGGAGGCAAGCCAGGAGCATTGACCCCTATTGACCAAAAGGATGTTCCTTACTTTATGATATGATGCACAATAGAATTTGGCAGAAACAAGGAAGAATGTTTCAAGTGCTGGTGTTTGTTTTTCCAAGTGGTGGTTACATTTCCTGGAATGGCTGAACAGCTCCCTGGACATGGGAAGCAATGAATTAATTCCTTGCTTTGCTTTTCTTGCATGCATGGTTTTGCTGTTCCTATGGAACTGTCTTTATCTCAATCCATGAATTTTCTCACTTTTGCCCTTCCAGGTCTCTCCCCATCGCTCTTGGAAAGAGGGACCAAGCAGCTGTGTGGTCCTCAGTATCCTGCTGGGGTTAACCCATAGCAGGTCATCTCTGATGTATCTGTCACCAGCACAAAGCCGTTCCAAAATAGCCAACAGGAGGCACCACCACCTGAGGTGTTTCTTGGGCCTTGCTGATTCGTGCTGCTCGTAGAAACTGGGCTGTCTCCTGGACTGAAATGGGAAAAGCACTGTTGTAAATCATTATCCTTCACCTCACTATACTTGTAAAATGCTTTGATGTTATTTGCCTCTTTGGCATTCAGCCACAGCTCTGCTGGATTGGAAATGCATACTGGTTCAGCTGTGCATATTCTGCCTGAATCTGCTTCTGTATCATAGCTGCAGACAGCTCAGCTCATACAGGCTAAGCTGTGTCTGACATCCGATTTGAAGAAAGTAAGGCCTATGCCATAAAATGACATATAATACTTATGTATTTGCCAAGTTCCCTACATGAAATTCATCCCATTTTTTACTGAATGAAAGGTTTGAACAGGAAACAGAGAAATGTTCATAGAAAAATGGCTGCAGAACTTAGTGTATTTGATCATGATATTTGAAAATTATTTTTTTTTCCTAATAATCCAATTACTTGTAGGTTCTAGTGGGTGTACCTTTTTTGCATGAACACTATAAACCAACAGATTTTTCCATGTTGTTTTTTCTGACCTTAAAGAGAAAGAGGAAAGAACATAAGACTCAAGGTAAGCAAAGGAGAGCAGGGCAATCCTCTCCCTTGCCTGGATGCTGATGCTGTTCCTTATGTACCCCAGGGTACAGAGGGCTCTCCTGGCTGCCAGGGCTCTGCTGACTCTTGTTCAACTTGCCACCAGCCAAGTGGCAACCACCAGGTCCCCTTGCCATGAGTTTCATTCCTCAGTCTGTATGTACATCCAGGGTTGTCCCATTCCAGGTGCAGTATCTGGCACTTGACTGTTAAATTTCATATGGTTGGTGTTTGCCCACCACTCTAATTTGGTTAGGTCTCACTGCAGGGGCTCTCTGCAGATAGTCAGTTAGTTTGAGTTAATCAACAGCTTTTCCTAATTTAGTACCTGCAATCTTAGCATCCCTTCCAGTCTTGTGTCCAAGTTGTTAATGAAGATATTGAAGAGCTCAGGGCTTAGGATAGAGCCCTGCAGAACCCCTCTAGTGACAGACCACCAGACTGATGCCATCTTGTCTATAACCCTTTGCACCTCACTCATGAACCAGCTGCACACCCATCACACAATGTGTTTATCCAGCTGTGTGCTGGACGCTTTATCCAGAAGGATACTGTGGAAGACAGTATCAACAGCTTTACTGAAATCCAGAAAGATTACATCTACTGGCCGTCCTAGATCAGCTAGGTAGGTTACCTAGGTGGGTTACTGTAACAGAAAATCAGATTTGACGAACAGGACTTTCCCATCATGAGGCTCTGCTGTCTGTGACCAACAACTGCCTTGTCCTTCAGGTGTTTTTCAATGCTTCCCATAATTTTACCAGTGTTGAAATGAGACTGGCAGGCCTGGAGTTTCCAGGGTCATCCTTACCCTGCCTGAAAACTGGTAAAACACTAACCAGTTTTCAGCAGACTGGGACCTACATCAAGTGAAAAGTTCTGTGCCTCTTATATCTTTGGAAAATAACTCAAATCTGAAGAGACAAGGCCAATGCTATAAAGAGTGCCAAAATACCCTGAAAACATTCTCACAGTGCATAGAACTTTTCTAAAATGTTTGCTAAAAGATGTCAGTCCCTCGTACTGAAGTCAATAGGAGAGCTTTTTCCATTGACCTTTCCAGGTTCATGAGTTCAGGACAGCAATTAAGACATTTGACAAACCATCCCAGTGTTTTCAGCTGACCAAAAAAAGAGTATGACATTCTCACAAGAGAGGCAGCTCTTCAGAGGTTTCCTGATCAGTGTTACAGATCTGAAAGTAACTCAAAATAGCTCGGTCAAATTTCACTAATGTTCAAATGATTAAGAAATTGTTCTTAGTCTTTGAAGATTTTGCACTTCTACCACCATTAGTTACAGAGCTATTTCTATTCCATATACACATATGAATGCTATTCTGTTAAGTATAATTTGATGCAATGCACATGAAAAATACTTAAAATAATTAATGTTTAGCAAGGATGGTTTGTCCTTTTTTTTTTTCTTTGCTTTTTGTTCTTGTCTGTAAAAGTTTATTCCTTCAGTAGACTGGGTTTTGTGTCTGTTATTAATTTTTCCTATTTCTTTCATATTCCATTTTGTGGCTCAATACACATAAAGTTTTAATAAGTCTGTTCTAGTTCCTGAAAATTACTTCATTTTTGTATCCATAGTATTAGAGCAATCACACAGTGTAATCTGGATGATTCCATGCATTGAGATAACTATTATCACAAAGACAATATCTGGTGAAATACCTTGGGACATTTAAGAAATTAATTTCATTTCTTCATCGATTTCTTCTCTTATCTAGTTCCACATTATTTTTGCCATGTATATGTCAGAAATTTGTGCATACCAGATATAGCATGGTCATCTAGAAGGTGTTCTATTCCTTACAGTTCTCTGCTCCACAAAGAATTATTACATTCAGCATTGGCCTGTTCCAGATGATGTCCTTCATTTACTGGTGCTTATTCTGCTCCCTGTAGTGAGACAGTTGATAATTCAAAATCTAAAGAAGAGAACAAGAAGGTGACACAGTAATGCCATATTCCAATATGGCTATGGAAACAAATTATTTACCTTCTGTCTTATCAACTCACATCTCAATTTCTGCTGATGTCTGTGCAAACACCATCATATAAGACAGAAAAATCTTTCTTCAGCAATAAATTTTTCTTAGTGGAAATTTCCTGTGCTAATTTCTCCATCATGCATGGGGTCTGTGAAGGGAGGACCAAAATCCTGTATGGAAGGTGAGAGCAGAGACAGTAGCAGGGTGTTCATTCAGGCTGACAGCTGAGTGAACAATAATATAATTGGTTTAGTGAAAAATAGATTGTAGGAATTTGTATTTAAAGCTATGGGGAAGTAAGGAATATTATTTTTCTATAGCTTAGCCTTAGAAGGACTTAAATTCTGCATGTGACATTGCACCTTAACTATGCATCTTTCTTGGTAGCAATTTTATTTTTACTTGGTTTAAAAGCTATTTTTCTTCTTCATTTAGGCAATTAGAAAACAAGCTTTTTCCTTCTTTGATAGCAATTTTTTTTCCATTCCTCTGCTCTGTATAGTCTCTTTGCTGTAGTATCACCTTTGTGTTCCATCCTAGACATGCTAAAATTGCCTCTGTGCACACCACTGAAGAGGCAGTAGTGCACACAAGAGAAGGTGCATGCTGTCTCTGCAGACACATGCTTGGTGTAAACTGTCTGCATCTTTAAACCTGTTAGAAAACTTCATGAATTTCCACACAGATTGTTAAGGTACAGATTCGGTTGCGATAGTGCCAAAACATGCCCTCGGGGTGCAGGCTTACTGAGAGCAATTTACATTGCATGTTTCAGTCCTCAAAATGAATTTGTGCCACAAAAAACAACACAGGACTTTTCTCCACATCCTCCTCTCAACCACATAATCTGGAAGGAAGCTAGTAGAAGCACTTCCATATGGAAAAAAGATAGCTGCAGCCAAAACAAGTTGTTCAGCTTATTAGGATCAGTATGAATAAGTTCATTGAAAATTTGGCATGTCTTCATGTTATTTTCTAAAGAAATGATTAAATGCTGATCATATTTATCATTTAAATGTGATTTTGAACAAATGACAAAATATTTTGTGCCTCGGGGCATAAATATTTTTACTATGTGAAAGTTTAGATTGTTGTGATAATTTCCAAGTTTGGTGAATGGCAGCATTTTAAAGCTAGTAAAAGCAAGAGATAATAATAATAAAAAAAACCCCTAATATACCAAAATCTAAATTAGAAATTTACATTTCAGGAAAAGATGCAATGCATTATTAATTTTACTCTTACTGGTAAAGTGCAAAAGATTTTTAAAAGTTTTAAAATTTATAAGCAAATCAAGCAAGTGTAAATTGTGTGTTAGGCAATGCAGCTAATCCATTTGTGGCTGTCATGGAGGCACCTATGAGATGTCTCTGCTTCTCTGCACTGTGAAGATGCATTTTGATAAACAGGTTCATTCAAATAACACTAAGCAGGAGTTTTCCTGTATATGAAAAAGAATATTTTGATTACCATTCAAATAAGTCTGTTCGTGGACCTTCTGAATTTGAAAAGAAAGGGAAGAGCTTGGACCTGTGGATGTGTCTACCTCTATACTGAACTCTATGCATTCTGTGTTCCAGTTCTGTCCTCTGGAATGATGATGCAAAAATGTCAACTTTAGATTCCAACTCTACTTGCCATGCCACACTGGGAGTTCTGCATCCAGTCCTGGTCCCCACAATTCAAGACAGACTGGAAAAGGTCCAAAGCAGTCCAAGAAGATGACCAAAGGGCTGGAGAACCTGCCCTTTGATGAAAGACTGAAGGGTCTGCATCACCTGGAGAAGAGAAAGTCTGGAGACACCTCATCCCAGTACCCTAGAACGTAAAGGACATCTGCCAAGAGGCCAGAGGAGAAGACACAATGGGTACAAGTTGCATGGGAAGAGGTTTCATCTCAATATAAGAGAAAGATTTTTCTGGTGATAACTGTAACCCCCTGTAACATCATCCCTGGGGACATGATAGAGTTTCCAACACAAGAGGTTTTCAAGATAATCTCACCTGGACTTTGTTTTTTGTGGAAGGTTAGACCAGAAGATCTTCTGAGATCCCTTCCAGCCTATGTTGTTCTGTGATCCTGACTTAAGTATCACTTACCAGCAAAGGCCAGTGTGGTTCTTATATTTGGTGTTCTGCTTCTTATTTACCCATCACTACATAAACTCCTTAGTTTTAACAATTTAGCTATTTTTCAAGTTACTGGTTATTAAGGTAACAGTCAATATAAGTATATTTCAATAATACAAAGCTATTTATGTCAAGGAACAGAACATTTGGTGTTTTCTAGCAGACTAACTAGAGCCCAATTTGCAAAATGCTTCAGAATGAAAATTCATTTCTGATTCTTTTTCAAGACATGAATTGCAGCTTTTGTATTATGTCCAAACAGGCTTTCCATTACATGATCTTCCTGCCTGGCAGAGATTATTTTAATATTTCAGCAAATGCTGCTGGCATAGGCAGTATCCACTGAGGCACTTCTCTTTGAACAACTTGGTTTTAGCTTAAGACTGCTGGGTTGCTGATTACCTAAACAGCACTTCCACAGCCATAAAGCATAATTATGGCGACACTGCATCACAAAACTAATTTTTTCTACCTATGAAATGTCTTTCATCGTATAAATTTCCATGATATTTTAACAGACCAGACTTATGTGCATATAAATATTTGTGGTTGATAATCTACCAAATCTATTTATTTTAGACCTTAAATTAGGTTATTTTAGGACAGAATAAGTTTCTTTTTAGACCTCATAGTGAGAGAGGCTGGGAGATTAATGTATGCTTTTCTGTCATTTCCAATGCAAGTCTTTCAGGGAGTGCACATTGCTGGGCCAGTCTGGCTTGCTTTCTATGGTGCCTTCCCTCCCTTTCTTACTACTTTCTCTAGCATATGGTTTGTTTTATGTAACAGAATCAAAGAGCCTACAATATCTCATGCAGGGCTAAACCATGCAAACTACCATGTCTGTGGTCTACTTTCCAAATGATATTAAGAAGAAAAGGAGAAAGCAGAGAATCCTCTTGATGAGCTATAACTCAGTCTGCCTCTTCACTTGCTCTGTTTTGTCATCAGCATGTTGCCTGAACTCTGCGTCTGTCCTTTGGTGGGACAAGTTTTTGTCACCAGCTGGAAGAATGATGCAGGGAAGGACCATGAAGTTCATCTTCAGCAGACATGACAATGGCTGACTAAGCCTCTCTTTACTAAGCAGGCAGCAGTCATGAATGCAAAGTTATTTGCTTTCCTTTTCAGCCCCTTTGTGCCTCTTTAACAGCTCTTACAAAAAAACTGCCTACTTTCCCAAGAAGCCACCTCTCAGTTTGGAATGACACTATCTGTCACAGGGTCACTCTAGCCAATTTTTCCCTCCTCTGACAAAAAGCCTCAGAAGGATAACACCTAGTCACAGAACTCCTGCCTTCTGGGTACCAGTAAAATAGTCCCTTTGGGCTATAACCTCATGACATGCATGAAAACATTTTAATGCTGATGCGATAGGTTTGAGTCTTGAGAGAATGCTAATAGCAGCATGTGTTCAAACTGGTATGTATGGTTTGGGTCTTCTTTTTAAACTGCATGTAGGATTTCTATGGATATAAAGGATTAATTTACTCATTCTGTTTCTATTTACTCCATTTTAGTGCTGTGTATCATCCTAAAAATTAAATATTATATGTTCATAAGGGCTGTGGTATGTTTGTGTTGATTTGTTATCACTTACCAGTGTATCACAATTTGAATAAAAGGAATCACAGTTTGGAAAATAGCATTTTACACATTTGTTCCATGCTAGAATGATGTCTAGCACAATAAAATCCTTTTCATTTATTACTCTTCTTAGGCACACAAATAAAATATAAATGTTTCAGGCCAGCTCTTACCATGACTGGTAAAACTATGAGAAAAGCTTTAAACTCCAGTATCAGGCCAATAGCTTTATCATATGCAAGATTTTCAAAGGAGAGAACACAATTTTTCTTTCTCAAGCTGTGACACAGAGTTCCTTCATGTCCTTAAGCCCTCAGGAAGCACCGAGTGTTTTGGTTTGTCTGTCTTTCAGCACTGCAAGGGCCTTTTAAATAGAAAGACTGAGGTGTTTTGCTGTTGAAATGTGACACAATAATAAACTACTTGACAATATTTTAGCCATGAATGAGATAGTGTGTTCGGACCTAACCTAATCCCACTTTTTCACCTTCCTTTCTCACTTAAGTAAGGAGATATGGCGTCCCACTCATTCTTCCATCTGAGCAAGAAACAGGATAAAGATAATGCAAACAATAAATTGTTCAGTACACTTTGAAATTCTGGGTTGGAACATGTTGGATTCTCCAAACATGTAACAGAAATAGGTTTTTGGCTGTATTTAACCAGCCAGTGGGAAATCCATCAGATCCTGGGGGCCAGCCACATATCACATCTGGCTAAAATTCAGAAACTGGCAGAGTTTCACTGCTTTGGGAAATTTAAAGTGAATGTGAAGTTCAACCTCATCAAAAATTTTAGTTACTTCTTGGGAAAATAATATAGTACAGATGTCTAGCATTTGCAGGCCTGTACCAAAGCCTGTAAATGTAGAGGTAAAACACTCTCAGTTTTCACTGAACATTTTGTTTCCTTATAGTCTGTTCCTGGATTCCTGCATATTCATACATCTGATTGATCAAAATAGTGTTTTAAAATACATGTAATTGTGAGATAGCCAATTTAAATGTTAACTCAAAAAAAGGGGTGTATTTACACATGAACTGTGCTAACTATTTTTTATTAAGCATCCAGTAAGACAATAAAAAACACAAGGTGCATATTCACCTAAGTATGCTCTTATGATAACAAACCAAAATATGAGTTTGAATCTGTATCTGATTAAATTTTGGAACTTGAACCATGTATAATAAACGACATGCAGTACTTTATCCTGATGATGCATCCTATCTGTTTAAAAGCAATTTTTCAAAGATAATACCTATATTTCTAAGAATTTTTTACTTCTTGCCTGTAATGAAGGATGGTAGTTCAAAACAGCAGTTTACAATAAACTTGAAACATAAAAAAGTATTTGTAGTGTTTCTACTAAAATGCAAATGAGGTCTTCTAATACTAAGAATCTAGCAACAAACACAGTTTTATTATATAAAATAAGTGAAGCGCAGTTTACAAATATTTTAGTCATTAAAAACATTCCTTAAATTTATGCTTAGAACTAGTAGTGAATTTCCTCTTTAACAAATGTATTCTGATATGTTCACTTTTAAACTACATCTTAGGAAATCTATATAAATGAACAGAGATAATCAAATGTGTTTTCCATTAAAAATGCCATATGGCTCAGCATTTACTGTGTTACAAAATGAGAAACTGAAGGAGGCGGGGTTTATATTTCTCTTAATGATTATGTGCAATTTCCATCAAAATTAATGATAAGCACACTCCAAGAACTGATAGCATCTCAAGTTTAAGATTGCATTCTGGTTTGTTCTCTTTAGAGGTAGATCATTGGAAGACTAAATATAATGCCCCTTATTATCCCTCAGTCTGTGTTAGGAAAGTTGGAAAACTTATTTATTTGTAGAATTAGTTTAGCTCAGAATATAAAAATATAAAATTTTTATTTATATAAAAATATAAAATATTCAAATTAACTATAAATTCTTATTTGCTTAATTTGTTTTTATTTGTCAAATCCTGACCACAGCAAGCTTTGTCGCATCAGACAGGTTGACAGTAGTAGATGCTTTGTGTAATTTGTTAACTCAAAGGGTTTATAAGGGGCCTTGTTTTTATTACACTACAGAAATCTTCCTTAGTTGTTGAGCACTAAGTTGACTAAGTGACAAGTTCCATCACCATGTTGTCTCTAGAAACCAAGGCACTATAAAGTACCCCCACCTAACACAATGTATCTCTTAAAATAAATATATTTTTAATTATTTATGGAGGTTCTACCTCATGGAGACCCCTGGAAACACTGTCTCCTTGTCTTGACATGGAAATCCTTGTGATGCAGAGGAGACAGATTGTAGTGGCAACAAATTAGAATTTACATCTAAAAAAAAGTGTTCTTTTTTTTGATAAGTTGCTGACAAATAATAGTACAATGTACACTATGCAGAAGATTGCAAGCCTTTGATGACAGAAGACTGTATGATAAGGAAACAAACTCCTGCACAGTGTGCACATCTTTTCATCAGCATGCAGGGAAAAAATGTCAGATAAGATACAGCCATGAGAGAGATTATTAAGGAAAGGAAAATATGCCTTTTCTTAATTTTAATGCTCAAACTATGTTCTGTTCTTATATGCTTCTAGAAGCCCTTGTCCTGCAAGGTTTGTGGAAAATTTTCTCCTCCAGCAAATGGGATTATCTATCTGAATACATTGTTTGTCAACTGACTCTATATTAATGATTTCTTACTTTAATATTTGCAACCACAACCCAAGTGACATTAACTTTCAGCTGTTGGAGAGGGGGAGTATTTTATGACTAATCCCCTTCCTAGAGTTTTATTATACATATTTTCATCAGTACAGCAAACTTATATGAAAACATCCAATCAAACAAAAAAAACCAACCAACCAAGCCCTATCAAACAACCTTGCTGTGCTGTGAAGGTAAATGAAAAAGAAAGTAGCAATACAAATTTAATTTTTAGATACCTGTGACCCAGCATGGACCTACTGGGGGAAGGAAGAGATTTAGCACACATGGTAAAGACACGAACAGCCGTGATTTTGCACTCTAATTTTTTTTATATATTGCTTTTTTTAGATGCAGTGTTCTGTTGGCACATTTTCAAACATAAAATGTTTGTGCAGTGAATGTAATTCAATTAATCACTTAATATGTCAGAGAAAACAATTGAAAATTGAATGCTGGAGAATTTCAAAGTATTTCATCCCTCTATGTCAGTAAGTGCAGAGTGCTACAAGTATATCACCTTTCCTCATTGGGATGGCAGTGGAAATGCTTACAATATTCTGCAAAAAGAGGAGTAGTTTAAAAAGATATGTTCAAAGATTAATTAAAACAAGATCAAAGAGGAAGCATAATTTTTAAATGCTCTGAAATCCAAAGTGTTTTCCCACTCATCTGCTTTCTTATTATGCCACCTGATCTGAAAATACTTAATGTTTTATTAGGGCATTGTTTGAGGGAGCAAGGAGAGGCTTCTCGGTCATTTAGCTAGTTCAAACCCGTCCCTTTAAGCTCTGATTCTTCTTCCAATAAGAATCAACAATAAAACTTCTCTTTGCTGTTCTGGACTCTGAAACATACCTCAAATACATAATTGGTTCCTGTAAATACTTGTATACCTCAGTAACATCTTTCAAATTTGGGTGCTAATTTCAGAGAGGGTTTATATCTATATATCTATATATCATCTATATATCTATATGTCATCTATATATCTAAATATCTATCTAGATGTGTATATCTTGAAAACTGCCAAAGCAGAGATAATTTTCTACTTAAATTTTTAGGAAAATATTAGTAAATCCTTCAAACAGGGAGATATTGTCTATTCTGGATAGAAATTGGCACAGCCTAAATGACTGCTGCTTTAGGTAATTATGATGTTAAAATAACAGAAAGTGATCTTTATTACATCTGGATAAACACATTCAAACATGAAATCACAAGCTGGGGACCTAGTCTTCAGAAGCAAAAATGTGTGTGGGAAGAATATTCACATTCAGACTAAATTATTCACTGACTGCCATAAATAGGCGTATTTATGTCGATGATGTTTAATGATGCAATCATAAGTTATCCATGCCATTAAATGAAAACATAATCCAAAACCAAACCAAACCAAAACAAGCAAAAACAAAACAAAACAAAACAAAACAAAACAAAACAAAACAAAACAAAACACCCTAAGAGACAACTTGGAACTACTTCTCCCCTTTTCTAACCACTGTCATTGCAAATTTTTTCACTAATATTTATTCAAAGCTTCCTGGGTCTGTCACTTGTACTTTGCACTTCTAAGAGGATTCTGGTAAGTCTTCTTTATAACCTCCCATCAGGCAAATGAAGAAAGTAGTAAAATTCCCTCTCTGCACTGTTTAAGAGTGAAAAAACTCCTTTAACAAGTACTGTGGCACAGACATTGAACATTTGAATTTGCTTAAAAAAGGGTCCAAACTACACACATTGATGTTCCAATTCCATCTTTAGTTTGGACTGAATACCATGACAATCTAAATAGAAAATACAGCAGTTTGAATTGCAGTACAACCACATACTTTGTTGAGTGGGTTGAATACTAGTGAACTTTGAAGACTGAAATTTCATATCCTTCTTTAATCATGATGTATTCTTTGTTTAAGCAATAAAATTTAACTGTAGAGGATATTTGCTGATCTGGTAAAGAGTGTGGTTTAGTTAAAATATATTTTAGGAATCAAACGAGTAAGGTAAAAATGTTTACAACCTATGACTTAGCTAGCATATTAACAGACAGTATTTATCTAAGGCTAATAAATAGTCTTACTCTGCTTTCAGCTACTCTAGAGAAAATCAAGAAATAACTTCTGGGTTTCAGAGATTTAACTGAATGTATAACTCTCTACATGAAGATCAGAATATAGCCCAGATCTGTAACTGGATCTTCACTCATTCTTTCAATTGTTGTAAGCCAATATTCATTTTGGTGACATATTTAAGATTTAGAAAAAACAAACACCAGCAAATTCTCTGTGTGTGACACAGTGAAAATAAAATAATCTAAGAATTATCAAGGAATCATTAAAGTAAGTAAACCCAGGAAATGCACTATAATAATTATTCAAAAGTCTGTATAAAAGTGATACAAATCAAGTGTTTGCAAGTCAATGCCTAAGATATATATCCAGAAAAAGAAATTCAAATTAATAGATAAGATATAGCATTGAAAATAATTGAGAAATTATTGAATGAAGCAGTAAAATACTTTAAAAAAATCTTGCCAAACAAAAAAATTTCTTTGGCTAAATATAGAGTCTCTACATATGCCTATTTCTTTCTCAAATTTAAAAAAAAAAAAAAAGGGACAAAAAAAGCCACACAGTCGTGTAAGTCTTTACAAAGGCAGTAAAGCCAGCAAAATAAAAGGTATAAAATGCTTATAGATATTGCTGAACTTTCATAATAGCATTACTACAAAATCAGTGAGATAAATTGATGTGGTCATCATGGGTCTGAATAAAAGTCCAATTCTACTTTATGTCACTGATTTGCTGGGTCACTAAAGCAAATCAGTTGTCTTCTTACTCCAAATCACTTACTCCCACCTAAAAAGAAAAGAAACAAAAAACCCCTCAACCATATTTTGTGAAATGGGCTTTGAGCTCTGTGGATGAAAAGTCCTACATAAGAGATGAGTTCAGAATTTATTTAGTGGTACATGCATACATATCTGGACAGGTGAAGCAACATCAGTCCTTGTCATTTTCAGTAATGATTCAAATGATAGTGTGTGTGTGATGTGGCTTTATGCCTGTCAGTGTAACATGCTGAACGTATCAGGAGTTCCAGTAACTTCAGCAGACTTGGCTAAGCCTTTCTGTGCTATTTAATTTCCTTTCTCCTTTTCTATCCTTTTCTGATGTTAAACTCAAAAGTCTGACTAGAATGATGAGGCTGAGAGGTGCTAGAGGGGCATTTTGTTATTTATCCTACAGGGGCTGAAAAGGCTGTGCTATGATATGACCCTACTGCTGAGCAAAAAGTTATGTTTAAATATTGTGAACATATTGAATAATCCAGAAGACAATTGTAAAATCTAACTAACTTGTTACCTGCAAGTCTTTGTTTTCTTAAAGTAAAGGAGATCTCCACCTTTATACATCAGAAATATCGTGGAAATAGATTTGATTTTCTCTAAAATAATAGATGCAGTATGCTTTTTACCACATCTGTGGGATAATGAAGAAATTTGGTTTCAGCAAAATTATTTCTAACCTTGTAGGCAAAGATGAACTTTAAGTCACCAAAACAGAGAAGAATTTTTCAAAGGAAAAAAGGAAGCAAAGACACTCAGCATAAAAGTACCAGATATGCCTGTCAATAGCAGTGTACTCCTGTTTCAGTAAAAGCTGCAGTGTAAGCACACTACTGACACAGGTCATATTTGAAATAGGTTGAAATGAATGCAAGTAATAAAGTATCAAAAACTATGGTGATGCTGTCTCCTAAACTCACACCCTGCAGCAAGAGATAATATAGGATGATATACAAGCTTATTTGTAATCCAGGTATTTCTTTGGAATGCCTTGTAATAGACTGGACAGGGAGATTGTGAGATTGGAAGGGAGTGTGCAGATCTGTAATTTTTGTTAGAGTGCTGATGTGTGTACATTTGTACTGATAAGAGTGATGACAGAAATAGAAAATCCTAAATTGCTTTGGGGAATGAAAAAGAGGGCTGGATAGAAAAGCTTCCCCCTATCCTCTGCCTGCCCCCCCTTCTAGACACTATATACACCACATCAAAAGGCAGAAAGGGCTCCTCTGTTCTCTTCACTGTTAGCCAAAATTCCTCTTCACTCATCTCCGATAAATAACCATCAAACAGGCATGCAGCAGGAATGAGGTCTTCATAGCATCATGAAGGTTTTTTAAAACTTTTTTAAACTATCAAACAGAAATCCTCAGTGTTGGACCTGTGAAATACATTTTCCCTATAACAGCTGTGTTTATGGTATGTATGTCACTATATAATTCTAAGCTAACGCTTATGAACATTTGGAGGGGATTTACTCAGTAAAAGAAAAATCCTGTCAAACATCACATAACTGTTCTGAAAATGTTCATTAGCAGACATGTAATATTTGCTTTGATACTTGTTTGCAATGCATTCAAATATCTGGGAACGGACACTCAGGCTTCTAAGTATGAAGACAGCTATACAATCCAGGTAGTAAACATATTTCTCCCAAAGGCCTGGATTTAGATGTATTGGGGCTTTATAAATTTACACTTGACCTTTTATGAACTGGAAACCTTCCAAAGTAAATGTAAGTTTTTAAAATTTGTTTATAGTGAATCGCAGGTACAAGCAGTGCAATTTTACACTTTACACTTTGCTGCATGATAGGTGTTCTGCAGCTGGAAAAAGCGGTTGATCTCTGCAAAGAAGCAGAGATCAAAGATCCATAGCTGAAAAGAAAAATCTGGATACCTTCTTCACCTACCAAGAATAAAAATATCCCCAAACAAACAAAAACACCCCATTAAGCTACAATGAGATTCAAGGTTAAAAGCTTTAAGCTGTTCAAACGTTTCCAAGTTTGGTCTGAAATGGATTTAAAAGGGCTCCTTTCCATAGTGCAATACATTTATATTGGCTCAGACGATCTGAAGTTAAAAAAAGATTTGAGTTCAGACTCCCTCTTCAGCCTGGGTTCAGATTTCACAGGCAAAATTCAAATGGCCCTACCTGTGGACTAACAGATGGAGTTAATCTACTACTGTAGGCAACAACTTGCAAAACACACACACAAGCCAGCATCCTGCCCACTTTTGCAGGAAACTACTGCACACAGCAGCAGAGGGGAAACTTTTACCTTTATAAATAAGCAGTAGTGGCCTGAAACTACAAAGTTTATATCAACAGATGAAAATAAAATCTTAATATTATTTGATTAAAGCAAAACCATGTCCTCTTTCATTTAGACAAATGTTTATGACAGTCAGTCAAAAGTAGTTTCGAAAGCTTTCTGAAATGATGAAATAGTTACCTACTGTTAAATATAGAAGCATGTTTTATCTACAAGGCAGAACTAAGATGGTGTGTAGAAACAAAATGCATGATATATATGTTTGATCTGCAGTGTTCTTGTCATTACACCGTCATGCATTGTAAGGAAAAAAGGGAAAGATAAAAAAAAAAACCCGCAAAAATATCAACTCATTGATTAGGAATAAGCAAAAACTTTTTCTTTGGGGGAAAATACCCTAAGATGGCAAATTCTTAGCATTTTGATTCCAAGACAATAAGCATTTTGAGAGATTACTTGTGCTTTGAATAACTTACTTGCAAGTTTATGATATAATGTAACACGAAGAGTTGTACATATCAGATACCCGATGGTAACAGAGGGAACTCCAAATAAGATCTAACTGGTTACTTGCAAAAGGTATGATTGCAGATGACACCTATACATCAAAGTTCAAGCCTAGTGGAAGCAGATGAGTATCTCTTTCAAAGCCTACGATCTAGCAGCATTCTTGCTTCCTCCAACTTCACAGATTCACAATTACATACCTCAATTTTCAGGCAGAGCGAAGCAGCTGGGACAAACATCCCCTGTTTTTTCTTCTTGAATCCTACTTTGGGATTATATGTAAAGGTGTACTGAGGCTTGGAGAATTGACTAGATATTGTTTTCAGGTCTAATTAATACCTTATTTCTATTTAATTTTCTTATGATTACTCTCTTGCTATTCTTTCCATAGAAAATATCAATAATATGTGAAAATAAAAAAAAAACAAAAACTAAAAACCATGAGAGGAAAAACATACATTTAAAAGCACTACATCAGATGAAAAAAAACAACATGTCAGGAACTGCTAAACTGGTGTTGCCTATGCACTCTGAAATCTCTCACATGTGTCTGTCCTGTGCTCTGAGTGAGGCGGGGTCCTGTGGGAAAACAAGATGAGAGCATGTAATTAAAGACTCTATCATAATGCATATGCATATAACACTACATTGCACACACAATGTGTGGTTCATTTTCTTTCTCATCCTGTCCCTGCAGAGAAGATGAGAGGGAAAATGAACTACACATGACAGATGTTAGTAACATCAGTTAGTGCATTTTTGGAAGGCAGTCAGATACTAAAGTAGTTTAAAGGATGTTGTGCAAATAGAATAGAATAGAACAGAATAGCATAGAATAGAACAGAACAGAATAGAAAATTAGGTAAGAGGAAGTAGGTCAGGTGACCAAAATTAACTTCAAACATTTTTAACAAGTGTTCTAAAATAAAGCCAAGAACAAAACCTTCCTGCTAACAAGGGGGTGATAGATGGTGATTGTTTTCTAGAGTGCTAAAGAAGAAATATAACACATACAAAAAGTGAAATCCTATGGGTAGTACCATTCCAGTAATTTATAACAGTAATTTCTAATAGTTCTTTCTGTGCAGTCTGTTACTTGCTTGTGAGTCACTACTACAGTGAAATGGAATGGTTTCTATATGATACTGGGGTAGGAGCCCTAGGATTACATACTGTGCTTCTCCAGGTGATATACACATTCCTCATGCTTGCGTAAACTTATCTCCCATACAGAAATAGATGTTCAAATGACTAATGACTTCATTTGTTTCAGTTTTCTTCTAGAAGTCTAATATTCATAAATGTGTTCATCCTTTATTTTGGAATGCAAATTTGATGTAACTAAAGATCAATCTTTTAAAAATATTTGGCTTGCAGTTTACATCTAGTTTATTTTTTTTTCTGAGTGAAATAACTTTTTCTGAGAGCATCTATAAAATGTCCAACTTCATTTAGAGAAGAGACCAACCCCTGCCTGGCTGTAACATTCTTTCAGGTAGTTGTAGAGAGCGGTAAAGTCTTCCCTGAGCCTCCTTTTCCCCAGCTCTTTCAGCCAGTCCATTCCAGCCAGTCCAACTTCACTCCCTTTGTTGCCTTTCTCTGGACACCCAAATTCCTTGAATTATGGGGGTTTTATTGTGCTCCCTATTCCTTCTTCCATCTCGGGGGATCGGGTACCAAAAGAATGACTGGTATTACTTATAAAGACTGAGGCAAAGAAGGCATTAAGCTCTTCAGAATTCTGCTAATCCTTTATCACTATGCAGGCAACTAGAGACAGAACAAGGGGAAAAGGTCTCAAGTTGCACCAAGGAAGATTCAGATTGAATATTGGGAAAATTTATTCACTGAAAGAATGGTTAAGAATTGGAACAGGCTTCCCAGTAGTGCTGGAGTCATCATTCCTGAAAGATTTAAAAAAAATTAAAATGTTGCATTCAGTGATGTAGTTTATTGTGTGTGATTGTATTTGTTTGAAGGTTAGACTTGATGATCTTGGAGTTCTTTTCCAAAATTAATGATTGCGTGATTCTAAGGATGGAGATTCTCGTTAGACCTCCTTTTGATAATAATGTATACTAGTATACATACACACACACACATATATCTAAAGTAATATATATATATATTTATATGTATATATATATGATCTGTAAATACAAGTTTAACAGAGAGAATAGTCTTGGCTTTTATAACCAAGCTGTCATTTTATATTTTACATTGATAAAGAAATCTAGACATATTCAGTCTGTGATTCATCAAGTATTTCAGTGTAAATGCAATTTTAAATGGCACCGATAGTTTAAATATGATGAGCATAAAGAAGCTAGAAGTTAGCTACACATTTCCAACACATGCTGTAACATCCACTGAAATTTGTTAAAATTTGTCCCAGATGGATTGTGGATGAAGCTTAGTCTAACTGATGGACATTTTGCAATGGAAAGACCCCTGGAGAACAAGAATTGCTGTCATTATGGAACCAGATTTTTTTTCAAAATTTTAAAGAGCAAGTACTACAATAAATAATAAATAAATAAAGGTGGGGGAGTCCAGATACTAAAAAAAATAATCAAAGTAATTTGTTAGATTTGATATATTAATTGTGTGATAGGGTTGAGAATTAATTTAGCTTGCAATATTAGACTATCATATCAATTTATAGAATAATTATTTAAAGTCTAAAGTTGCATTAGATCTTAAAATATTTAATTCCTTTTCACAATTATAATACTTCTTTAAATACAGACTTACTTGGCATACTAGTTGTGTATTTTATAGTGTTCAAATGAATTTTAAAAGCTTGCCTTTTCAGAGCAAAGACTCTAACCACCACACCAGGGAATCCATGCCTGCCAGCCTCTCCATATGTTCCCTGCACTCATAAGCCCTCTTGCAGTAATACTTACAGAACAAACGTAAATACAGTTCTGGACCAAGTTTTCTCTCAGATGAGCACACATCAAAGACTAGTGTCAGCTAAGAGACTTCTCCTTCATCTATTGCTATCCAGCTTTGAACATTGTCTTCTATTTTTTCATTTAAATTTTACAATAGTGACTGCATAAGATTAAAAAGCAGCTGATACCTAAGGGCAAAAATTTGCCCCTTACACATATTGATTGGTACCTCACCAGACAAGCACTAATTTTTTACTTCCTTTCATTAAGCAATACTTTGATACCAATGGATATAGTGCAGAATGATAAGTTGGTACATGGCATAAAGTGTTACTCTGTGTGATTCAGTCATGGGAATACCCACATGGAGGAACTGTGATGCTCTCATCCTTCACTCACATGAAATTTCCACAGAAATCCGAGGCTATTCATGTAAGCATCTCCTCCTCAGGTTTATTCAGGTAATTGTTAAGTGATTCTGAGTAATAAATTAGCTCCTATAATGAAGGGTTAGGATATAGCATAAAGCATACTCATACTTTTTTTAAATACTACATAGGCGATCCAGGGAATTTCAGAGGAGTGAAAACTATCAGGTAAATATGTTGAAATGAAATTTTAAAAAAAAATAATAAAACACCTAGAAGATCATCTAATAAGAGTGCTTAAATCAGTATGATTTGTGACAATGGAGAATCAATCTTTTCAATTTCTTTGAATGTATTAATAAAGGAGAGGGAAAGAGAAAATCAGTACATGCAACGTGTTTAGTGTTTTAAGATGTATCTGACAACATGTGTTACTATAAGCTACTAAAAAAAACCCAAAAACATAGGAAGATATGCATATGTTATGCTAATGGGGGTGAGACCAGAGAAAAGAGAAGCAAATGAGAATTTTAATCAGAAGTAAAAGGATTTTTTGAATATATATGTACGTAAAATGAACAGACAGCAGAGCAATAGATGAAAATCAGCAGTGATACCACAGAGAAGAAGAGCTGACACAGGAAGGGAGACACCTTAAGTGCTCATACCACTCACATGCTTCTAAAGTAATTATATCAGCTCAGGAAATGAACCTCAGAATTATTGAAAACTGTTCAATGAAGGCATAAGTTCAATGTGCACTTGCATTTGGAGACCAAATGAAATGTTGGATGAAATGAGTGTTAGAGAATAATGCGAAACTATGTAACATATTTATATATGTCACCTTTTTTCTCATATCTCATATTGTCCATATATAGGCTGTATGATTTCTATAAAGTTGGAGAATTTGGAGATTAATTGATCAATAAACAGAATTTTTGAATTTGGAAAAGACTCGTACGAGACAGAATAAAATTATTTAGGGGGGTTTAATTTTTGAAAGAAAAAATTTTTCTGTAATCAAGTTGCAAGTTGCACTTCAGAACTTATTGCAAAAGACATCACTGAGGCAAATAAGCATTGAGACTGAAATTTTGGCTGAAATTAAAACAACAACAGGTATAAAAACCAAACAGATTGGTACGAGTTAAAATCTCTACTCTTCTAAAACTAGTTATTAGGATGCAGGACATTTTCCTTTTCTCTAATTAATGTAGATTATTATACTTAGAGATGTTATTCAGACTGGTCATGCAGAAAGTTCAGAAAGCTAAGGACACCCAGGGGCTTGGAACCCAGTTGAGAGCTTCCAAGGCCTGCTAGTCAGAGATGGTAGGAATTACCAGCAAAACGATGGGACACATCTTCAGGAGAAGGTCTGGGATGGTGTGCACCACTTTCCCAAGATTCCCATTCCTGACCTCAGAAGCACCCTCTGCATGGATCTCTGCCACGGCAGAAGAAAGAATTTTTTATAACATTTAATTCCTGGCTGTTTGCATGATAAATGATTCATTGCAGTTTTTGAAATCTGAATATTTAGAAGTGCATGGACAAATTTTGTCCTCTTTCCATTAGCAGAAATCCTCTTTAAGTGGAGTTTTTTGACTTCTGAATTTTCCTTTGAAAGTATGTCAGAATCACAGGAACTGAATCCAGAACTGAGGCAATGCCACAGGTGTGGTCTGGTTGGCCATCAGAAGGAACTTGCCATTGAATGGCCCAGCAGTAAATACTGAATAATTCAGTCACACATGTGGTGGGAGCCATGCTGCCCAAATACCAAGAACAGAAAAAATGGCTTGACAGTGTTCACTGGGAAGCAATTCATACAAAGGCACCACTGTAAAAAACACAGAAGAAGCATGAGCTGTGGTCAGTCTTTTAAACAAGATCATAAAAAGGGAGATATTCAGATCTTTTCCTCTTGCATCTCGTGCTCTTAGAGTTTAGTACAGAGGAAGCAGAAACATAAAGTAGCTACTGGTCTCTCTATACACTCACATGAATAAGGGTGACTACAGATTTCTTCTTTCTATTCTTTGTCCTCAACAACAAATAAAGGGAGAAAAATCTTTTCATACGACCATTTGGAACAATAGCTTAAGGTGCTATCATAGCAGCAATCTGTGTTATTCTGTCAATGCTGTTGATAATATAGGTTACAGAAGTGCTTGGAACCAACTACTGGTGCGCATTCATGTTGTAGGTTTTATCTGCATTTTAAGTCTGAGTTTTAAGTTGCAAATGTCAAACACAGCAAAGGAAAAAATTTAGTTCTGCCATGAAATAATGAAATATTACGTAATTGTTTTATAATCATCACAAGTCATTACTAAGCATGCTATTTCATCCATATTAAGATATTTTTAGTTGCTGAACGCAGTAAAGAGAAAGCTATTTATTGAAAACCAGTATGAGGCAATACAAAAACCAATCTTTAAGAAAGACAGCATTTATGCCATTAAACCTGAGTACTATGAAGTAAGCTGGTTTCTTTTTTACAAAGTAGTTGAAGTGACATAAACTGTAGCCAGAGCTCACTAAGCCATGTTAGTATGGGTCCTCAGAGGGACTCATTCATTGTCAATCTGTTTTGATGCTATGTTCCTCTCAGTTTTTGAAAATTTTTAGAATTACTAAAAGACTCAGGATGAAGAAGGACTAAAGACCTGTAAAAATGCCATCAAAGAACATGCTAGGAAAGGAAGTTTGCAAGAATAGTGAACTGGGTGGCATTTTAGGCATTGTGAGTCAGAGCCCTGGAGTGCTGGGTCCTCTAGTGGGGAATTGCCTTTTGTTCCCTGTGTTGGCACACACAGGTTGGCTTTCACTGCTTGATTTTATTTATGGAAGATTGCATGTTAAAATTATTCATCAGGGCTGCTGTTGTCAGGGAACTGCATTGTCTGGCCTGTCTGTGGTATAAACTAAAAAAAAATAGAAGGGAAAAGTATTTTGTTTGTGCATGAGGGATTTTAAATCCACTTATTTCATAGTGAATCTGAAGGTTTTCCTGTTGTTTTGTATTTTTCCTTCTATTCTGAAAAACTATTTTCCCCTGCAGGACTGCTGAAGCAAGGAAAGAGGACTTGGGTCGATTGTCATTTTCATTAATGTGGGCTACAAAGTAGATGTCAGAGCTGAAGGAGAGTATAATAACATATGACAGTCAGTATGAAGTAGTAAGAAAAAAACAGCTAGTAATTCTACTATTTTGCTGCATCCAGGTAGTTTAAAAACGAAGGAACTGAGAAAATCTATAGTTTAAGGCAGCTGAGCAGTAAAGGAGAAAGGCAATAGAAATAGCAGATCAAAAATTACTTGAAGTCTAACAGTCATAACTTCATAGGTATCTTAAACACCACAGCTCCTAGATTTACAGACTGAAAATCTATAAATGGAGGTATCAAACACACCGACAGTTGTTTGTCTGTGTGACTATAGCTGTTACTCTTGTGAACATTGCAAATTTAGAAGCTATAGTAATTTCACGAATATAAGCCGCACCTTTTTCATTGAAGAATCCAGCCTACCCCAGTGGTGCGGCTTATATTCAGGTGCGGCTTATCTATGGACAAATCCCAGCGAAACGCCAACCCGGAAGTGAGAGCCGGCCAAGCAGAGTGGCAAGTGGGCTGGCTGGCCCCTGTGCCACCGGGAGCCGCTGGGAGAGTGGGACCGCCGGGAACGGGGCCTGCAAATGTGCGGGCCGGCCTCTGCCTCTGGGAAGCCGGGCTGTGTGGGGCAGGGCCGGAGTGCCCCACCCCCTCTGCCGTGCGGAGTTAAAAAAAAAAAAAAAAAAAAAAAAGTGCGGCTTATATATGGACAAATCCCATGGTCTTCCCAGCTACCCGGAAGTGCGGCTTATATTCAGGTGCGGTTTATTATCGTGAAATTACTGTAGTTCAAATCATGCAACGTCTTTTCACTCTTCAGAGAGAATTTACATTCTCACTATTTTTTTATTTTAAAAAATAATTTAAAATCCTTACAAAAATTGTTAGTAGATGCGAATGTTTTGTTTCTCTTATATAGGTTCTTAAAAATATATTAGAAAAAAACTTAACTCATAGATGTCTAGAATTTTTTTGCTTTTATGGTCTGCTATCAAATGGGGAAAGAATTCTCTGTGTTGAGCTAAGAATACATCATTACTTGTAATTTTTCATCTTTTGCTGAGTAATATGTGATATTTTCAGTCTAGGTGGAGCTACTGTCACTAGATAGTTTTAAGAATAAGGAGGACAGTATTTCAGTTATGAAATATGAAGTTATGAATCAAATGCAATTTGGATGCTAATCCATGTTTTCCCTGGAGTTTGAGTAGCATAAATGCTGTGGTGAAAAACAAACAAAAGCATTGCTCATGGAACTCATTCCTGCCAGAACTGTTAGCATGCTAAACACATGATGGAACTCATCCAGTAGAAGTTTTCAAATGAAATTCAGGACAATTATTTTCAAGGTCCCCTCTTCAATGATTGCAGGACCACCTAAGGAGTGGTGAAAAAGTCTGAACAGAAAACACTGCCTGACTTTCATCATTCATCCTAAAATTTCAGGGTTCATTTACATTAAGAAATACTTACATATTAAGTGACGATGTACATGTATGCAGCAACTAGGTGTCTCAGCTGCATTATTTTACCACCAATCAACCTCTAATTAGCAACAGAACACCCCAAAAACTAAAAAACCCCCAAACCCACACCACACAATAAAAAAAAAAAATTGCTGAAAGTCACTAAGTATTTCTGTTGATGCAATAGAAATTCATCTGTGTAAAAGTGATCTACAAGGAATCACAGCCAGAGTTTGCCTTCCATATTTTTTGATCGTTTTCTTCCTGAAAGGTGAATGTAGTAATGTCACCAAAATATAGAGAGGCACTTTATTCAGCCAAGAAGTACAGGCGTGTGCACATCAGTTTTTCAGTGTATATAGCTGGAGGAAATCATGTGAATGGTTTGAAGGTTCCTCAGCAAATGGATGTCTTGTGACCAGTAAGCTTGGCCTTAGGAAGTAAAATTTAATGCAGGCAATAGAATTCAAAATTGCAAGCACCAAGCAATCTTTTCTATATGGAGCTAATCAGTCTTTCTTGAGTCACAATAACTTGTAATTATCAAAAAATTCAGTTTCTTCTTAAAGTTTCGTTTATATCTTTAAATGTTAGTTGTTGCACATGCCAATTTAAATACTAGTTATTTTTTCAAACAGAGCTGCTTTTCTCAAAACTGAAGTAAGATTTTTCAGTCCATGTATAATCTAGAAGCCTTGTAAAGTTGTAATTGTTGAATCTGAGCAGAATTGTTTGATGGCTTTATCTGCAAAAGCAGACAGTATGTCGGAATTCATTAGCAATCCACATCTTTATGTGAAGATTAGAGAAATCAATTTCTTCTTTTTGAAAACTGTAAACCTTTGCACAAACCAGTGATCCTAATTTGCATTAATAGATTTACAGTAATTTCACGATTATAAGCCGCACCTGAATATAAGCCGCACTTCCGGGTAGCTGGGAAGACCACGGGATTTGTCCATATATAAGCTGCACCTGAATATAAGCCATGCTTTTTTTTTTTTTTTTTTTTAACTCCGCACAGCAGAGGGGGCGGGGGGCTCCGGCCTGGCCCCACACAGCCCGGCTTCCCAGCGGCACCCCGTTCCTGACGGTCCCACGCTGCCGCCGACTGCCGGGGGCACGGGGGCTGCTCCGCACATTTCCGGCCCCCGTTGCCAGCGATCCCGCGCTGCCGCCGGCTGCCAGTGGCAGAGGGGCCGGCCCGCCCACTTGCCACTCTGCTTGGTCGGCTCTCACTTCCGGGTTGGCGTTTAGCTGGGATTTGTCCATAGATAAGCCGCACCTGAATATAAGCCGCACCACTGGGGTAGGCTGGATTCTTCAATGAAAAAGGTGCGGCTTATATTCGTGAAACTACTGTACTTGAAAACTGGAGGTCTTGTGAAATATGTTTAGTATTGAAATAGGCACACAGTTTTTAGTGTCTTTGCAATCTTTTCTGGACAGATGACTTTAGTAGGAGCATACTAATGATATGAAAATTATAAAACTATTTTAATGTTTATATTTTTCAATTCATTATCTAAGGAATCATGTATACAAGGAGAAAAACTTATATCTGAGGTGAATTGAGGAAGAAATTAAAAGCTACCACAGCATTTTTGTGTGCTGTGGTAGGTATTCTCTTGCCCTCGAAGCAGCCACGGTGAACTGTCCTGAAGCACTCCTTTCCTTTTTTCATTTATTTAGCATAGTTCCTGTCTTTAGTTGCTGAGATAACAATGGCTTTAAAATTTTTTTGATTTCTAACAGGACTGAATATTTAATAAATACACTACAAATAGAAAAAAAAAATTCCTAAAAGTAGGCAAAGAATTATTAGTAAAAAATAATAGAGCTTTTATTCAAGATCAGCTCACCAAGAATCTATACTTCAATTTGGTAATATTGCTTTATTAGATGGTAAGTATTTCCAAAGGCACAAGTAACAGTTAGGTGCCTAACTCCTTTTATATCTTAAAAAAATATCCCCATAGTCCTTTCCTGAAGCAGCAGTTTTTCCCTCTCACATGTTCAAAGCCAAACGCCTATTCTTTTTACATCAAGATGAAAAAAGCTGCAGGCACAAGTTTTATGCTATGATGGCCTTTTCCAGCTCTCATTGATTTCACTGGAAGTTGGATGAGGACCCCTGAGTACGACTAAGACATAAATGTAAGGACAAAGAACTACAATTTTTCTCTAGGCATGATCTTTTCTTGGCCAATCATATAGTAACTTCTAGAACTTCAAGTTCCTCAGTTATATATGACTATCCAAGAGTGTCACTTAGAAAAAATTTACTGTGTTTCAGTACATAGCCAAATGGTTTCATCTCATGTTCAAATCAATCCTTTCTCAAAGATATATATTTTATAGATTAAAATTTACCTTCAAAGGATTCCATCTTGCTTTGACTGACATTTGTCATGTAGATACACTAGAGAAAGATTATCTCGACAGTGGGCTGATGACAAAACATTTATACTGTGATTAAGCTCATTTCTAGATTAGAAGGATTATACTATAACATTTTATAGCTGGCATCACCAGTAAAACTGTAGTTATTAGTCTGCATTTCAGCATTTTACATTTTTTTTACAACAACTGTCTGAGATTTTTCACCAGGACTACAAAGAACAAGAAAAACAGCAACGTGACCAGAAAGATTTTTTTTCATTCTAGTATCTTGCCACTGATATTTATTTGATTTTGAGGGAAATTTTATACTGATCACAGTTCTAGAAATTGACATCGTATTTATAGAGGCAGACGTGTTTGACCTTTTATTGCCTAATTCTATAAACTTTGAACATCTAAGCCTTTACTTTCTTTTAGAAATCCCACTTTTATTTTTTGTGGTTTTCACTGTACGTGTTTCAGCATGTGAAGCAATTTCTCAAGAAAACAATATGGCACTTTGATTTGGCTAAATAGGGCTGAAAAAGTGCTTTTAGGAAGGTGAGTTTTTACATGAAAAATTTAGGGAAAAATATCATTTGAAGAGCTGGGTTATGCTCTGAAGGAGGGAAAGTTGGAATTAAGGCACATTGCATGAGTTCCATTTTCGAGAGAGGTTAAGGTCAAAGAGGAATTATTAGGATAATTGAACAGGATCATTCTTCAACAGAAATTTCTAACCTTGTTAGTGCTTTATAGACCTTACTAAGCAGATCATATACCAGTACAGATTGAACTTAAGTGTCATTCAGAGCCAGTAAAGTGATCAGGCAGAATTCAAGTGGGATGGCATATAGGAATGTATCTTGGGGTGTCACATTAGCAGCCTAGATCTAACTCTTAGGACTAGGCTAGAGCCTAGAGACAGAGATTGCAAAGGAACCCAGAAACATTATGTAACTCTGTGTGCCAGTTGATGGCTGACCCAGCCTATCTCACATTTGTGCCAGGTGTGCACCCAATGGTCTTTGCACCAAATGGCTCAAATGAACAGCACTCTGTGAACCCAAAAAGGCTGGATCAGGAAGAAAACATCCCTCTATTCTTATAACTCTGTTAGTATTAGCATCTTTTCATTGCCTTGTGTTCTTCCTAGACAGATGCAGTAACTTCACGATTATAAGCCACACCTGAATATAAGCCGCACCCCTCGGTAGCCGGGTAGACCATGGGATTTGTCCATATATAAGCCGCACTTGAATATAAGCCAGACTTTTTTCTTTTTTTTTTTTAAGAGGGAACCATGTGTAACAAAGTAACAAATTAGTAACAGAATCACTGCCAGCGCGGTTTGGTGTCAGGTGCTCAAGTTGCAACAGTTTTCATAGACCAGCAAAGCCTTTAAAGGCAGCCCCAGGTGCCCTCCCTGGCTGGCTCTCACTTCTGGGTTGGCATTTCACTGGGATTTGTCCATAGATAAGCCGCACCTGAATATAAGCCGCACTACTGGGGTAGGCTGGATTCTTCAATGAAAAAGGTGCGGCTTATAATCGTGAAATTACTGTATGTCAAGCCGCCCTCTTTTTTTTAAACTTTTTTGGTGGTAATAATAGCTTAGGACATTCTAAGGTAAGACACTCGATGCACTCTTGTGTTTTTATTATCTGGGATCTGTGTGTCAAATAATCTTTTGCTCTTAACTCCTCAAAAATTCTATGGGTCAGTCCTAAATTGTCCACAAAGAATTATACATGCAAAGAAAATTGCGTTTAATTGGAGAAATTCTAACCATTTCACATGGACAATAAATCCTACAATACCTCATGTTTCCGAGGATTGATGCCTTATGAACCACTTGTGTGGTTCAGAAAGGAAAAGAAAAAGAAACTTTAGACTGTCACTGCTTCCATACTTGCCTGATGAAAAATGACTTTTTGTGAAACGAGGTTTTTAAAGGCCTCTGATGAGACTTAAAGTGGAAGGTATTCAGCTGTATAAAATATGAATAGGTGAACAATCCAACAAGTAATGCCTCAGAGCATCAGAGACCTCACAAATCACAGTTTCAAAAGTATGTTGAAGTATCCATTTAGCAATCAGAGGCTTGTTCAACACCTGTTCTTGAGTAACCATAGAAAATAGTTATTTAATTTTATAACTGCAATATGGCAAATAAATAACAATTCTTTGCTGTCTGATGTTGCAACAGGTTCAAAAGTTCATCGTCAGTCAATATATGCACTCGTCATAGTGTACAGATTATAATACTACTGACAGATGCTTAAATATGAAATACTTTTAATGCACTTGTTAAGCACTATACAAAGAATCCTATAAAGGAGAATCAAAGTGAATCAGTGTGATGTTGTTTCTTTTATATCTAGTTTGTGTATATATTTATATATGTATTTATAAATACAGTTTTAAAAGTCACCCATTTTTCAACTGAGAATTAATATGTAGAGACAGACTGTTATATTAGTCATTTGTACTTGAAATTAGAAAAAAATTACTACTTTGCTTTTGATAGGAGTGGAATGAAATGCTGAAAATGGCTAGATGAATTTCTCAAATATGTGGTTTGTTCATTGCTACTGTTGTTTAATAGAGAAAGATCTTAGGACTGAAAACCTATCCTGTGTGACTCTACTATTATGGGAAGCAGCTATAAAAGTGCTAAAGTAAGTAAGCAAGCAGAAAACCTAAATTTGGTAGTACATGACACTTGCACAAGTGTTAATGAGTACAAAAGATGCAAGAAACGAAGAGGCAGCCCCAGACACCATATATCCAAAAAATTATCCAAGATATCCTTCTCCATCACTCTTCATGTCTTCTCTTTTCCTCGGCAGCTCACTAGACGGTAATGTTCACAGATCAAATATTCTCTATAAATTGGGAGAACATTTAGCTGATTTATGAGGCTTTTAGCTATTACACATTTACCTACTCAATAAAAGTACTTACATCATACGACACACAAGCTACCTCCACAATCCAAGAATCACTCTTAAAGTGACACATACATCAAATTGTAATGTGATTTCCTGTACCTAATGTATCACTTAAGGGAAAATAACAGGCATTCCATTGTAGATTTTTTTTTCTTCATTAATTGTTCTTTGTTTTCTCTGACAGCAGGGTTTTTTTACTATTGTGGCTTCCTCTTACACATAAATATGTTCTGCAGAATTTAAAAAAAAAAGCTAGAAGGCAGAGACAGATTCTGGAAGTGAAAGAAATATAGAGATTGTGATTCTCTTAATATTGCTTTTTTTTTTCAGTCTTGGAATTAAGTCATAGATAATGCTTATGTAAATAATTTTTTTAAAATAGAGAATTTAATGGATTTTGATGAAAATACTTGTCTTGTTTGCAAAATAGAACAACCAGCTTATTTCAGAACTATTAACAGATTGAGTGTCAGAATAAAACCAGGTATATTAAATATTTAATATTTAATAGCAATGTGGCTTTTTGGCCAACATGCCCTATCAAGTACACATTTCATTGTATTAGAGGAATATGTACCACTTAGGCTATTATTTTAGAACCCAGGACCCAGTATCATTATAAGATCCTGGAAAAATGAGAAAATGGAGGGTAAGAAAGTCACAAAAAAGGAGGTAGATAAGATTGATTGTTTTTATGGAAGCTTCAGTCAGAACCTGAGTTTACAAGTCCTAACCAACCTTCAGAAATATTAAGACTCTAAGTAGAGATTTTGACCATCCACTTCCTCAGAAAAGAATTACTTCCTACAGCATTTCCACTTGTAACAAAAATATTTGAACAAGCTATCATCCAACATGTAAAGTTTCAAACGTCTTTGGTCAAGGCTCTTTTTCTTTTATAACCATAGGTATGTCTTGTTCCAGGATCTCTCAGCCTTACTAATGCTCAGCTTATATTTCACAAGGCCTCAAGCAATTTCTCAAGAAGTAAAAATTACGTTCTTTGCAGAATTTTGCATAGTTTACCTTTGCCAGACAGCTGAAAACTGGCCTCTCTGTACAGAAACAATAAAACTTGATGTCAAACTGTTGTCAGTAAAATAAAGAGAACATACTGTTGTACAAATAACCTTCAAGCTCCCCCACTCTCCTAGTTTCTATAAAATTTAGCAGCTGCCTCTCTCGCTGGTTACCTGCTTGCTCACACTTGAAATCAGCAGTCTGACAGCCAGTAGAAGCCATAGGTGAGACAAATCTGTGGTGATTTTGCAGGGTCAAGTATCAATAAACTTGCAAAATATTGCAATACTACAAATACTTGCAATAGAGAAATGCTAACGAATCCATGATACCAACTTCTGATGGAGAGTGGCTGAGTGGTGGACTTGACAGGTCAGGATTTCAAGACCCTCATTCCATCAATTCATGTAGGCATTATAATCATAGAAAATCTAGGGGCATTTTTTGAATAAATGATGTCCAAAATAAGATTTCCAGTATTAAGACTGACATCTTAGCCTCTGCTGAAACTGAAGAAATAAAGCTTTTGTGTAATGGTTAAAAGATCTTAATTTCCTATCGTAGCTGTAGACTGTTAATCACAATATATGCTATGTAACCTCTACTAAAGTTAAAAACTTGACTATAACTTTTTTTCTCAATGTAAATTTCTAGCGAATATTAGCATGAGTGTCATTTATGTTGGTATATGTACACATGAATAAAGGCTTTATAAAAATTAATGTAAAAACCTTTTTGAGGGGAATCTGGCTTTTACCAGATGTTTTGCAACCCTTAAAAATCTAGGCATCTGCATATGACTGGCAGCTTTTCTTTCAAAATGGCATAAATTTGTTTTGATTTAATTCTGGGGGTATAATAAATATTTGGCAACTTTGATCTGTGCCAATCTGGCTGTGAAAAAATTTGGCTTCCTTATTATTGAGATAATGTACTCCTTTTGCTAACAAAAATGAACCTGAAGGGCTTGAGAATACTTCTTAAACATTTTGCTTTCTAAACACAGAATAGGAATACATGATATGGCTGGCTGTAGTCTGTGTTAATGCTGATTAACACAGACTACACTCAGCCATATTATGCAAATGCAGATACTGAGGCACAGACATCTGCCAAATGTGCAAAACTGAAGGCTTGTAGTATCACAAAACTGTGTTACCATTGATAATTCTGATCTAGGGCAGTCTGTCAAGCATGCATTGAAATTATGCACTGAGCAGCTTGGTTAGGTATTACTTGCATCTTTTTGAGGGTGAGTGATTTTACTCTTTACTCCCTCATCAGTCTTCTAACCAAATTCAGGAGGAATGAGCGGACAAAATGTTCTTGATAAAAAAGCTCTGACCAAAATTTATCCCATGGAGCATGGCTCATTGAGATTCTTCAGATTCTTTATAGCCTAATCCCACTTCATCACCTTGGATTACTGTCAAATATTAATAACTGCTTCTAGCTACCCTCCTTTTCAGAGCTTCTTTTTTATTTAGTTAAAGTCAATTCCTTATTTATTTCCTTCTGGCTAATCCCCATGTTTGAAAACAATATCTGTGAAATTATTTTTCTCTCTACAATCAATCTGTCCTTCCAACTTTATTTTACGTGCCATCTAGTAAAATTTCTTATTTTTTCTTGAGATGATTAACTTTTAAAAAAACAGTAATATTATATGTTTATATTATACTTTCTGTCTCTTGTTCATACCTGGTGTATAAGCTTCACAGGGAAGAAATTTTTTTATTTGCTGTGATCTTTTGTCTCACATAGTATAGTGTGATATTGTGTTGTGACTTCAGTTCCCTTATCACGGAGACAAAATCACATCAACAAGTACTGAAAATCAGCCTGAAGTTTTAGATGTAGTCTGGTCTGTAGGCAAGAATGGCTGATGATCTTAAGCACCATGGATGTAAAAGGTCTGCATTGCTGCCTGGAAAGATGAGAAGGATAGACTAGTTTATGTCTTGACAAGTCTTCTCTGCAATGAGGGCACGTGTGACATCCTTCTTGAACTAATGCAGCAAGACAAGCAACTAATAAATCTGCAGGAGGCAGTTGATGATCTTGAAACTGAGCAAGAGCTTTTGATCTCTGTAGTCTGCCAAACAGATTTCAGAACCTCTGATGGAAAAGTTATTTACCAATTACTCTATTTTCTGTTTAAGGAGAAACATTCTAGCATAATTAATGAATAACATGAACTAAGTTTGGTTAAACTGAGAGAAATGCAGTGCATTCTCTTGCAACACACTTCACTGCATATGATTTATTTTTAGGGATTTCACTCACTATTAGGGATTATTTTACACATCAGGTGTGTTCTCACTGAAGTTCATAAAAGCTGCATTAGTCTCAGTTGCATGAAATATTAAGATAGCTTCAAAGGTGACTTTCAAGGTCATATATTTTGACAAAATATTGTAGAAGTGACAAAAATATTTGGCAGTCTGTTCTGTAGAGTAAGATTTTATTAAGAACCCAATGGTTAATCATGAAGTTAACACATACAATGATTGCCTGCTCTGCCCTCACCTTGTTTCCTATTAATTCAACATCACACCATGACAGTAGAGCAGATTGTCATCACTTCATGGCATTATACATAAAATGTGTTGTTATAAACATTGCAGCAAGTCAAGATGTAGGATATGCAGCTAGAGTAACATGTTTGGTGAAAAGTGATACCTTATCTCCCTCTGAATTTTGTTCCTCAGTTTAAACATCAGTGAAAAGATTTTTGCAAGATCTGTTTATCATTATTCAGTGCTGGAAAGGAGACAGACCACAGAAACAGAACATTCTTTCAAAATTAGGAAGCAACAGTGAGTGTCTTGGAAAGCCTCTGAATACACTGAAGCAAAATCACATATAATATAACATATAGCATATAACACATGACACATAACACATAACACATAACTTCACCTTATGAAGTAGAATAATTAAGTATTCTTCTAGTAAGATGAAGAAGAAATGTTTATTTTGTTTCTCGGGAAGTTCAGCAAGTTTAGGGATAGGGACTAAATTAGACAAAATGCAAAGAAAATAATGAAAGTAACTTTATATATATCTAAATACTGAAAAAAATATTCGGGTTTGAATTTTCAAAATTGAATGTTCTGTTGAGCTCCTTCTTATCTACTGAATAAAAATGACACGGAAAATTCCATTCTAAAGAATGAGCATCCATATGATAAATACCTATGGTTTATTTCATTATGAATAACAAATACTTTTTATGTTCTTCATTATTCCAGAACATGAATATGCTTATAGAAAATGTTGTATTAAAGAACTGTAATCTGATAGGAGAAGGTTTTCCTTTCTTTAAAAAAAAAGGAAGTAAGAATAAGGAAACTACAATACAAAGCTGCCGTAAAATAGCTAAAGTAAAACCTGGATACACAAGCAAGTATTTTGTAATACACATGCACAAATCTAGAACTAAAATATGGTCACATCTGCAGCACTGCAGTAAAACTTTCTGTGCTTTATTCAGTTTTGTTCTATAAAGTCCAGGTTTTCTCCATTTCCCAAGAGAAACACTATTTCCTAGCCTATGGAAAGCCAAGCATTTTCTGATATTCAGCAAAAATTCACCCTTACCAAAATTTATCATGTTTTTCTGCTATAGCTCCATAAACATCATTTTTTAAACCCAAGAAATCTTTAGAATAGAAAGATAGTTATCCTGTTATCACTTCATCCTCACTCGAGGTAATATATTTTTTCATTCTGCTTTTCTTAAATTGAGATCACAGCTCTAAATGCGTCTTTCATTTCTTCAGCTTGTGCCGTACTCACTTTTATTTATCTATATTTTTGAGCACTGAAGGGATTAGAACAGTATCTTATGCACAAGGGACTGTTTCATCAAGGCTGTATAAAGATACACGCTCGCCTCTTTTCCTGATGATCTGATGCCTCTGCAAAATCTTTTTCCCTTGATCAAAAAAGGATCGATGTACAGTGTTGTATTACATGAGCTATTTTTCCTGTTATCATAAAGCAAAAAGGCTGGCTCATCATTCCCCCTAATTATCAGATGTTCATTGACTTTGGTGGCTGTACTCCAGTGGGTAGGTTGGAAAGTGGTGTTGCTGTGGATTAAAAAGGGCTAGCCTGATATGGCTGCACAGTAGACTCTGGGCATCATATTCTACTCAGAAAATAGACTGAAAGTACCATGAGTTTGGTTTAATATTTGAAATTTAGCAGCTCAAATGGAACTTCCTCCAACCTACACCCATGAAAGCCGTGAGTTAAACTGAAAATCTCTTTTAGGAATATCAGAGGATATCATTGTACTCTCTGCGATGTGTATGGGATAACTACAGCAGTATTTGATTCCCCTGCAGAACTGACTGAAAATATGATGGCTAGCCTGATCAGCCAAAAATTGTACTGCTGGATATTTTCTTTGATATTCCCCATAACATCTATCTTAAACCAAAAGATGCTTCTTAGATGGAGAAAGCTGAGCACTGTCCTAATTAGTGAGTCCTGATTTTTCTCAGCTCTCCCACTGATTTGTCCTATTGACCCAGATTCAAGTGTTAGCAGTATTAAAAAACCCTATTCTCACTCTGACGATCAGCTAGTGTGATGACCTGGAGCTTTACCTGGGCATTGACTCTGGAGCTTGAAGCAGTGACAGTAGTTAGGGCAGAAACCCTGCCACAGCCACTGACTTGCTCCTGGAAATTAGGTGGTTGCTCTGAAATGCAGACAGACATTTGTCTGTCACAGGTTTTTATCTTCCATCAGGAAGAGCTACAGACAGTTATTTTTCCTGCCTGATAGATTTCTTTCTAGTTTAATGTGTTAACATTTGTGCTCAAGTCTTTTGTGCAAATAGTACCGGCAGCAGCAGTTTTGCTAGAGAAATGGGATACACAGCTCTTCTTGTTCTATACATTTTTTAAAAAATTCCTTTATTGTTTTTATCATTTAAATCTGTATTACAGGAACTGAGATTTGAGAATTCAGGTGCAATAAAGACAGGAGGAGTTGTTTAAAACAACTCTGCTGGCCAAATAACACCAGGGTCTTGCTAACAAACACCATAACTCTTAGATGGGATTAAACAATTTTGCAATTTGTCATTACCCTTCATTATAAATAGTCTTGGTAAGCACAGAGCTGAAATGCATTGGAAACAAAGCAAGTAACTGTAACTTCTCTGTGTGACGTAGTTAAAATAACAAAAGTCTTAAGGCAGCTGGAAAAGTGATGCCTTCTATTCTAAGCATAGGCATATTTCAGAATCCCAAAACCATAAAATAAATAAATTTAGGCTTCTGTTCTGCCTTTGTGGACAAGTAGATCATAGGTAACTAGACAATAAGAGAGGAAATGTTGAGAAAATACCTTGGATGAATGGGGCTTTACAGTGCATCTGCAAAGAGGTCTGAAACAGCTAAAAAAGAAAGGAAAGAGCAGCTTGGGATATAGTGCTGTAAGTGAAAAAAAGCTTCCTTCCTGTTATTTTCCTAAGGCGCTCAGGGAGCCAAAGATATATATGTTCATTATCAGTAAGTAGAATTAGATCAAGGATCTGAACTTTTTTTTTCTGTTGACAAAAAAAGTCCCACGCAGCTATGAATATTTGTTGGCTATTTGGGTACAAAAACAGTAATGTTGCCTAAAGCAGCAGCTTGTCTGGAGCCCACACTTTCCCTTCAGTCTATAAATTGCTACGGTGGGAAACGAAACATTTCCAATCTTATCAGTTTTTTCCTAAATCTTGTCATTTTTTGGGTGATGTCCAGAAAGATTATCAAAGAGTCTTGGGTTATGTTAACATTCCCCCATGCATTCCGATGAGAAGTGGCCCTTCCAAGGCAGTTCAATAAACAGATAAATCAAGGGAAGACATTCATAGGCATATCAACAGTGGGATATTTAATATAAGTTACAACTTCCTCTCTTCACACTAGCAAGCTGTTAATAGCATTCGATTCTTCTGCTGCAAAATTATACATTAATTTTTAAAGGATAGCTCTAGACAAGTGAAAAATTGGCAACGTACCATTCCACAAATTTATTTTTAAATTGTTTTCCCAGTTGCAGGGCTGGTTGTATCATATTTTAATAAATATATCATTCAAATTAGCAAGAGTCATATGAAAGTAAATTGAGTTTTGAACAGGAGAATTCAAATGACAAAAATTGGCTAGGTTGCTGCTTGTTTTTTGTTCAGCTCACCTTTACAAAATGACCATATGTTATATCTTCATTTCTTGGCAACTGCAGAGTTGCATGCAGATACAGTCCTTCTGTTGATACTCTTTTTTCATTGTAGTGCTTCTGTCTAGAGGCGTCATTTTGTGAACAGCTGTAATGTTGTTATTAAAAGCAATACATATATTTTAAAACAAAATAGTAGACATATGTGCCTACTGTCAATGCAAGCAAGTCTATCTAAATGTCATGTCGAGTGTTGCAATGGCTGGAAAACAAAGCTGCTTTCTCCCATTTGCATTTCTGAAACCAATTTTGTGCAGGCTTACAATCTGTCTGCTTCAGAAAACCTATTCTGGGAGATGTTCAGGTATGAACTTGGCACACATAACTAGAGATACAGAACTTGATTCTTCACTGCCTTGATCCCTTTATGACCATTTACCCCTGCAGAAAATAGGTAGAAAACACAACTGTTCATTTTCAGTAATATGGCACATTCATCTTTAGTAAGTGATGACACAAGATACAACGGTTTAAGTAATGAAGAATGTTTTATTTAATACTTTTATTAGAAGTGTTTGGCTGCTCTAGCATTACCTGTAAGTAAAACCCTGGTATCATAATGGCATGGTTTCTAGTAGTCATGATCGACTACAAAAAGCCTGTGATCTTTCAAACTTACTTTTAAAACCTGGAAAATGCTAGTGGTTTCTAGATCAGATTACACCTTTTATATTCTTGTTTATGACTGCCAAAAATATTTTGATTAGAAGAACATTAATTTTACGTTTTTGGACTGTTAGCATCTATGATATTTTTATAGATTTATGCTGCAATTTGAAAAAAAAAAGTATTTTAAATTGTATCCTTCAAATCAAACTAATGAAGTCAAATGTTGTTTGCATGTGCAAATGTAAATTCTGGCTGCTAGATGGTAAAATGAACATTTGGATTGTAGATTCACAAATGCCATATAGAAATATAATTTTGTAGACTTTCAAATCACCATAAATCTTACATCTCCAGGAGCAAATGGACATGGGGGTTGTGCAACTAATTTGAAAGTAATTCTAGGTTTTGCTATCACCAGACACAACCTGAGGATCACCAGTTTCCTTCCTAAGAGAGGACCTGACAAAGCTGTTTTTCTACATCTCCATGTTCAAATGTGCAGCTGGAAGAGTTTGGCATCTTCACAAGCAAACCTAAATAAAACCTTATGATGAGTGTTTCTAGACTAAATGATCTTCCTCTGAGAATCCCCAAGAATGAATTTGTTTCTGTGCCACAATATCCTTATTAGTGGATCCCTGACTTGGAGAATATTCTGGATGGGGGTAATCATAAGAGGTGAAACCCAGGTGAAAAAAACCCAAACATTTTTAGACTCTGACGCTGTTTAGGTATTGTCATCTGAACAATCTCAGACATAAGTTTAACAGCATGTATTTTTTTCCTTTAGTATATGTTAAGTTTATTAGATTCCCTCCCCTGTATAAATCTGGCATATCAAACCACAATTTGCCTTGTCAGCTCCTATGAGTGAAATCTATTGCTGTTACAGAGCTGTCCTGCTTTTGCCTTTGTAGCAACTTTCAGACCACAATAACAATCATCAGTTTAAAGCAGGCAGATCCATTACATTTCCTCTGTTCCTACAACCCCACATTAAGCTAATATTATCTATTTCCCAAGTGAAAAAAAGCCCTTCAAGTCCTATCAATTATTAATTCCTTGCTTGCAGCTAATGTTTTGTTTGAATTATTTAAATGCATCTTCATTTATCAATAAACATAAAATGTTAAACAAAGAATACTGATGAAGGGCATTATTTAAGCCATAACATTTTATGAGATTATTTCAAGCGCCTTTTTTGATTTATTAGCACAATATGTTTTATAATTATTTTTCCATTTCTAAAAAGAAAACAAACCAAGAAACACCATGTTTCTGGGTATCATCAAGAGATTTGGAGGCTTACTGAGTGCTTTCAGGAATGTTATGCTTTGGACTTGTTTCTCAAAAAAAAAAAAAGAAAATTCCCAATCTATTTGCTAGGAAAATTCCAGAAAAGGTTAAAATATAAGATGCCCGTGATTTATTATGAGAATTACAATTATTGACCTTTACTTTATTCTCTGTTCCTTTTTTTCCAATTCCATCATTGTATCATTGAAAATCATGTCTATTATTAAAATACTTGAAACTAAAACAATGGAGGTGAAAGAACAATAAGTGATCCATTGTTATTATTTTGTTCATGTGGCTTTCAAGATTTCAAAAGAAGAGAAGTAGTCAGTTGGCAGAAATAAAATCAGCATTATAATATTAATGAATTATTTCAAGCGACCTCTGTCAATTTAAACAATCCCTGATAAAATACGGAACATTCTTAAAATTACTGTGTCATCTTTCCCCTGGTTTGTACTAAAGTTAATCAAAATAATTTTAAATTAATAATACATGTATGTGAAAGTGATATTTCTTGAAGCTAAAATGATATTTAAGACCAGCCAAATCCTATCCTATGTCCACTGTGCCCCTTTAAAGTTGTATAACTTTCTCTGCTGCTAAAACCAATTCAGAAGCTAGGAGAAAATCATATACTAGAGATTTTTGACAAAAATACTTCCAAAAGTCTCTTCTTTTTCTGTAATAAAGTGTACTGAGGTGTTTCTGTGGTGACCCTGTTTATGCAATGAATGGAGATCTATGCTCTTGACAGAAATATTAACCTTCCCAGCTTATCACAAATCTCATTCGTTGACAAAGCTCCTCTTGAGTAATTGCTTATGACGATTTGATAGGATCTCAGTAAAGATGTCAGCCATGATCTAGGTCCTATTGCATTGTGCACTTATAAAAAGTGCTTTCCCAGAGGGTTATCAGACAGGACAGACAAAAAATGGAAGTCAGGAAGTTTTAACTGACCAGCTTATGATAAGCAGCTAAGGCAAAGAAGTTATTAATAGTTTTTCTAATTGAAAGTATAGTAGGAAGCATCCCTTGTGGTAATAGGCTATAGCATTGGTTACAAATATTGTTGATGGCTCCAAACTATATTCATGACATGTAACTTTTTGCAGTATTTGTTTCCACCCTGCCTTCGCGTATGAGATAAAAAGAATCTGCAAATTATGTACATAATTGTATTTTAAAGAATAAAAAAATCCAATCAGAGGTCTGAAAAATGATCCTAAATTATCCTAAATTACATGGCAGAGAGAATTTTTAAAATAATTTTTTAACATATAATAATTTATGCTTTAATTTACCAAAGCAAATCAAACTGCATTGCTGCTGCATTGAATGGAACAACAAACTGTCAGATGCAAAATCTGATAGCTCATGCTAAATATAGTTGTGTTAGTTTGCTGTGAAAATATTTCAGATTAGTCTGCAACAGACTTTGGTGTGGATAACAAATATTGAGACTAATATACTGTAGAAAATGGTTCAACGTGTGTGCTCTGTGCATGTCAGGTGTATACAAATATGAATCAAGATTGCAGATCTGCAGACCCAGGGATACAGCCTGTGCTGTACAAGTTCCTTACTGCATGGAAACTTGATCATTCATATGGGATCTTTAGTAAAACAAACTTAGGTGTTTTGAGCTTCCAAGTATAGTTACAGAACTAACTTAATTTGTAACACTGAAATGCTTTGATAATGGATATCTCTAGAAGATTAAATTTATTAGACCTGCAAATTAAAATGAACTTTTTTTAATGGAACATAGATCATTTTTAGCATAATAGCAGTACTTTTTCCTTGGGAAAAGTAATAATTATAGCCCAAATACATTTAGTATATCTGGCAATATGCAGGTAGTATTTCAAAGAAATAATAGGTAGATTATATTAGAAAGTTGTATCTTTTCCACAGGTAATTTGAAACATACACTCATGGAAATACTGATTGAAAGGAACTAATGGAGGTTTAGTACAATTTACTGCTCAAAGTGGAATTTTCGTTATCATCTTGGAGTTTTACAACTTTCCATGGAATATAAATGTTAAGTGAGATTAGGGATACAGTGGATCTGTACAGTGCTTTAAGTAGAAAGGTGGTTTACTATTTCTGTTTCATTGTTTTTCTTATGCCTTCTGATATTTCAGTTTTCCATTTTGTTCATTGAACTGCTCTCCATTAACATCTGGTTCTCAGCGCCACTGGCAGACTCCGCTTGCTAAACTCAGTGCTGTGCTGAATGAGAAAGGAGAAGGTCCCTCTTTATTGTCTAAGTCCTCCATATCACACAATACCATACCATACCATACCATACCATACCATACCATACCATACCATACCATACTCCATAACTTGTCACATTGGATGAGTCTGTTTTGAATTATTATTACCCACAACACAATGATCTGGCAGAAGCCAGTTTTGAAGGTTCTTGTGGGAGGAATGTCTGGGAAGCTGTGCCCTCCCTCGGTGTGCAAGGGTGTTCCGAGCACTGTTTGCACACATGACTCCCAAACTCCTCCTAGGCACCAGTGAGCATCGTCACGGCTTTGATTCCATTCCCAGAACTACTAATCTCCCACATCAATATTTCCTGGAACAGGACCACAACGTTGAAAGGCTGGCTGGCTGTTGCTGTAGGCAATAACTCATGGAAAATGCAAAGTAGAGTTAACATACCTGCAAGCGTGGGCATGGGAGCAGGATGTGGGCACCCTCCTGTCTCCACCAGAACATAGCACATCAATAGATTCATGCCTACCCCTATTTAAAATCTTTTCAGTGTTATTTATCAATTTACATAACTCTTTTAAACCATGGTACAATAGTTAATTCCTATATTACAGTGAAATTCCTATCTATGGAAGTACATATTACAGCCACATTAATATCACATTAGCTCGTCATGATTAATGTTATTGCAATGAATGAATTAATAATGATTTGTCTCTTTACCAAGTCGGGGGTTTTTTTACCTTGACATGAAGAGGATCCATGGTATTGATTATCACAAATATAATGGATTGATTCATCATTTATGGGAAAAGAGGCTGCTCTTCCCATAAAGCTTATTCTTTTATTGCTTTTCTGTGTTGTCTTTTTTTCTTTCCCTCTTTTCCTCAGAAGATATATTATCTTTGGCAGGAATTCAAACCATCTATGGATCATTCCTAGGAGTCAACTTAGCTTCAAGTACCGTAACTTGAATGCGTGCTGTGAGAATGAATGGAGCTCAGATGACTAAGTTGTCACATATAAACTGTCAGGAAAGGAGATGGTAATCCTGGATAATGAAGGTTAGGCATTAGTGGCTGCTCCCTGTAGAGTGAGATTAGGTCCTTTGCAGCAATTTCATTGTGGATAAAGGTGAGCAACCAGCCTATGTTGCGGTGCCCTTGCATGCAGCAGCAGCATGAGTTCCAGTGCTGCTGCTTTTGTCCAGCAGAAGGGCAGTGTCCAGGTCCTCAGTGAAAAGTGAAGTTACTGAAACCATTCTCTTGATTTATACAAGACTCTTCAGTATATATGTACACTGTACACAATTCTACCTTTATGTGTTGTTTTGTTACTAAGCACTTGGGCATTTCGTCACAACATTTTGGAATTACCTTAGAATTGATAGTTTTGCAACTAATTTTTCTGCTCTTTGTTTAAAGCTAAAAAATAGAAGAGATTATTCAGTATTTTGGTTTTCTCTTCTGCCTTTATTTTTTGCAAAGACTTGATGGTTAAGTCAAATTTGCAAGGGTACACAGTGGCACATAAACCAAAATAGAAGGACTAATTTTTAATATAAAATATTACACCTTTCCAAGCACTTCTCTTATGATGCAAATAGGGACACTCACTCTACCCCTTACAACCTTTTCTAAATTGGAAAAGTGGTTCTTTTAGTCTCGGAGACCACAGATGTAGATGCAAAAATTGCCAATAGACGCAGTCTGGAGCCTCCAGATGGGGAAAAGTTAGAAATGTAGGCAAAGGACTCACAGTGGCATTCAGCTGCTCGCTGCAGCCACTGCCTTATGTTCAGCTTTTTTAAGGGTTTGTGATAGAGGAGCAAATTTTTAGTCCTGATCTCCATTGTGACATTAGATATTATAAACAGCACACTTAAGGTACACATTTACATGATTGGTGTTTTAAATATTTTGCTCTTCTGGCTTGAATTATGTACATTTCACTTATTCCTTAAACTGCTGATGAGAATTTAATGTTTTAAAATCAGATGATACTGAGGGTCATTTCTCAGCAAGAAAAAAGTTACTAGTATTTACACATGAACTATAAACAAAAATAATAGAGCCTTCCAAAATATCAACTGAATGTCATCTCCTCTTACTGTTTCTTAAGATTTTCTCTTCTGAAGTCCACCTCATGCAGATAAAAATTAATAATATGATCTATATGTACTTGTTGATGTCATATTTCACATATAAAACCCGACTTTCCCCACTTATTTTTCCTGAATTACATAGGGAATCTTTTAAAATATTTTGCAGCTACACAAAAAAACCCCAAATGTAGGTAGTATCATAAATTCCAAAAGGGACTTCCTGTGAAATTTCCACATCTCTGAAGTTCGACAATTAAAATAAAATATGACTAGAGAAAATTTAATTTTCATTTTGTTTCCAAAAGTCAGAAAACCATATGTTTCACTGCAAATGAACATTTTTCTGATAGAGAGGGTCATAGTAAGGGCACTTCCATCTTGAAATGAGAGTTTAGAAATTCATTGAAAACCTATATATTAGCAGTAAACCAAACCATATGAATTTTCTTTGAAGATCCAGTCTGATCTTCAAGCTCTGAATCTAGAGTTTGTTTGCAATTCTTTCCTGCATTATTTGAAATTAAAGTCATCTAGCACCTGTAAATGAAAATTCAATGTATAATTTTGATGTTTACTTAAAAAACAATTTCAAAATAAATTTTCAGTATTATGGCAGGTGAATTCTAGTGATATTGTCTGTTCACACTGTTCCCAAGTGTTTTTTAAAGCCTTTTGAGAACAGTTCATTTAATCAAGTTCTCAAAGAGGAGGATCGTGCAACACTCTCAGGTGCATCTATGTAAGTGAGTCCAGATTGACATCTCATGAGATACTTATTTTTGGGAGAACACTTTGAAACTAATGAGAAAGGTAGCAGAGTCTTCTCTGCTGCTAATTACTCACCCTCTCCAAACTTCTTCTTGTCCAAAGTTACTACAAAAGTCGCTAGAATCACAGAATATTCTGAGTTGGAAGGGATCCACAAGGATCAACTCTAGGTGTGTGGCCCATGCAGGGATCAAAACAGTGACCCTGATGTTATTAGGACTCTGTTCTAACCACCAGAGCCAGTCTCAGGGTCAATAGATAATTAATATGCAGACCATTCAGGACAGATGCAGAAATGCATCAAGCACATCAAGGAAAAACTTTACTGGTGTCTTTCACATTTTACACTGCACAAATCATTAAAATCCACTTGCATCTTAACAAATTCTTTAGTTGTTTTTCATGGTCTTGTGTTTAAAAGGGAAGGGAAAGCTTTAGAGATTTACTAGTCTTTTAAAGCAAGACTTATTAGGTCTACTTCTGGTGAAAAGTCTTGGTCTAGCCCTAAAGAAGTTTCAAGGTATGGTCTAGAGCAGTGATTTTCATTCTTCTCTGGCCTGTGAGCAGCACTGAAAACCAATATGTTGTGAAAACCACTTGTCTTTTACTTGTCGAGCTGAAACACAGTGGCAGTGACCCCATGGGACTGTTAGCAACATAACAGGATGGTGACTAGGGGCTATTTTCTTAGTTCATTTTAGGGGGAACTTGTGGGATTTTTGTCGCTGTTGTTGTGGTTGGTTGGTTGGGTGTTTTGTTTCTTTGGGGGATTGCTTGTTTTGGTTTTGTTTTGCTTTTCTACGTGAACTTTGGCTTTTGACCTCTGTTTTCATAGGAGAATGTTTATCCATTAACCATGCTGTTTTTGATGACCAAATAGTCTTTCTCTTTATCTGCAGTGTCAGTAAGGTTCAAAATCAATTAAACTTATGACAAAATCTTGGGCTTTTCCATTAATTTGGCAATATTTTCATTACTGCTTTACTCAGTAAATATTTTCAGTTGGATTTAATCTCTGTGGCTAAAAGAAATCAAGCAAACCATCTCTTCTGCATCTCTCCCATGTCAAAGAAACTAGGCATTACATGTAGGATTGCATAGAGTCAAGGCTGGTGGTTGATGCTCATGCTGTTCTTTCAGCCACAGACTAAGCCTGAACTACCTTTACCACTTAAATAGGTCACCATTTTGGTACCAAGCTACTCCACAAATATCTGGGAGCAAATTTTCACACCTGCCTGAGAGAATATTGGGGCTACACAAATCCAGGAAGAACCTAAAGCTAAGAAAAAATAAATAACTGAGGTAACATTGAAGCAAAATAGCTGGAAAGCAGCAGTGCACCAAGAAATAATGTGAAGCTACAAAGATAGTGATCTACAAACAGCCCATCAGCAATCTCAAACCTCCAGTATCTACTGCAGCATGGAACTTGAGAGACTCTTTGACATCATCATCCTCCTTTGTTTGCACCCTGTAACCTGACTGCTCATGAAAACCAACAGGAGCCCATGGTATGTGAATTGTCTCTTACTTCATGGGAATAGTCAAATGAAGACTCCTCTGCAAAAGGAAAGAAAAATTTCAAGCCACAGCCTAGGACATAATCTTTCCTGACAGAAGAGGTTTTTGAAAGGCTGTGGTCTTTCTAAAATAAACAGAAATACAAATGCCTAAGGCAAATGGCAATATTCTTATGTCACTTGATTCTTCTAAGACATTCAGTCTAAATACTTTCATTGCAGTGTTCTTTTAAGACTCTTCCATACTTTTCTATTTTTTGATTGAATAATTTCTTAATTTTTCAGGATAAGTACTAAAAAATTCCTTTATCTTTGATTTTATTTATTGCCCAAACCTGGAAATCTATTTTTGGAAATTCCAGCAAATCTGGATTTTTGAATCATATTGCTCCACATATGGTATTAATTTATCTTTGTCTTGCCTTCATGAAACACAGAAACAGATGTTGGACATTTTAGCTTTTTAAAAGGCCTCTGATCTTATGAAGATTCTTTCCAGGAATAGGCAGAAATAAGTTTTAAGCTACAGATCATTTACAAGATTGTTTCTGATGAGGTTTGTTTTCTTAGCAAAATGGATTTCATCCTTTTTTCAGATATTTTGATTTCCCATTGAACTTGCACTGGAAAAAAAATGTTTAAAAGTTGTCCTTTCTGTAGATGAGATAAAACCAGACACGGGATTAGAGTGCTGACCTATATTCATAAGTTTAATTGCTGTAGTGTACTTTAACTTCTTACAGATGTATGATTTAAATGGTTAACCTTTACTGGCTATCTTTACTAATGTGACCTTATCTCTTCAGATTCAGATTCTAAAACTGGATGTTTAAAATAATTGTTGAAAGGTTAGGTTTTCTTATGCATTTTGTGTGATTTCAGAGGAGGTACTGACCAAGTCTCATCAATATACATGGATTGATTTGTGTGGTGTTGCCAAGCCAAAATAACTGTAAATCCATCTGAATCAGCCAGATGAGACTTGCATACAGCTGGATTTTATTGAACAGGGCAGTACAAAGCAGCTGGAATTTATTGGTCAACCTGACCTAGTATTTATTAGTAATTTATGTTGTGCAAGGCACATGTTATGTGAGTGTGTATCAGCAGATAGATACATATGCCAAATTTGCCCACAGGTGCTATACAGACCATTTGTAATGTGGACAGAGAGAAAAAGAGACGCATCGTTTGCTTCTCAACTAACTTGAATTAGTAATATCAGGGAAGAGGGCCTAACAACTTAATTGCACACCTTTTCTTGTTCACAATCTACAAGACTTAAGAGCAAGTGTGAGGAAAGATCATTCTGTACCCAGATAAACAGATATTGTGCATCATGTATTTTACATTTGTAAGTGAAATAGCTTCATTGGATTTTGTTCTAGATTTTTTCCATGTATGCATGTGCAAAGTGATTATAAAAATCTGTCCTGAGAAGACTGTTCACAAGAGATAAAAACCTTTGAATTCATTTTACGGGATTGCTACAAAAATTTTTCATATCTTTATTAGCCTTTAGCAAACCTTGATGGTCTACAAACGGAGCTTTAAAATGTAGGGTGCTAATTGGAAATCTTTAAGGCAAAGCTCTTCATGCCTCTTGAGATTGTTAATATCCTTGCATGGAACTCAAGAATAGGAAAAAATAAAAGGAAGAACTCCATAAAGTACCACAAAGCTATTTGTTCTAGTCTAATGGACTGTCTTAAATTTCAAAGCTAAAACTTGTTTTGGACTGGAGAATAGAAATTTACATCAAAGTATTGAAGTATGACATCAAAACGTTTTAGTCCATTCAAAAAATTGTGACATTTCTGCTAATGATCTTCTTCTTAAATTTCAACAAAATGTGGGGAGTTTTTTTAATTATATGCATATTGCTAATAATTATTAACTATTATAATTTTATTTCTTAGTAAAAATTATGCAAAGAATGAGAGGGAGGGAGGGAGGGAGGGAGGGAGGAAGGGAGGAAGGAAGGAAGGAAGGAAGGAAGGAAGGAAGGAAGGAAGGAAGGAAGGAAGGAAGGAAGGAAGGAAGGAAGGAAGGAAGGAAGGGAGAAAAGCCACCAAATATCAAAAACTCAGAGTCTAAAGACTCCAGATCTTCCTACAAGCAAAAATTCAAATAATTATTTGCATAAACATATGTATGTTTGCATACTTGTAGAGCCTGTAGGTAAACGGATGCAGCAACCCTAAAACACAACTAAGTCATTATTCATTTTTCAATTTTAGTGGCCTGATATGGAATTTGTAGGGTTATCAGCCCATACTATGTCGTTCATACTGACTAGTTTTCAAAAAGGTAAATCTAAAAATTGAAAACAGGTCATATCCTGGAAGATTCAAGTTTGGGTGTTTACAAAGCTTTTTGGTGAGACAGTAGTACAGTCAGAGTTTTCAGAGAACAAATTTTGAGACATTGGATCTTCTACTTCCCATTTCAGTCCATAAATGGCTGAAGGTTGTTACTGAAGAAAGGTGAGAATAAGGAGTCTCAAGTTCCTATGCCATACTTCTTAAAATTTTAAAATTCAGGATTTTCCTATAATATGCCAGTAAAATTTACTGTTCCTCAAAATAACAGTGTACAGAAGTTAGTTTTAAGTGTGATAAACAAGCACATCACAAAAGCATAAATGTACGATATATTGGAATGAAATGCATGGGCTAAAGGACAACAGTAAAGTAGTGACTAAAAGTCAAATTGTAAAAACCTTAGTGAAAATTGTTAAAGATTTTTTTTCTTATTGTTTTATGGCAATGTAGCCATCACATAATTTATTATTTTGAATGTCTGTGCAGCAACGTTTTTCTTTTTCTATGTTGCCTGCTCAGAACACAGGGATAGCCAAGTAATTTTCCTGAAAACACAAGGAAAGACATCTGACAAGGCAACCTCTTCTTTCCAAGGGCTTTTCAAATGAGCTACAGGCTACTTGTCTTGCTCCAGCTTGAGTGTGTGTGTCAGCTGCAACTGGTGATGTCAGACACAAACCATTATGTATTATTCCCAGAAGTGCTCTGCTCATATGGAGCTGCTTTCTTTTCAGAAATAAGCTAAGTAGACTGCAGGTACAAGGGTCTGGCAACCCAGTTTATTTCTTTGGAGTGTCATAGAACATACTGTAGTGTGTGGGTCTAAAAGTGTCTGAGGTGTGGATGAGAATATAATTACCTCCAAAAACAACCTTTCTCCTCCAGTATATTATGAACAAAGCAAAGGCATAAAGGGGCTGAGTTTGCACATATGGAAGTTCATAAATTTTTATTCTAACTGGCTTTTTTTCCAGAGTGGGAATGCTGTTTGGATTCTTAAGGTCTTTGTTAGTTTATAGCACCAACTAGAATGGCTGCCTCTCTGTGAAACAAAGAAAACCAAGCCCCAAACAAACAAAATTGCCCTTACACTAATTTTCAAGTCTAATGTAAAACTGATGTTAGAAAGAGACTATTTTAGACAGTTGGAATTTTGAATGCCTCCTGAGCATTTCATTGATGTTTTACAAGCAGCTTTTAAAAAGCTATGTCAAAAGAGAAGACACCTTGTAGAAAAAATTAATGTATGCACAGTAACGTTTTTTGACCACGAACCTTTAAAAAAATTCTGTGCTAGCTAGCTTGCAGTTGTGTGGTGGTTTATGAAATATCTATACAAGATGTCATAGAAGAATTAAACAAGATGACAGTGTCTTGCAAACATGAAGCTCATGCACAATCTATTCAGTTCCTCTTTGTTCACCTAATGTAAGATACAGGTGCAGCCACATCAATTGTATTTCTCTTTGTGTGAAAATATGTTCAACTTTTTTTGGTTCAGTGCTGAATATAAACTCAGTAAAAATTATCACTTCTCTAAAAATAAAATTCCACTTCTTGTTAGTTCCAATTTTCCAATTGCTCTGATTTTCCAATTTAACTAATTACTTTCCTCTTTAATTTTAATAAAAAGGAGACACTTTAAGCGTTGATTGACATTTCAGTTACAGAGATTCATTGTTGCTCTACTCTCCATGGCTCCAGATAGACCCACTTCTTATCATATTAATAGAGTAGCATGTTAATGTAAGACTTGTGCCTAAATAAAAACACTGAGCTAGTACCAGTCAGTAAAAAAATAAAAATAAAAAGAGCCAAAGTTAGCTCAGAATATTAGGTGGGAAGGATCACATTGGACTTAGACAGACATGCTTGTTCTTTTAATACCATGAAGCAAATATCCAGAGACCATGTGTTCTAGAGAGTGAATGAATCTTTGCTGCTCTAAAGATCACAGTAATTTC
>VRYO01001269.1:14928408-14984894 GCA_009812075.1 Sialia sialis | reverse complement strand
GAGCAGGTAAAGCTCAATGAAGGTGAAGGCCTGAGTACTGGCTATCATTTGTCCCTGTTCTGTAAGTACTGGCACACAGACTGGGATGTTACTTTTCCATGTCAGGTGGCACTCTCTTAGTGTTAGCTCATGATTTGGGGGACAGTGTGTGTTACTGTCCTTCCCTGGTAAGATGTGTGGATGAGACCACTCCCTTTTGGGTGGTAAATTTATCTAAACTGGTAAAATCCCAGTTTAGATATGCACAGGAAAACTGAGATGTATCATTTAGCATCAGACAGAACGAGAGAAGGAAGGACTGCAAAATTACTCTGGCATCTTTGAAGTGTAAGGACAGAGTACATGTCGTGAGAAAAGAATAATGACGAGAGTTTTTTCATCACTAGTTTGTTTTTTTCTTTTTAGTTTCCTACACATATTTTAGATGGAATAGATAAATTTCAGATAAATTTCAACATATTTTAAACTAAGACTTACCTACCATAGCGCAAGTATTATTAAAAGATTAAAAATATTTAGTCATAGGCCTTGAAAAATCTTTTCCTCACTATCTAATTTGGGAATGAAATTGGAAAGAAATATAGAACAAAGGTTCTTAAAAAAGTGTTATCTACAACTATTGGTATAGCCTATACAAAATTGTGTCAAGTAAGATCCATTACATAAACTGGAATTTTAAACTTTCTAAATTGAACTACTTTAATCTAAACTGAATTTCAAATATTCTGCCAGATTTTGTCAATTATATTCACAAGGTAAAGTGGGTACCACAGTTTCTCTTATGCTTATTATAAGCTTATTAGCTTATTAATGATGATCAACATAAGAAAATATTGCTTCAGAAAATAGTCTGAAAGGCAGAGTCTAAATGACAATCCTTTTTGGATTGACTAGGATCTCTTCTATGAAGCATTGTGAGGAGAATCCTATTTTGTGTCACTGGGCAATAAATACAAATCTGAAAGCACCAAGTAAACATTAATTGTGGATGCATAGTGAATCCTCCGCTGAGTAGCAGCATTCAGAACCACGCTCTGTAACTGCAGAAAAACCAAGAGTGTGTTTAACAAAATTCTGGCAGGGCTGCAGGGGATCACAGCTTACCCAGGAGACAGACAGCTAGGTTAGTTACCCAAGGGACAGATATATGGATTAGTAAGAGCCCATGGTCTAGCTCCTAGGCTTCCAAAACGAAAATATCTTATCATTCTCACCCTGGAATTGTTTAATAACATTTTGAGGGTGATAGTTATAACAGTGCAGTTTACCTGCTGCAAAAGGCAATAGAAGAGAGTCCACCCTTACAAAGTTTATGTGCTGGTGTGTAGATTCCTATTTTCCTTTATTAACAACAACTGAAGGCTAATTTCTCAGCAGAAATCATAATTTTATCCATTTTTCATGCGGTGCTTTCATCAGGGCTGCATTTAGAGTTTGGAAAACCTCATCAATGAAAGAGTGGCTGCTTTGATTGTTTTTGATAGAATGCTTTAATTAGGTCACCACAAAAATTGTATTTTAATAACCTATGTCATTACTGAACAAGGGTAATTTAAATTCTGCTATAAAGAGGTTTCTACAGCATCAGACATCTGCTCTAAAGCTTACTGTGGCAATATAATCACTGGATTTCATGTACAAATTTCATTATCTGGAACTTCCAGAAATTATTTCCATCTGATTAACCCAGGGACCTTATCTTCAAGTATTGGTGTTGTATAGATTGACCAAAATCTTAACTGATGTCAGATATTAAAGCCCATAATCACAAGCTAAGTGGAAGATGAAGGAACCTAATGACAAACAGAAGACAGTATTTCTGGTATTGTCTCAATAAGTGATCACTTAATTCATGCTGAGATTGCAGAAACAAACAGATCTGAAATTTTCCAACTTCTATCCAGTTACACTTCTGAGCTGCATTTTATTTTAAGCGACCTTAGTAGTAATCACTGTTAATGGCATGGTGTGTTGTTGCTCTTTTAATTGCCAAGGAAATATAAATAGTATAATACATGACACTTTAATGTATCCCTTTGCGATCCAGAATGATAAGACCTTAACGTGTCCTAAAAATTTAAAGTGAGATCACTGGTAATGGGGTACATATGGTGATCCTAAAACAAAAAGTTACTATGGAGAATAATTAAAAAGCCCTTTTAAAATTTTTTTTTTCTGCTTTAGGTGTAAAGAGGAATTTACTTTTCCTTACCAGATATACTGTTGCTTTAGATTCTGCAAATTTGTCATTTGGAAGGATATCATTAAAATATGTCTTGACTGCAATATGAAAGCTTCAGCTTTGATAGGACTGTTCCATCCATATCTGAGTCTTTTTTCCTATGAATGAATGAGCTGAGGAAAAAAAAAAACCAAAAGACTATGAGATTAGCGCCATATCTCCTGTAGTGCTTTGAGAATTAAAGGATAGTCACGTGACTCCATATTTACAACTCAATTTCATCCTTTCTTCCTTTTGAAGCACCCAACTGCAGTTCAGGCCAGTTAAGGACTGTATCATCTCTAGAAGAATCCAGTTCTCTGCTCTCTGTAACAGATACCTGTTTTTAACTTAAATGACTGCATCAACATTTAGTAGGGGTGAATCTATGCCTCACTGCTTCAATTTTTCATCTGCCAGTGACAGGTATGAAAAATAAAGAGTTCCATCAGCATGAAACTGGTCCTGTGAAGTAGCTGAATTTTAATTAAATGTACATAACCAGTATGATACAATGGGTAATCTCCAATACCATTCAAAGAAACTTCATGGCCGTCGAATGTGCTCACAAATAATTGGTTTCTACTGTTCAGTTTTGTCAGATAAATAACAATTCTTCATAAAATAAAACAAAAATTCATAGACAAGTTGAACACTGCCATTTTTCAGAATTGGCTTACCAATAATTTTTTGAGTCTGATCTTTATAAATTTTGGCAGAAAAAAAATCTCAAATAGCATTTTAAAAAAAGGAAGATTTCAGTCTTTCCATTTTCACTTTTCTTCCTCTCTGAAAATTTTTTTCGTTGTTATTTGCATTATAAATTGCCCTTTCTGCCTAATGATGCAATGTTTATTCTACTATTGTTTCAATTTATTATTTATTTTATTTATTTTTTTGAATTATCACCATATTCCAGAGTTGAAGAGAGCAGCAGTCAAATGTAATACCCAATGATAAACTCACTTTCTAAAGTAAATATCATGGACATATTATGATGCATTACATTCTTGCACTGTATTGGGCTAAGACAGAGCTAATTTTCTTCACAGTAGTTAACATGGGGCCATGTTTTGGATTTATGACCAAAGCAGCTCTAATAATTCAGGGATGTTTTAGCAGCTGCTGAGCAAGGTTTGCACAGCTTCAAGACCTTTTCAATTTCCCCCTCCGCACCACCAGCAAAAAGGCTGAGAGTGTACAAGAAGTTGAGAGGGGAGAGAGCTGGGGCAGGTGACTGCAGATGACTCAAGAGATATCCCAAAATGTGTGGCATTATCCTCAGTATATAGACCTGGGGGCAAAAAGGTGAACTGAGGCGCACTCAAAGTGGTTTTGTTCATGTGTGAGATGTTTGAACACCTGCCTGCATAAGGGAAATGGTGAATTAATTTCTTATTTTGCTTTTCTTGCATGTGCAGACTTCACTTTATTTATTAAGCCATTTTGATATCAACCCACAGATTTTCTCACTTTTCTCTTCCAGTTCTCTCCCGCAGTCCTGCACAGGGGAGGTTAGCGAGCAGCTATGCGGGTTTGGTTGCTGGTTGAGTTAAACCACAACAATTCTTTACATGTGTTAGCTGGACAATAATTTTTACACCTGTCTGGCAAAGAAACAGGAGTTTTTATTTCATCTTCAGTGAGTAGTTCATTTTTTTCTTTGAGTCCTGTGGCACCATAGACTATATCCAGGTGAGTGTGACGGCTGACTTGAAGAAGACTTTTGTTTCATTTGCCCATGCAAAATCCCATGGTAGAGGATCAGGTAAGATATAGAAAGCCCATTCTATCTAACATAATAAAGCATAAGTCACACATATTGAGCCACTGCATATCTGCTTACAAAATATTTTCATGATTGTCTTAATTGCTAAATAAAATAATTTCAAAATTTTCAAAACCACTATATTAAATATCACAATACCGAAAAATGGCTTCAAGGAGAAGAAAACTTTCAAAGCAATCACTTTAAAAAGGCTATGGATTTATTCCTTTGTGCAGGGTCTAGCTTAGGAAATATTCTGAGATAAGCATATGATGGTGAAAAGTCTAGATAGAGATTGCTCATGGCATAGGTTCCAATGAGGATTTTTTAGCAAGAACATATGATAGCATTTCCTTTTGATAGGAATGCAACATAAAGTATGCTTACTAACCCCAATGACAAGTGCAAGGTCAGAAATCTGATGCAGTCATGTCACCACACCGGTACATCTGTTCTCTTTTATTTCAACTCTCAAATATGAAGTAGTTGTGCTTAGCAGGTAGACTAGAATGAATTCCTTACGTGTGTGCATTCATGTATTTTTTTGTTTATTTTAGTTTCTGCAAATTGCTTATTTAGGTCATTATAATGATGCCTAGAGGAGCTAGAACAGAAGCCACACAGAGTGAAGGGGAATAAAATGGATATTTATTGAAAGGCCTTCAAGGCCACACCCTGACAGAATCAGTGCCACAGACGTGGCCTCTGCCCGGATGGCTCCAAGATGGAAGCAAAAGAGGGGTTGGCCACAAGATTTTACACCTTTACAGACATTAGTCCATGCATACAGGAGACAACCATCCAATCAAATTGCAAAGTTTCACCCTCCTGGCCCGCCCTCCTCTCTTCACATTGTTTGTGCTTAGGGCCCGAGATTTGGAGAGATTGTCCTTGAAGTCCACAGTTGTCATTGGACTATTTCATCTTCATCACCCTGGGCACAACAGAAAAGCTCATCCAAGCAGAACAGAAATCTCAAAACCTAAGGCATCAATAAAGGCAAAAAATAATAGTTGTAAATGCTGATCATAAGGTCAATATGCAAAATCCCTCAATGTTGCTCCTTTGAAAGGAGAACTCAATTTCACATATTGACACTTCTAAGATAAGTAACCAAATGACTTTCAAAACCTTCCAATTTATAAACGTCAATGACATAAACCATCCATAAAACAAGAATTATATTAATCTATTTTTCTATACTCCTTTGACAAATTAGGAGTTTTAGACTTTTGTATCAGACTTTATTAGGAGCATAAAGAATAAGGACAGTGAGTCTTTATTAAGGCTATATCTGTATTCCCAATGAATAAATTCTTCTGCATTTAACAACATGAATAAAGAGAAATTTTAGAAGAAGGCCCAAAATAATTGAGATTTTATGAGAATAAGAGAAAAGAAAAGTTGCTGAAAAAATAAGACAGAGACTGAGAGGCTTTTGGACGTAGATAGCTACTTAGTGGAAGATGCATCATAAATTTAAGAGAGTTCAAATGAGTTTTTAAAGTTCCTAAAATGTCATTATGATAGCTAGGAATGTGTTCCACTTGCTCTTCAAGTTCATTCTGATTATTATACCAGTGGCTAATCATGGGAAACTTGTAAAATCTCATAACGCCAACAGCCTGAAATCAAATTTTTAAGTCAGCCAAGAAAGAACTGGATAACCAGTCAGCTTCTTTTTCATAATAATTATGCCTCCAGCTGCAAAAAGACCAAGAAGACTCACTAACAGAATCTATATTTTATTTTTTAAAAGTATCACAGGAAAATATTGTGCAGACTTAGTGTCAGACAGCAGGAATATGGGCAAAATCTGACAGGTAGTGGCTGACCATCTGTTTTTTTTGTTATATAAGAATACTGATTTTGTTAAGAGAGCTTCATCTGCCACACAGCAGATGAATGAAGACAAAATCTGATCTGTTTGACTAGTAGGGAAGGATTATACTGATTTTTGTCTGCCCTATTCCTAGAAATGAATAGGTGATCATGAGGAATCAGGTACCCCTTATTCTGGTGGTTTTTTTCTAAAGTAATAAGATTATTCATCATCCTTCTTTTTTCCTCTGAAAGTAAATGTATTGATGAACCACTTCAAGCAATGCTAATCAACACTGTGAGAAGCATGGAAGATAGGACATTGACAGGCAAGGTACTATTACTAATTTATTTGTCTCTTTATGGTTCAGTTAGAGGAATATCTTAGGGAGTGCAGCACATGTCAGTGTTGTCAGATGTTACACGGTAGCTGTCATGGTTTTGACTGATGTACAAGCACTACCTGCTCATGTTTGCCCTTCCTTTCTGTGGAGTGCACACAGGTAAGACAGCTTGTTGGTAATTTTTATTTAATGCTTTCAGTATCTGCAGCTGCTCTTTTGTTGAAAGTTCTGACAATGAGAGATTCCACCCACTAAGATTCCCTAGATTTCCACTGCAAGGGTTTAATCATGTAAACAAGGTTTTCCTCTGGGATTAGAATACAGCTCACTTTTTTTTTTGATGCCTAGTGATCTTGGCTATAACTGTTTATGCTTTCATTTATTAGGAAATATCAAAAGAAATTAAATCACAGTAATTAAGGGTGCAAGTGGTTTGCACTGTTCAAGAAAAGATAATTTTCTTTTCAGAATTTTTTTCTGAAATAAACATGTCCTAAACCTCACCTTACTCAGACCAGCACGTCCTAATTTGAAGATTTCTATGCAAAAAATAACTGCAACTATGTGTGCAGGGAGGTCTGACATTCACAGACTTTACTCCTCTCTCAGACATAATTGCTGGATAAAAAAGGACACATTGATGTTCAGAGTGCATAACGAGATGAAGGCTTTAAACATGGCAAACATTTACTTCTTAATAAAATAGAGCAAGAATCAAGAACACGAATATTTGTGAAAGAAGGGGTCAAAAATAATCATAGGCTGGGAAGCCAAATAAGCTTTATGAATGACAGTTCAAGTTGTGGTATAGTTGTTCCAGGAAACAAAAGGATGTTGCTCCTAGATGCAGAAGTGAAACCTTTTCAAAATTTAGAAAGTCATTCAAGACACTACAGAAGCTACAGAAAAATTTCAGCATTTAAGGCTATTTCTCCAGTACGGTCCAGCCAATGAATCCTAGAAATTAAAGGAAATATCCATACCTTAAAAAATGTTTTAAAATATTTTTCTCTAACTGTGGAGTTTAATATGGATAGAAATTCCCTTTTCCCACATTTGTTCATATCTTTCCCACTCCCCATCTTTTCATTTGAACAACTGGTTCCACTCGTAGGTTAGCAAAGGCCAATGAAGCAGAGAGCAGATGGGCAGCATTTGACATGGGTCTCTCTTTTACTTACTGAAAAGTTATGAAGGACGGTGTTGTGCAAAATAAATTTTATTTCTTTTCCTCGAAGAGATTTGAAAATCAATTTGTAACATAGCTCTTGGAAATAGTTCTGGGATTTTACGTTTTTGTTTAGTTGGGGGTTTTCAGGGGTTTTTAATTTTTTTTTTCAAACTCTGTAATACTGGTTTTGTTATTCTGAGACCCTATTTGTCTCACCAGGAGCCACTTTTCACTCAAAGAAATGTGGTTTGGCCACATCTCTTCAAGGAATCTTAGCATCTCTGCGGTTTCTATGAACTCTAATGTTTTCAGGATATCTGCTCTGAAAATCGTGCATCCACAAGAACTGCAGCTCTCTGGCAATCCCTGGAGGTAAGCAAGTCTGCATTTTGAAGTGTGAGTAGGAACAGTGATGAAAACATGAACATTTTTGTACCACGTGTATGCAACTCTATTGAAAAATTTATCCAGTCTCTGGGCTGCTTCTAATAGCAAAGTAGAATGAAAATGTGCCTGGAAACATTAATTAATGAATGTTAATAAAATAATTAATAATATCTGGAGTAGTGGCAAAATTTGGAGCCACAGAAGAAGACAAGACCAAGTTTTGTCCAGACTTAAAGCTCTTGTAATGCAGAATGGATTTTTTTTTAATGCTAGCTCAATAATCTTAGTTTAGTTTTGATTTAAAAGTATTTACTTAGCAGTCTAAATTTTTTTCTGCCAGGTATGAAAAGCAGAGTAACAGTATTACAATGTTTGAGGCAGAATTTTGTCTTGGTGCCTTTCATTCCTTTCAGAAACTTCACTGACTTTTATTTCTTAAAACCTAGGGAAGGCCCTGATTTTATCTCCCACTAAGGCCAGCAGTGCCTTCACTGGATCTTCTACAACTGGATGTTCTACAACAGCAGCTCAACAAGTGCTTACATTTCACTGAAGGAAATGCAGCATAAGAAGATGTTTTCAGTTAAGCACAAAGTCACGTGTATTTGTGGAAGGAATGAATTTACATGTATGCTTAAGTGCTTTGCTGAAATAAGGCCAGCACAATAAATGTATGTAAAGATATCAGAATATAGGAGAAAATCCTCACCACACAGAAAATGAAGCAACATTCCTAAGTGTAGCATAGCTTTACTGCAGGATTCGAGGGTAAAAACATAAACTGAGAAGCCATCCTTGGCAAATCCGAGTGAGTTTTATGCGTGTATCTCTTTTGGTGTCTTTGCTGTTGTAAGCTGCTAAGTACATGTTGGTGTTTAGTTGAATTGAAATTTAGAGTTGCACATTTTGGAAGACCTTAATAAAGATGTCTTACTCTTTTAAGTAACCTTTTATTAACAATAATGACAAAAGCAACATTTTAAGATGAGAAACTCAGTTCAAAATTAATTTTTCACATTGAAGAGGAAATACTAAAAAATTTTCCTTAAGCCATTGCTATTACTCTCATTAAATGTACTTTTTGTAATATTTCTAGGAGATCCTGACTATGAATAATTTTATAATGAAACAGTGTCACAGAAGCAAGAAGGTGCTCCTTGTGTATATTCCCACCTTCCTAGTTCTATCTGGAATATGCTTGAGATTTTACAGGAGGACCAACCACTTCTTTTAAGGTTCAATCATCAATGGCACGAGAAAAGCATAATTGTTTGTGTTCTGTGGCACTGAAGCTTTTGGGTCTATAGACTTTGCCCAGATATTTATTAAGGCGTTTCATCTCAGGAGATGGATATTTTTAGGCTAATAGGGTGAAAAGAGATCCTAGTTTAAAAACTGTGTTCACAGATGAAATCTGGCTAGGTTACTTGATGATGACTAGAAGTGCAAATCTTCAAATACTTCTTATATTATTAGAATCATAGAATATGCTGAACACAGTTCAATTTGCCTTTTCAGGTTTTTTTCATAGACCACTAGACATTCTGACTTGCTTTCTGAAGCTGTATACACCAGTTTTAAGTAGTAATCATAATTTTCTTTGACCTTTGATCATGAACACTTGATCACTGGAGCCATGTATTTCAGCTAGAAATGGACTTTATCATTAGCCAAGAGGAGAGTGAACTCTCATTAGGTATGCAAATGTTATCAGTTAAAATTATTGAGATAGATCTTAGTGCTGTGACAGTTTGCACCGTTTTAAGTTTTTACAGAGTCATGGAAATGGGCATGAGATGGGATCAGTGGAGGTGACCCAGAAGATCCCCTGTTCAAAGCGGAACAATCTTGGGTAAAGGCTTGGCTGCATTTTATCGTAAACGTATTTGTGAGACAAACCAGAGCGCTGGCCCCAGGTCCTTCGCACGCATCCGCAGCAGTGAAGTCGGCACAAATACAGTGACTGTTTTCAAATATCATGCTTGGGGGGAATTAATGAAGAAATATAAGATCTTCTAGCTGTCGAAATTATGGAAGTACATAATATTAATTTCCTCCTTTTTATGCCGATTTAAGTTTGGTAGCTTTTTAATACAAAACTCAGAAACAAGCAAAAAACTGGAACCAGAATCCAGTATGCTCACTTTTAGCATGGAAGATTATTTAGTCATTGGTTTAATTAATCAAAGAGAAATAAAGAATTGTTTGATCACGGAGAAATAATATGTGGCATTACTCTTAACATATCCATTAATTCACTGAATGAAAAAAGACCATAGACAATAGCATGTGTTAAAACAGGGCTTCTTCACTAAAAATTATTATAAGTGACTTTATTACATCATTGTGCTCCCATTGTTTAGCTAAGAAAAAGTCATGTTAAATCTTTGTTGACTTGAAATAAAATTACAGCAGAACTGCACATGCATTATAATGTTCTTTGAACTAAAATATTTCATATCCAATTTTTTTTCATAATTCATGTGAGAAAGTTTTAATGATAAACTTTTTCTCTTGAAGTTGTTGGACTATTTTCATTTAGCCATAATTAAATATCACCTGAAAGCTAATGTTAATATTGGCAGGCAGAAGGTTATTTCTGTGGAGGAGGAGCAGTCCTGCAGTCTGTCAGTAAGTCGTGTCTTAAGAGAAAGGCTAACAGCATTATCCAAGAAAGGTGACACAATAGGTAAAAGCCTGACTGTAGTATAACTGCAGTCCAATTCTCCGTTTCCAATTGATCAGAAGGATTTCAAGTAGATTTCCCACCATCTTGTAGGGTACAAAACTTTTTATCTGGCTATTCAGAGTGATTTCTATTACTGCAGGCAAATTGATGTCCACTTTAAAGGCTAAGATGAATTTTAATGGCATAAATAATCAAAAAGGAGATAATTCAATACAGGACTAACATAACAGACTATTCTTTATTTGTAAAGCTCTTACTAGTATGTCTTATGAAGGACATCTTCACAGCAGCATATTAACTTCAGTTCAAGGATATAAATAATAATAACAACAACAATAACAACAATAATAATAATAATAGTATTGAGGCCACTGTAGGGTAAAATTCGGCAAACTCTGTACCATGCAGCTTTATCTGAGCCATTCCCTGGCTCACATATAGGCTTATTTCTATTAAGATAGAGACTGTGATCTCAGATCTTTGGTCTAAAGCAGCAGCTGCTATGATTAGTGTGGGTTTTGCATATAAACATCATCCTATATTAGAGGTATTTTTTTTAATAATTCTTTTGATATATGTTCATTGGGAATATGCCCCTTGATTCCTTTTCCAAGAGCATGCCATGGCAAGGGCTGCCAGGAATGCCACAGGCAAGGCAGCCACAGAACAAGCAAATTCTTAGAATGGTATTAAGGCAATTCTCTTCCATTGGCACCGGGAAGCTAGAATTCAGAGAAGGCCATCTAAAATAATCAAAGGATTGAGAAATGAGATCTGTAAGCAATGTTAAGAGAGATAAACATACGTGCTTTTCAGAAGAACTGGTTGAGTGGGAGGACAGGGAACATGAAAGCAATTTTATATAAAAACAGAGTGTAAAAATAGATATTCTAAAAGGAAAAACATCTTGATTTAATTAACTGTAGCTCACAAAAAAGGAGGAGTCCAAAGCCTGCAGATCTACACAGGTGGTGCTATTAAAAGTAGAATTTGTTCACTGCAAACAGTATGGAAAATAGTAATATATCATAAAACACAAAATAAAACCAAAAATGCACATTACCTACATAGACACAAACAAAACACAGACACACATATATAAGACAGATATATAAAGTGTCACATTGTGGATTCTCAGGATTGCATTTTTGTATTGTGTTTGGCATTTTACCACATTAATTTCTCTAAAACTATTGTACTGTTTGTCTTCTTTCTGTTTACACAAAAAACTTGTCTTTTATTTCTTTATCATTACTACAGGTTTCTTTTTCTATTCTGAGAGAATGGCCCATAGGGAAAAAAACCTTTGAAGTTAGTTAAAATGCATTTTTGGACATATGAATACAGTATGTGTTATAAACATTCATTAATATTATTAATATAGAATGATGAAGCCCATATAACTTAAATTCTGGGATTAACCTATCATTTTGCATTTTGTGGGCATTTTTTCTGCTACATTTCATGGGATTTAATGTCATCTTAACATGTCAGTTTATCATTTGATCAGTAACTGATTTTCAATTGATACAGTTTTTATTAAAAGATGAAAAGGCAATTCTTATAATACTATTTTTATATATTAGGTTACCTTTTACAATGTTTTGTAATGTTCACACCTAAATTGCAGAATAAGTCTATCATTTAAAAATTTAAACCAATTTTTTAGTTAGTTTATTTTCAGTGAATTGTGGTTACATGTGATTTTTATGACATTCATTCAGCTAAGGAGCAATTTAACATTACCTGTGAGCATTTAATATCTGAAATCAGGTTTAACTCATTTTTTGCACATTACAATGAGCAAAAGTTCTATCTCCTTAAGAGAGGTTCCAGAATCTTTACTCTCTCTGAATATCTCCCAATGGTATCTGCAACATAGCTAGCACTCCCTATATGGAGATTAAATAAAATAAAATTTATCCTAGATAAATATCAGATGGGGATCCTAAGACCCCCTTCAGGATCCATAATCAATAGTCAAGAAACTACTTTTTGTGCATTAGAATTAGAAATGTAAAGACATGTAAATACATAAGAAAGAAATTTGGTATTTTATTTAAGTAAAACTATATAAGTCACATATAAGAATATACATGGAAATTTTAGAAATATTTACTCGGCCCGCTTCCAATATTTTAGTTGATGTTGCCTTAAAGAATTTGAATTGGTCTAGAAAAAAATATCCAAAGTTGGTTCTTTATGTAAATTTCTGGCTGGAAGAGAGTACAAAGTAGTGACAGCATTATTTGTCAATGTCCTCCAGTGATTGTTAGCAATGCATTCTTGCACATATTGTTTCAGACAAAAAAATTAGTATTTTGCATTAGCAGAGGATAATTAGGCAATAAGATACAAAAGAGAGTAGGGTTATCATGAGATAAACACACACATGGGGTGTTATGAGGCACAGCCAAGTATCTGCAATCCCTCCAGGGTATGATTATCTCGTGATAACCGCACACCCTGGAGTTGCCTTATTGCTATTATAAAATATCTTTATTATAGGAAGAAATGCACATTTTTGTGCTGAAAGAAGACGAAGGTGGCAATTTAGAATGCTGAACAGCAGTTTCAGCTGAGCTGTGTGGTTTACACAGATTAATCTATCCCATTGGAATGTTTCCTCTGCCAAAAAATCGTTCCCTAAATCCAAGCAGTCATAATCTGTAGTGATGTGCAGCTATTTGGAGTATTTGACAAATTCCCTACTTGGTTCTTATGCTGTTCATTTGACTGCAACATATGCACACAACAATATGAAGAGATGGAGGGTGTGAACAGGACAGTGAACATTCTGAATATTTGATAATATTTCTAAAGTCCGGATTCTGCCATTTAACTTTTATGCAAACGCTGTGTAAACTCTGGAAAGCTTCAGAGAGTTGAATAATGCATCTAAAGCTAATTGAAAACTATTGGGAGATAGATGTTCCAAAATACAAACAACATCAGTAGAGCTTTAAAATCTGGGAAACTGATGAGCCAGAGAGAAGTGAGAAACCCCTTCCAAGTGGCACGGTTGTTTTTCTTCCAGGCATAGAGAGGTGATGCCATAAGGGAAAAAGCTGGATAAGTAGACACTGGCTTCTTTGTATAAAATTGGAGCTTTGCCCCTATCATCAGTGGACAAAGGCCATGAGAATACTTAGCACCAGTCCTTTGCTTAATAGCTTAGTCCATGTGAGAGGGCTCTCTGAATTTATAGCCTTGCTCCCTCTCTTTGTAGACACCATTTGGGAGTGAAAACAATTCGGTCAGGCTCAAGGTCGATGTTAACTGTTCTGGCAACGTGCTCAAAAGAAACAAATTTTGTCCCTATATCTGCATTTCAACAAGTGGTAGATTACTTGTATGTCCTGTTAGTCGCAGATTTTTCATGAACAGTTATGCCTAAGGATTTATTTCCATTCTGTCATTTAAGTATTTATGAAAACTATCATCATATTCCAGTGCAACAGAGAGAACTTCAGGGAGCATTCTGTTTCTGTAAGTTTGTATTATTATTGAACAAGTTTTACGAAGAAATAAGTACTGAAATAGCTTATAAATTGTGTGTTAAAACATAATCAATATTTGTATTCATGTTTGGGCATAAAAACACACAAAGAAAGCCTTGTAGAATTTATTTCTGCTTAGAAACTTGTACTTTGGCCTTCAAAATGTGTCAGCTTTAATTTAAGATTGGTGTTTAATACGGAATATGGAGATCAATGCAATTGATTTGATTGAATAAAAAAGTCCTTGAAAGGATATATGGTGCACATTTTTAAATGCAACAAGCCCAATAATTGGTTTAAATGTAAAAATAAATTGTATCTAGAGATATCTATTCCAGCCAGGGGTGATGTTTTATTGGTTTTTGCATTTCACTAACTGATGTGCTTTCATGTAAAATCAATATTTTGCAGTCGAATATATTTTTGCTTTGTTGTGTAGTTCAGTTCATTTAGCTAAAATATAATTTTAAACATGGTGTAACTAACCTCCATGTTACAGTAAACCTTTTGTGCAGAAATGAAGGGAAAATGTAAAATACACTTTTAGCTTCCTGAATATTCTGTGGAGTCCCTTGCATAATGTATAGATTTTTCATGTGCTTCTGCAGCATTTTACTTTGCTAACTCTCAGCCTTTTTAATTAAGTCCCTAGCCATTCCTCTGCAAGTAATTGCCATCTGTGGAATATTAGACACCATTTCAAGTGATGCATGCATACCCGCTTAGCAGAGTTGTGTAACACTAGGCATCATACTTTCTACCTGTACTGAAACTGAAAATGTATTTGCATTCAATTTTTTTTAAACCTATCATGAAGATAAATCTATTTCTCCATTTAGGCAATGTTGACATTTCTAATACAACTGAAAATCAGCTTTTTTAGAAGAAGCCTACAACTCATACAATTAATCTTTTTTTTGTTTTTCTTTTTAATTATTATGTCTTCCTCACAACTAGGGAGAGCTGAAGTCAAAAATGGAATATGACATATCTCTCTTTATACATTACTTAAATGATCAGGGAAATTCCACAGCCACTACAGAAAATGTCAGTGAAGGCAGAATGTTTTACAAGAGAATTCTAATGGATACAATTCTTCAGTTCAACAGGATACAGTCAATACAATTAGTTTTAAATGGCCATTAAACATCTGCTGGTTTTCTTAAAGTTTGTACCTCTCTCATCATTAAGGAAAACAGATTATTTGAAAAAGCTGTTAGTGTCCAAAGGAGAAATTTATTTCAAAGATTTATTTCAATGTGGTTTCATGATGTAGTGATTGAAGAAGCCGAATGAAGAAAAGGAATTTTTGCATGTACTATTCTAGGGAAGCAGACTTTTATGGTTTTTTGTCCCCAAACTCCAAATTACAGTGCTGTGTTTTTATTTTCCCTACTGCAGGATGCTGAATAGAGATAGGGTATTTCTAATCTCTTCTTTCTCTCAGTGGTCTTGAGGAAGTAGGCAAAATTCTGTGGATTGCTTTGCAAAGTTGTAATTATTGTAGAGACCCACATTTCCACATTAAGAAAAAAAAATTGTTTTCTGCACCATGAAGTTTGCATTCAGAAAATTGGTATTTCTAAGTACTTCTTCCAACCCTACAATTCTGAAACACTCAAAAGGTTAAAAAAAAAAAAAGTAATAGAGAAAGTAAATATATGCACTGCTTATTGAATTCAACAGAGTAGAGAATTTTTTCTGGACAAGTGATTTCATAGACCAGTTTTACACTTTTTAGTCATGCCTTAAAACAATTGAGCACATGCCATAAACATCAAGTTGCTGGAAAATGAAGACTCGTGAACCATTCAGAACCCAACTGAACTAATATGTTGGAATGTTATAGCTTCAGAATATGTGAAGTGAATTCTAAGCCTGCTTGTGAGCCACTTTGGTCAAGCAGTTTTTGAAAGATATTTGCATAAACACATACATTCTTTCAAACAAAAGATTACCAGGACATGGAATGCTGGTTTTTAGATTTTGCTAAAGAAAGATAAATAGGCTTGAATCTGTTTAAATCAAATCTTTAGCAATATTTAGGACTATTTGGTTTGGGATGTATTATTTGGCTACTTATGCAATTCAATATGTTTGAGATGCTGCATGTCTGTTAATGTCATCGTAGACAAGAAATTATTTTTCTCCTCTTGTCTTGGCTAAAAAGTAACAAACAAAGAAGCTGAATAGGAAACTTAGATTGATGAGGGCAATGGAAACTAGAGAGAAGAATATTCTAATAGATGTCATGAGAAAAAGAAAGCATTGCAAATTACACCATTTGCCTTAAAAAACGACCTATTCAGTGTTACAGAATAGAATTCAAATGGATGATTTTCCCAGAAGAGTATTCAAATGGAAGATTTCCCCAGAGTATAAAGACTTCTGGCACAAGTTCTTAAAACTATCAAGGCAAGGGCAATGAAATTTGTAAAGGTCTATAGAAAAACTAAGAATTAGGAGGAAGAACAATGAACCAAGAAAGAAAAAATTTTGAAAGCAATCCCTCTTTTTGATTTTATTTTTATGGGGTCTTATTTGGGGTAGGGGTCAAGGCTAAGGGAAAAGTATAATCCATCTAATAATAGTGTTATACCAGGAAAGAGATGTCATGTTGAGAAATATATTTTACTACTCTCACATCCTATCAGCTGCTGGTACTGCACCCTTCACATCTCTCTTGGTGGTGGCATTCAACAGCTCAGGAAACATACTGTCCAGAAGATATATATTTTATATATGCTCTAGCACAAAACAATGGCATCTTCGACAATGACCTACTGCTTAAATTTGGTCAAAGTTTTGTACCTTTATAGAGTAAGAAGTCAGCTAAAGCTAAAGGCCAAGCAACAAAACTATGTCATATTTACTGTCATGCAAAGTCTGCCAGCTGGTGGATTAGCTCACAGTTCATTTCTGGAATCTGAAAAAAGGCCATGAAATAAGATTTTTCATCACTAACAATAAAGTCAGGACAGCACCAGTGACTGAAAACTATCATAGTGGTAAATCTTGCATTCACCACAACTTCCACCAACTGAAGCTCCATTTCCTACTCACGTGAATGTAGATGCTAGGGAAAAGATTTCAGTTAAAAGAAAGTATTCCATCAGATACTTACACTGGGTGTTTTTTGGGGGGCGATAATTGATTGAAAGAAAAGCTTTGAATTCTAATTAGGAGTATCTAGAAAAGTTTCTAAAGTGTGTGTGTTAAGGAATATTTACAATTACAAGGGAAATAAGTAAATCTACTTAAAAGTGAGGCTCACATCTTTTGCACAATTTCTTCCTCTTTCTCTTTTTCTTCAGAGAGTAAAACTAGAAAGCTGGGTGGAATCCTTCGCTTCTCCATGGACTGCGTTATTTAACTCCTTTCAGGAATGCGAAGACCTTCTCAGTATCCTACACTCCAAGGTTCATCCATTGGAAGACAGACACATTGGAAGACAGCTGTCAGCTATCTTGTTTTTTCTTCTAAATGGATTTTGGCATCAGTGAATGTTCTGTAAATGTATCATATCTTTACATGGGTCTTTTCCATCATTGGAATGTATACCATGATTTCTTTGTAAGCACTAACCATATTTCCTTGCAGCCTCAATAGCCATGCTTGAAAGTCTGCTCTCAAAAGACAAGGCTTTCCATTTCTTTAATAATCTTTGTTTGACAAATATCTTGCAATGTAGAATGATCTGAATTATCTAGATTTTAATGAAAATGAAGTCTAGTGCATTTCTTTTATCTATGAGAAGTGTTTCCTTTTTGTCTTTATAGGCTATAATTTTGGTAAAACCACACAGCATTTCAACCTACATACACTTTATATCTAAATTTTTAGTTCTTTTTCATAAAGTCTTCCCTTCCTCATTTCATAATTAAATAGCATCACACTTGTTATTTTCCTTCTAAAAATATCACCCTCCTAATTTCATGTATAGTTCTTTCAGAAGTCTGAGAGGGAGATTATCCTGTTCTCACTAGACAAACACATTGGATTCCAGGGAGAGCAGCCCACAAATTCATGAGTGATGATGGCATTTTTTGGTACAAACCTACTGCACACAGAAAAATACCTGACCCGGTCAGGATAAAGTCTCTGATCGATACAACAGTATTAACAGTGAGAGTTTTTGTTTCCACATCAAAGCTTGATCCCACTAGCATGCTTGCTTAGGAATATGTTAAAGAGAAGGAATAATGACAAGAAAGACTATTTTATCATGTGTGAGGTTGAACTGTAGACCTGATACCCAAAAATGCGAGTCATGCCTCTTCCTTATACTGAACTGATCAGATGTGCAATAATTCAGGAACTGTTCAGAAATAATTTTGTCCATTCATTTATACTAAAAGGCTTTTGTGCTGTGATATATGAAAGATAAGGATAAATTTCCTAAACAAACCACTAAACACCATCAACTTTCCACTTTCATCTTCTTCCTTTTAAAAGTAGAAAAAATGCAAGCGGGCACCGACTGGACTAGAAGACCATGATACTGAAATGGTCTTTTTTCTTCTATTTCTGCATATTTGTATTCTCGGGTATAATTGTGCAGTGGTTTTTCAGAGTTAAAGAATTTGTCATTTAAAAAGGAAATAGTTATCTCTGTAATGGCTAATTAATCAAGTCAATTGAATGGATGGATTTCTCAGCAGGGACTGTTGATCCAAGGAGAGAGTTTCCTTTGCTTCCCATTCTGTAGCCAGAAAAAAAGCCACTAGTTTGTATTCAGATCTCAGTGGAAATATTGCTAAGAAACTTGAGAAAGACATATAAGTTTGTAAATCAGGTTTTAAAATGTAAAAATACAGTTTTCAGTGGCAATGATTTCCTGCATATCCTTGGCAAAAGTGTTGGTTTCAGTGGTGATGCATCAGGGAGAGATTTAGTGGAGAAGGAAAAAGAAGTTGGACAGTGTTGCTTTCATAACCACTGAAATGTAGTCTGACTCAATAAAACAAGGAAAATTGCTGTGCTTCACAACCCAGGTCACCCAGGTGATTAGGTCTTAAAATTTTCATATCATCCACATTCCTTTAATAATTATTTTTTTCTAATACACCTAGGATGAAGAGATTTTTATGGACATTGATGTACATATTGCAGTATCTTCAGCTGAAACTAGAGAAACTCATCTGTAATTCTTAATACTATACAATTGCAAATCACAGTTACTAGAAAATTCATTTCAAACAAACCTATAGATAGCAACTTTTCTAGCAAAGGAATTTATGGCTTATGTTTTCTAATTAATAAGTCATTTTACATTTTATTTATATACGGTTTTCAACAGCCACCATCTGTTTATGTATTCAGTACTAAAAATTATTATTTCATTTGCAGGATGTCACATGCTAAATTCCCAATTAATAAATGTAATTGACAAAGGTAATAAACAAATGGCATAGGTGACTTGGCTCAAAATTAACTCTGATGATACTATATTCTAAGTGTTTCTTTAGAACAACTATCTTACATATGTCATAGTGGTTTTTTAGAAAGAATGGACAGAACAGAAACATGAAATTAATCTATTTTAAGTACGTGTATATTTGACTGTATAAAGCTCCAGTCATAAATAGGATAGGGCTTTCCAGGTACACCAACAGACAAAAGACAGAACGTTACACAGTGGTTGGCCATTTTTCAGTTTTGAAACTTTTCTTCCCTCCAGCCATGAGCTGCAATGTGCTCTGATGAATATAGCAAAATTAGTTGCTTCTTGTGACAATTATAGGGGACAAAACCCCCTCATTGCCATCACTGAAGCAGCAAAATTGATGACAGAATTGACAGAAAATGTAACATTTCCTCAACATCTTATCTTCTTTAATGGGGATATTTGCAGTAACATTGATTGTATGAAGAACACTATTTTCTCGATTTGTGGTCTAGATATTGCGACACCTAGGACTGCTAAGATTGATCTACATCTGACTTAGATCAAGCAGATCCCCTGTGGTGCTTTGCCTAGTCTTATTACCTCTGTATGCTGCTATATGGTCTGCCTTGCTCAGGGAGGATTGTTGGGTTTTTTTCCCACCTGGGTTACATGCTAGAAGTTGAAAGTGGGCAGGAAAGGTGGGTTTCAGCTCCACACCTTTGCCATCCTTGTCCCTGCACTGCTATTCACAGTTGGTGGCTCTAAAAGTTCAGGTGTCATTGGTCTGGTGAAGAACAGCCCCTCAGTGCTGGCTCAGCGCAGCTGCTGATTGCTCTGTCACACACTGTCATGATTCCCTCACTGTGCGTCAAGACTCTGCTGCAGAATGAATGCTCTAATTCACAATGAAAGCTGCAATCACAAGGCAAAATGGAAATGATAATTTGACACCGACAGATCCCCAAACTGGCATTGACTGTGCAGAGATTCCCCCACCTCCTTTCTTCCGCTGTCTCCTTTTTGTCACAAGGACAAACTTTGGCATACCCAGTCACTGTTATTGACAAATTACCTGTGGCTGATACAACAACAAGGCAGAAGGCAGAAGCCACTCCCTGTTTGGAATTTGAGTGATAGTAACGAAGAAAGTTATGGTGTTTGAATGCTGCTTCTGTCAATGTCACAAACACAGCAGTCATTTTTGGACCACAAAACAGAAATAATTTTTTTAAAAACCTGTTAATATTAGTTTGAACTTTAAAAGGCTAGATGAATGCACTAATATATTTTGAAGGTTCCAGTGCAATAATGTTGTCTGACTTGCACAAACAGATCAGAGATTTCATTCCGTTTTCCCTCAGCAGACAGTAACCCACAGAGGCATAACAGATTGTCTTTTGGAAACCAGCCCATTTTGATTTAAAGATTTCAAGTGATGAAAAGATTACTGTATCACTTGAAAAATTGTTGCAATAGTTAATTGTCCTCACCATCAGAAATTACCTTTTCTTTCCAGTTTGGGCTTTGCTGACTTCTACCTCTCATTGGACATTATTCCTCTGTCTGCAAAATGAAACAATGCTCTAAAACAAGTTCTTTTTGGATAATAACAGACCACAGAAAATGCTTTTTTCTTTTAACTTCTGTGACTATTTCAATAAGCATTTTTCCTAAAGGAAAAAGATGAATTTTGACCAAATACAATGAGATAAATAGTCAGCCAGCCAGGAACGCCAATCTCATCTTATATTTGGGAGTAAATTATTTTTTTTAACATCTTGTTTAATTATTTCCTTCACTAGTATATGACCTTCATTTACCTGTTTGTCTATGGGTTGCTCAGAACACATTTGATTTAGTATTATGTGCAGAAAAAAAATGTCTGAAATATTCGTTTGGGTTTGGGGTTTTTTTAACTAACAACTACTTATCAGTGAATGTGCAAATAGAGAATATGCATATAAAAGAAATTTTTTCATTGCTTGACTTGATGATTTTTAGTGAAAGGTTTTGTATTCCCAAAGCACAATATTTTTTAATTTTTTTTTTGTAGTGGAGGGAGGTATAGTGGTGTAGTGCTGGTATCTTTTATGCAGTATCTTGTTCAGAGATCTAGGAGAGTTCTCAGATGATAAATCAAAATTAGTTTCCAAATTTAGTCTTTGGTTTTATCATGCTTAAATCTTCCTCCACAAAGAAAATCCAGTTCATTTGATAAAGTAAGTAGTGCCAAATGTATGAGAATTATAAGTAAATCTGTTTGAGACTAAACCTTTTCTTTCTGCTCTGTAGATTTTAAACATTGTGGGTTTCAGCAATATGTTTAATTTCTCCACTTCTACTTATAATAGGATTGTTGAAGATTAATATTTATCAGGCAAATTACTTGAAAGCAAGGTAGCAAGGTTTAACTTTACATTCTAAAAATTTCACCTTTCATATGCTGCAAGATTCACTAAATTTTGTCCCTTTTATTTACTGTAGTGTCAGTACTGGCCAGCTCACCTTGCAGTTGCCTAAATAGTAGTTGCAATTTACCACACTGAGTAATATGATGCCACTGAGCCCTCTAAATGGTCTTTGCTATACCATGAAGAAAGTCAGTTCTGGTAGAATCTGTATAAATATTTGTGTATAAAAAGAAATTCTAATGTGCTGTATGGATAAGGAGGGGTTCATGGAAAGAATTGATCATCCATATTGAGGATATATCTCCTCCTAATATAAACATCAGTTACAATTGGATCAGAGAGCAATATTTATCCTAATGTAAACCTTATCTAGAATACAAATTACACATTGAGCAAAATTTTATTATTGATATGGCAAAGTACTTTCTTTTTTTAAGTATCAATACATTATTTATCTTGCTTTTAAAAATTCTTTTCTATCTTTAATAAAAGCAGTAAAAAATTTTTATGCAAAGATAGCAGAAGATGACCTGTAACTGTTGTCCTAGTAGTCAGTGAATTTAATAGTGTGAAAAGCTGGAATTTAATTTCCTTTTCTATGCTGCATTTTTTAAACAATTGGTTGGCATATTGTAGTACCCAAATCTCTGACCAAACATGCTGCTGACAAATGGACAAACATCTTATTTGAGAATGAAAGAGGGATTTGGCTCATTTTCAGAGCAGGGCAGGACTGTGAACTCTGTGATATGCTTAAGATTTTCACAGAGAAAAGCCTTTCCAAATAAGAGTAGTGGTTTTTTTTAGGTCTGGATCTCCCTGTGAGTCTATGCTTAGGAGGTATTTTACAGATTAGGTAGTCATGGTTCTGTTCTGCACATTGTGGTGGGAAACCCCTCTGTGATCTCCTTAGCTGCTGTGTACCAGCTGCTGCTGCCTGTTGTGAGTGAGCTGTTCCCATGTGCTTCCTCCTCTTGCTGAGCTATCAGTTTCCAGTCATGAAAGCAGATTCACTTCTTAGCAGATATATCACATTAATTTCTGTTGCTCAGCTGAGTCATTACATAATGTAATTGTTGGCCTTTAATAAATCAGTTTGGGTTTTTTCCATATATTCACATTTTAATTCCATTTCCAGCAATTCCATCTAGATCAGTATACTAAACATATGCATGAAGCTAAAAAAAGTCTAAAGCCACGTGGTGTCAACAATTTTCAAAATCAGGAGATGAACCTAGAGAAGAAAAATAATTAGACAAGAACAATAGTACATGACAGAAACTTTTAAAAGGTCATGAGATTGTATTGATTCAAGTAAAGCCAAGGCTTTTGCTTTCAAAAGTGAACGGTATGTAGCTGCTCATTTAATTTGTGAGAAAAATGTTCCATTTTAATGTACAGCAATTGAAATTATATATATATATGTATAATTTTATATATGAAGAATATTTATTACAAAAGAAAATGGTCATTTACACGTAATACAACCACAGTTGTGGGGTTTTTGTAGTACAAATTCTGCCACAACACAAGCAAGCATTGCAGGCCAGAGACAATAATTCAGCGTGAGAGCTCCCTACTTTGTGAATAAATCAAGGACTTCAGTTAGGATAGAACTATTCAGCCAGGCTCAAAGGAGAGAAAGCACAAGGGATAAATCACAGAGTATGCTGCAGTATCCTGGCTTCTCAAAATTTTCACAAACGGAAAACACTGGGTACTACAATTGCCATTCAAAGTAATACACCATTCAATGCCTCAATTGTCACATAAAGTCATGTTTTGCATCATTTACTGCCAGATGTCGTTGCTCCTGAATGATGTCTTTCAAGAGACAATGCCTGATATTCTAGATCGCTGTTGTCCCAGGGCAGCACAGAGTACAAGATACAGAATCTCTCGGCTCTGGAAAAATAATGTGTCATAACAATCGGGCAGAACCTTTAGAATTAGCTTTACTGAAGCAATTTCAACAAAAATATTACTGCCTAGCATTCTAATTGGTAATTACAACTCAAAACATCAACTTGCATATATTGTTGGATTCAACAAAGCTTTTCACAATGGTGTTTTTCTCCTAGAAAAAAAAAATTTCAAGAGAACCAAACTTCCTTTGTGATTGCCATTATATTTCACTTCGAGGTGTTTTTGAAATATTTTATATATAGAAACATCTTTTCCTGAAATAATTTAAATTACAGTAATTTCACGACTATAAGGCGCACTGGATTATAAGGCGCACATCCAGATCTCAATCAAAATTTTAGGCTTTAAGGTGTGCCTTATAGTCGTGAAATAACTGTATATAAGTTGTTTCCCCTTCTTTTCTTCATAGATGAAATTTAGAGAGGTCAGTTTCATTAACAAAAAATGCTGACAGTAAACTATACCAAGTCCTGTTACTGGGTGGAAACAACAAATTGTATAAAATAGTCAGAATTAGGAGAATGTGCAAATTTCTTCTTGAAAATAACTCAGCATTTTAACAGGTTCTTTGTTACATTTTGAATTGGTTAGAATTGTCCAGCAGGAATTTCAATGAGCTAACAGGAATTCTGAATCTTCTGGAAAAATCTTCATTAAATTAAATATGAGCCTTCAAATAAATATCTGGGAATCAGAGGAACAGCAGTTAAGCTAACTTGGTAAAACACTAGTTAAAACAAACATGAAGGAAGTAAAGACATCAGTTTTCTAAAGAAATATTTCAGGTAGACATTCATCCCTTTGGTTGATTTTTGCATTGTTCTGCTTCTTATGTGCTGGATAAAATTTTCAGAAAAAAATATCAGGACTCAATCTCCTCCTCCTTCTCCACTTCCAAGTATTTTGCCTTTTGACCTGTGTGTTTATGAAACACATTCAATTGTCTTTTTTCTTTTTTTAAGATAAAATTATTATGAAGGAAACTTGGAGAAAGAGTTCTAGAGTACATTTATGAAATCTGACATATTGCTAATATTCATGACACTGGTTCCTTCCATTAATAATCCTAGTCCTTCTGAAATTAATTTGTGTACTGTATTTTAGAAGATATTTCCAAACTTAGTTTTAACATCTTATTGTTATGCTTTTGCACTATGGACCATATCTCTTCTCCCTTAACTTTTATAAACCTTATTCTAGAAGGACTTTAAAATCTATCCAATGATTACATTACTATGACACTAATTTTTCATATTTTCTATGTAATTTATCATATATTTCCAATTTTTTGATAAATGCTTGCCAAAAATTTTTTTGGAAACTATTCTGGGCATTTGGCAGGAATTCATATATTTCGAAAGATTTTTTTCAGAGATAAATATAACTATGATACACAGGTAACTTTCATTATCTAGGACATACATTCCTCTTAGTTGAAGAGAAATGCTTGCACATCCCTATCCAAATGTTTATACAATATCATCTGAAATTATGGTTTCTGTTTACATTCAAGCTGCCAATCAAACATGATTCCACAGACAACAGTAATTAGCTGTGTTACCCAATTAGAAAAGAGAAGAAAATATCTTGTTGGCACTCACAGTATAACTTGACAGACAGCTTGAATATAACTTGTATTTTGAAAAGGTTTATGTTGGAAAAGAAAAAAAAAGGATTTTCAATAACTAATGAAGTACTGCAGAAATTTACTTTTTTATAGTTGAAAAGCTAGTAAAAAAGGATTTAAAATATTCATTGTCAATCAACGTCTTTGCAATCTGAATGCATACATTCCATTTTTACCATTACATTAACATTCTTGTCCATCTGTAACTTTATATTTTTGCTGGTTTTGACTGGGATAGAGTTAACTTCATTCACAGTAGCTAGCGTGGGGCTGTATTTTGAATTTTTTCTGGACACCCAGTTGATAATATAGACATGTTTTGCTATTGCTGAGCAGGGCTTACACAGAGCCAAGGCCTTTTCTGCTTCTCACACTGCCAGGCTGATGAGGGACTGGGGGTGCTTGGAGGTTGGGAGGAGACACAGCCAGGACAGGTAACCCCAAATGACCACAGGGACATTCCACAGTGTGTGGCATCGTGCTCAGTGTGTAAAGTGAGGGGAAGAAGGAGGAAGGAGGGGACATTTGGAGTGATGGTGCTTATAACAATGACCCCTGGTGGGTCCCTGCTCTCCTGGGATGGCTGAACACCTGCCTGCCCATGGCAAGTGAGGAATGAATTCCTTGTGTTGCTTTGCCTGTGTGCTTGGCTTTTGCTCTCCCTGCTAAATAGTCCGCATCTCAGCCCATGAATTTTCTGGCTTTTACCCTTCTGATTCTGCAAGGTACTTGATGCTCGGTGGCAGGCTAGGGTTAAACCATGACAACAGTAATGGAAAACTCTCTCCATATCCCAGAAGAACCTTTCTTAAAAATTGAAATGTTTGGCTTTTCCAAATGTTGCATGTGTGAGATTCTGGGACAGACTTGATTCAAATAAAAAGAAATGGCCAATTAATATGCTGACTGAATCTAATCAAAATATCCATCAAGGATTTTTTAAAATGTTTGATTGTTATGAGACTTGTAGCCACAAGGAATTTAAATATAAGTATTTTATAAAATTAAATTACTCTTTTTCTTTTGAAGCAAGACTTTTACCATCTTAGAAAAAAACTTCAAAATTAAAAACAGAATGCTGAAAGATAGAAGGCTTTTTATATTTCAAAGTGTCTTGCTAACAATCTTTGAGAATTTGAGAAGGATCAGGAACTTTTATTTTCAGAATGTTTGGTACCAATGATACTGAGTCATTTAGGAGACTTGCTTGTGCACTATTTGTTTGTTGGCGACATCAAAAGGGACATCACTCTATTCCTTTTTAATCTGAGGATTCCACTAAGATTTTCTTAGGCTCATTGGAATGTAGCATGATATTTCATTTTAAACATATGAATCCTCATTTTAAACATATAAATAATCTAAAAGCATATATAGGTCACATAGATGTGAAACCAATCATGGATGCTTTTTTCCCTATTAAAAATAATTTCTAATGCAAAGTTAAAACTTAGGATGCACTTATCAGAAGACTCTCAGTAAAGCTTAACTGAGTTGCCTAAGCGTGTGAATGTAGACTTCAGTTTAAAGGGACTTTGAATCATGCAGAGAAACAAGGTGGTCTTACTGCTGAAAAGCTTCAAAAGGATTTTGGAGGGGAGTGTATTCACACAGAAAGGTAAAGCACTTTACATAACAAGCCTTACATTCACACCTTTCAGCTATTTTGGTTTTAGCTTTCCCAAGTTCCCCAGGTTGACATGCCCCAAATTCATGCATGTCTGTGTAAAGTGTAAGTCTGTTGCTGCTTTTACAATGTGCTTTGACAAATCGTGAAGAGACCAAATCTTCTGTAACAAATTCTTTAAGATTCTTATTTTTAAACCACATTCTAAACAGGAATCCAAACCTATCCAAATCACTGATATTTTGATTTTCTTAGTATTTCCTTGTTAGAAGTAGCTTTATCCTTTGTCATAATTGTTATAATTAGGAGCAAGATTTAGATTCTTTTTCAAAAGGATAAAACTACTGCAACATTTTGCTTATTGCCTGGACAATGCACTATTAATTCCAATGAAGTCTTTTTGACATTAAAATGGATTTGCACTGAAGGGCAAACATCACGTCCATATGCATCCAGACTGCATTCTAATCCATCACATTATACATTTATAGGTGTCTACCATTGCTGGATTGCTAAAACACTCAGCCATAAAAAAATGTCCATATGAAAAGCTGGTTTAAATTTCATGCATTTTTACTTACAAAGTGTCTGGTTAGATGAGCATGAGCTTCTATGAAAGAAATCCTTTTGGAACATGAATATGTAAGAAGCTATGAAAATTACATGAACAGCAGTTTCTGTATTACCTTCTCTGTATTCTTTGCTGCTAGGTGAATTTTAGACTCAACTAATTTGCAAATATAATTAAAATTCTTTTCAAAGTTTTATGGCATTGCACATTAGTAAATAAGAACACTACCTTTCTTCTTGATGTAAAAATGTGTGCATAGTTGATTTCCTAGATGAGGAAAAAGATGGCTTAGTGGATGATAAAGCATCAGCTGTGAACTTACTGTATATACTAAAATTATTCATCCTGGGGTAAATTTTCAATAGCAATGTGAATGGATGCATAGCCACAGCTTTGATTATTTGTTAATGGGATTTCTATGAGTGCCTTCCATTCATGCTCTAGAAAATTATCCCCTACTTGTCTGTCATAAAAGTCTGCTTTGTTTCCTTATTTATTTGTTTACTTCGGAATATGAAAAGTCACGACTTAGAGAGCGTGGTAGGATGGCTTGGTTGGAATGTCTCGAACCTCAAAGATCATCCAATGCCAGTCCCTCTGCCATGGGCAGGGACACCTTCCACTAGACCAGACTGCTCAGAACCCCATTCAGCCTGCTTTATATGTTGAACTATCTCCCAGAGGGAGAAAATAATCCTGAACTAAGTTTTTCAGCCTTTGCAGCTGATTTCAAAGCAGTATTTTCCACTTTCTGTAAATAGAATTAGTACCACTAACAAAATAATGAATAGCTGAAAAAATAAGACGTGACAGATAAAGTATTATGCATAAAAGGCCATTTTAAAAAAGTAATATTATTTATATAAGAGATTTTAAAAAATACTGTGAAAATATATTCTGTTATAGTATAATGTGGTATAATGTGACCTAGTGGTATAAAAAAAATATATACATTCCTGTTTCAAATATTTTGCTTGTGAAAGATAATGCACGTACATCTGTCTTACAATACTAATCTGTCCCAAAAAGCTAATAGAAAAGTATATTAAATTTAATGTTGTTCTTTATTCTCAGTAAATAGACATACTGCAAAGTTTTACTTCACACAGTGTATCTGGGTTCTGCAGAGGCATTGTTTGTTCATGGGATAAAAAAATGCAGACTTAATACTTCTTCAACATGGAAAACACTCTTAATGCTGAGGTCTTCCACAGAAAAGGACAAGGTCTAGTTGATGAAGTGCCTAAGAAAGTTTCCACTTGGGGAGAATTAGCTTTTCCTTTTTTGATTTCCTGCTGATCTCCCTTTCTATTGTTCTTCTCCTTAAAAAGGCTAAGAATTTAGATCACGAAGCCAGCTGAGGTGTACAGCCAAATGGAGCTGTACACAGAAAGTTCTTGCGGAGATATGCTGCCCCTGCTTGTCAGCCTCCCAGCTTCAGTGCATAACATCACAACTGGTATGTTAGGAAAGCCCAAACAGAACAAAAATGTAGAGGGATTAGCTGTTAGGCCACTTCTGGTTTTGTGGGATAGAATTATGGAAAAGCCTAGCTGGTGATTTTATTAATCTTGTCTTCATCCTTCCCCCAGTGTGTCAGAACCTGACCCCTCAAAGAGCTGGAATGTCAGGGAGCCAGCGCCTCTCCCTGCAATTACAGCTTTCATTCTTTTTGCATGATCACTGTATTGAGAATTACAGTATATAAATACCAAATAGTTGAATTTCTAATTACAAATTAATGGTAAGGGCAGAATGACAAAAAAATATAAAAAGTCAGGATACTGGTAATGCATTCATATTATAGCCAGCAATGTACAATTTCTAAATGTTATATATTTGGCCTTCCATATCTCTCTTATGTGTTTAAGATTTCAGAGATTTTATCAGATGTCTGGATTTTAGTAATTAAATTATTTGGGCTAATTTTTTGTATTATTCAGGAAATTGAAAATGATGTTTCGATAAGTTCCAGTTTCTTCACTTTGCCTAGGTAGAGCAGGTTTTCCTGCGTAGCAAAGTTATCCAAATCTCAGACATCTTTTAGATTCCTTTATCAGCTCTTTTGGGAGCTTTCTTGCAAGCATTTGAGGATGAAATGTGTTTGAATATTGGAGAAACCCATCAGGTGAATTGCAAAAACTTAGTCAAAAATTCATACTTAAAAGGCACAGCAAGGGAAGATGAAAGAGAGGGTATATGTCATACAATGTGCTTGGGAAATAACAAATTAAAAACCCATGAAAAACCCATGGTCCATGATTGTTGCAGACCACAGGACTAGTAATTGGGAAAAATTACAGTGGGCACAAAACAATCAAAAATTCTTTTTAGATCTGTTCTGAACAAAAATTATTGACATACACTGATTGAAGTAACAGAGTATGTTGTCATATTTATTTTGCCAAAGTGTTGAAAACTGCTGAAAGATTTTCGGTAACCTAAAAGCAAGTATCCTCCAGTGTATGTTTGTTTTCCTTTGTGTCATGTAACTCAGCATAATCTGATTGTAGATTCTTTTTTTTTTAAATTGTTTTTGAGAAGGCAGTAGCAGTGAGAAAAATACATAGTAATTTAACTTTAAGCATGTGACCTTTCTTAAGACATATCGGGAAAAGTGTTTCCAGGGATGGAATACATATAGTTTCAAGTGAATGTTTTGGTACATATTAAAAGATATAAACTCATACTGAGCAGAAGAAATTCTGTTCAGCTCAGCCAGCCAAAATACAACAGACTGAACAGGAAAGCACTAATATTTTTTAGATGCGTAATGTTCTTGCAAATGGCCCATGCTGTGCTAATAAAACTATTGTGACTGGGAGCTTTTGCAGAGAGAACTGACAGATGAAGCAGAGTTAAGTACTTTTTCAGACAAGCTACTACAGTAAATCATTAAGGCGCACAAACAATCATCCTTCATCAGCCTGGGATTTGTTTTATAGCAATTGCAAATCGAAAACAATGTAAACAAACAAATCGACAACTAATGAACATTCCCCCACTGCTCACTGTAAATAGATCTACAACTTTAGAAGAACACTTTATCCAACACATTGTCAACTCATTGTAAACACATCTACAACTCATAAACAACTCATTACCCAGTATGTTGTCACCTCATTGCAATTAAAGTTGAATGCTAACTGTACTGCATTTCCTTGACTAAATCAATTCAGAAGCATGGAAGAAAATGTCTAGATGTATTAGTCCAATAAGTTGCAAGACTTTTACAAATATCTTCACAGTGTAATTGGAGTTTCTTTTGCAGTTTTTAATGCAAAAAATTGAAAAAATTTGCATCACTTCCTATTCTAGCTTACATCTAGATTTATTCAGTTAGGCTTACAATTTACATATAAGAGTTTCTATAGAAATTTTTTAAATGAGAAAGCATTCCCCCAAAGGTTGTAAAACTCACAAGTTTCCTTGGAATTGTTATGCATAAAATATATTTGACAGTCTTATTTATTTATTCATTTTTTACTGGCTTACTTTCTCCACCACTAGAAGTTTCTACCTTCTTTTTAAAGTATGATAGGTATCAATTGGATGTGATTGCTAATGAATGAACTCCAATACCTATTAAAAATAGTTTCCTTATAGAAAAATCATTTATCTTGAAGAAAACATGCCTAATAAGTTTTCTGTGTGGTGAACATAAATCTGAGGACATCTGGGTTTAAGAGCAAAGTTCACATACATTAGAATGCTGATTGGGGCACAGCTTATGAGAACTGGAAGCACCTGAAATTGCTTCCACAAAGTTTTCTGCTGATTTTCATGTACCCAATCTACTGCTGCTTTTTAAATATGTCCTCTGAGGCAAGAATTGTCTTTTCTATTCTTACTTACCTACTGCATAGTACAAAACAAAAATCTAATGCTTTACAGGGCTGCAGTGCTACAGATATTAATGAATACATGTAGCAGACAGATGCATTTAGTAATGGATCACTACAAGATTATAACCATATATTAAAAACAATTCAGTTTCTTATACAAAAGATTTCTGCCAAGCTTCTCAATTTGGTGTAGAATTGCTGCTTTTTGGTTACATGATGGACTGTGATGCTAAGTTTGGCAAGACTGGCTTACAGTGCTGTCACACACAGGATCACAAGCATAATCTTCTCCATCATTTCATGAATAATTTTTTTTAAATGCCATTTTGCAGAAGATATTACCACTATCTTCTCTGTTATACTGCTCAAGAGCTCTCTTACATGTATTGGTCTCACATGTCGCACCGACATCCAAGTAGCTTGCAGTACATACACTGTTGATGAGTGCAGAGTGCCAGACAAATTAATTTGTTTCAATTTAAACAAACTAAACTGGCTTAAAATGAAAGACACATACAGAATATGCTTATTTCTCACCGTCCTTTTTTCAGCACCTATTTAGAGAGTGGCTTCACCCGCTTTTGGAGATATCCACAACCCCTGCCTTTTTGCAGAAGGGAAGACATCAACAATTGCAATGGGCACCAATAGCATCTGCTTATAGTAACACAGGCATCTGTCTCACAGTTTTTAACGCTGAGGTTTTCTGCTTGAAATATTACTCGTATTTGAGATCCAAATGTAACTTGACTTTCCAAATGGTCTCTCAGAGGTCCTTGTTTTTGTGGAAACTCAAAAAAACCCCCTCAGCTGGAGTAATAAACTAGAAGAAGGTTTATATGTTCAAGTTTTGATTATCTCCCTCCAGTTCAGCCTCAGCAGGCAAATGTTATGCTGCTGTGATAGAGCTGTGGTGAGAGAAAATTATACAGCTATGGTGAGAGAAAGAAATCAGTAGTTAATCATTACATTTCTAGAGCTCTCACTGATTAGAAAGCGCTGTCCTACAATTAGGAAAGTTTAAAAAGACTAAAAGTTTAATTGTTTCACTTGTGCCTAACTGAGATAGGGATGAATGTGGAATGGCTAAAGTAAAATTCTAGGAAATTAATGATATCTGGAACGGTCAATGAATGATTTATTATCTATATTTATTACAAATATAAACTTAGTTTTCAGCAAAGTGGGTCCTTTATGGAATTCCTGGGTTAGCACAGAGAGCTGTAAAGGTCTTTATCATCCCTTCTTGATTTTTTCCCCCCTCATATGTGAATTATGCAAATGTAAACATATAACTTTTTCTTCCTAATCAAGTCTAATGTAGCTCTTATGACCTCTTAAAGTTATTTCTTAAATATAAATAGTTGAACTGATAAAATGTGAAACTGATAAAGAAGGGAAAAAAAGTCAAAGGGTCCAATAAATATTTGCATTTGAATTTGGAAAGATACTGTCTCATATTGGCATATCATTAAGTATTGTCTGGCCCAATGGTTATGAGACAGAAACACATCTTTTAAGACATCTCAGATTTTTTTTTTGTTTTTTTATAATTTTCTCTTAAAATAGAAAAAAATTGAAAGTTTCTTTTGCAATGCCCTATTTCTTAAATAGATATAAATCATAAAACATTGGAACAGTATCTAAGGATGTAATGTTCTCTCCAAGATAACATGAAGACAAAAGCCCAATAACAGGTCATATTTCTGTTTAAAATTTTAATTTAACTCGCTGATCATTTATGGTCTGGATGAGGGAATTCCTCAATTGTTTTTCATAGAACATAAGATTAGATTTTTCACAGTGGTTAATTCTGACCCTGATTGATAATAGGTCATATTGTGCCTAGAAAACAGCAAGAAACAGAGTCAGATAAATGAAAGAACTTACGGAAAGAGAAGAATTTAAAAAAAAAATTTAAAAAAAAAAGAGTGGGTTCTTTGTCTATATTGAATCAAGAAACTGTTTCACAAATCAAGACTTTTCTTTTAAGAGTCATAATTTAATCAATGTAACTTTTCATTTATTCTTATGTTTTCTTTTGTGTCATTGGATGCAGGTATTTTATGCTACTGAAAATCATTCCCACCAAAATATTGTAATGTATCTTTTGTTCTACATTTTAAAATAGACTGACAAAGGAGAGAAAGGAAACCAGAATTATAATGAGCCTTTGCAAATATAAAAAGCTCAATAAATCACAGAAGTGAACTTCTTATTCTTCTCAGAGAGGAATTAAATTTTCACATAACTGATTTTTTTATGACTCTATTTTCTTTTCTCTGTAGGGCTGAGCAACCCACTGGAAGGAAATTAGTCACTTATTTTAAAATTGCTCAAGTCTTCAAATACATTTCTGATCTTACTTTGCAAGTTATATAGCCTAAAAAAAAAAAAAAAGAAAACAAAAACAAAAACGGGTTCTGTTTTTTTTGTTTTGTTTTGTTTTGTTTTTTTTTGTTTTTATTATTTTTTTAAAACCATTGTGCATGGGCATATTTTTGAAAAATAATATTTACCAAACTCTTATTAGGACTCTAAAGGCTTCCTTCTTGCTGTTGATAACTATTTAAAGTTTTGAATCAAGGGCAGTTTTTTTATCAGAAGTGAAGTTTTAATCTTTGGCACAAGCTTTTTATCAAGCATTTTAACAAAAAAAGTGCGAAAAAGTCCTTGGATTAAAACCTGTATACTTCACAAGTTTTGTTGTATTTATTAAGTGTAATTTTATTTCCTAAATAGAAGGTCTAAAACCAGAAATTCTTAGGACAAGGGATGTCTATTTTCCTTATCATGTCTCTGAGTCATCTCTGCTGTTTTTTGGCAAAGTATTTGCATCCATTTCCTCTGTAAACCTGATACCATCAGAGACATTAATTTATCTTAAATGTGGTGTCTTAATTCTATTTCGAAGGATCATAATTTCAAGAATATACCAATATTTACCAGATAGTTTTTTTCCTCTTACTTATGTGAACTTAAACGTTTCTCTCCTCTTTAATGCATTTAACTATTTAAAGTCACTGATTTTTATGTATAGAAAAAAATACAAAGAATTTTATAAAGAACTAAGATTATGCAGGATTATATCAACAGATACAGAGCTATTGAAGGTAAAATAAATCTCCCATAACAGTGAATACTTCCCTGAGGTGGATTCTCAGTGATGCACATGATGCTGTGTAGCTTTTATGTCAAGGTTGAATACCTTCCTAAAAGATTTCAAAAGCAGTGTTAGATTTGATCCAGAAATTACTGTGTGTCATATGAGTGACATTGTTTTAGACAAGAAATTACAGCTGAAGACCAAGATGTGCCTTCAGATTAAAGTCTTTGAGAATAAGCAATTTTCACTTTCTCATACATCAGCAGCCTTACTGAATGTTGTTGACCAAGAAGGCAGCACAGGCACTGGAGGGTTCAGATATTCCCTGGTCAGACAGCTGCACTCAGCTTCTTCAGGATCTCAAGCAGACACAGCAGATGGCCTCTTCATTGAAAGGTGTAAGGAAATGGTAGGTGACAGCAATCACCAGGTCACATTGGAATTTGTATTTGCCCCACACAATAAAATTCAGCCTGAAAATCAGCTTTATTCTTGCTCCAATAGGCTTAAGTCCCCGTGTGCTGTCCATGAAGTCACATTCTGAATTGTCTTTATATTCACCTGAAATAAAGAAGGAAAGCAAAATCTCCTTAAGAGTGGAGCAGGTTGTCTATCCTACTAATCTGTATCTGTTTGTCTTATAATAAAAGCCAATGTTGTCAGAGAAGATACAGTGCATAGAAAAATATATTACTTTGCTTACATGGATTCACATTTACTTTATCACCCATTTGGTCCAACTCGTTTGCCATAGATCAGGCCCTGACATTGTAAACTCTCTCCGGCAGAACTCCCTGTGAATAGCAAATAAAAACAATCCAGTTGTGATGGACATATTGCTATAACTGCTGCCAGTGAAAATTAATAGATTACAGTTCTGCATACACTGCTTAGCTACCCTGAACAAGAGAAGGAGCTGAGGAGACTATTCCACTACTTTATTACCTCCAAGAAGTTATTAAAAAACATTCCCAAGAAATATTTACCTCCATCATTCTTCATAAAATTTCAGTGTTTTCTCTCCCTTCTCAATATTTTTTTCAGCTCGAATTACCTTTATCTCACTTCTTGCCTTTAAATAACTTGTACAGTGGGGAGCAGTTTCCCCAGCTCAGCTCATGAGCTTCAATATCTTCAACAGCTTTTGTTTGCCCATGAAATTAGGGGCAGAAAGGTGAAGTGTGGTGTTTTTGTTAGAATGGTAAGTTCATGTTCAATATCTACATAATTTATGTTTTTTCCCTTCAAAAGACTGAGAAAGAAAGTTAATAAGATTTTCTAATATTAAAAGATAGTTCTGAAAAAAAATCATGTTTCAATATACTGCAAATTTATGAACTTGTTAGGAATACCGTTGACCACCAAATCCTTGTTTCCTCCTGGTGACAGTGGCTTACTTTTAGAGACAGGGAAACCCCCTCAAAACACTATTAAAAAAAAATGCTTTAATATCCCTTTCAAATAGGTCTGAAACAAAACTACAGACTACAATCCCCCCAAACCACTAATTTTTAGTTTCAAACTTTCATTATGGTCTATTACAACAGGGATTCTTAAAAGTTACCAATGTTTGAGTTAATGCAAATTTCAGTCTTGCTCTTCTTCACTGGTTCACAGGACATGGATTTCTCTCATTTTTCCACGGTGTGTTTTCAGCATTTTGCAAGTCAGAGGAACAATACAGAACCCAACAAATAAGCATGTAGTACTTGCAGCTCAATAACACGAGAATCAGTGTATAGATAAGGATTAGACAATTGCCTAGATAAGGATTCAATTCATTGTGAGGAGCAAACGTTTTAACCAAACACTCAGGCTGTGGTGTGGGGTCCCATAAACCAGTGATGTTAAATTAGCCATGCATCCATGCTGACAGAAAGCACAAAAGGATTGAAGAGCAGACCTACGACTGCTCAAAGAAACAAGAAGAAGCGAATAAAAATGCAGGAATAATTTAGATTTTCTAGTAACCAGAAAATTTGGAACATTTGTTTGCTTATAAGTGAAACACCACTGAAAAGTATTAAATTTTGCAAGAAAATCCTAATTCAGGATTTCAAATAATGTACTGAAAACTCTGCATGCAAGCTGTTAGTCATACTACTTCTTTTTCCTTTAAGTAACACAAACAAATGAGGAAACAACCAAAACAAAGACCAAACCAAACAAAACAGAACAAAAAACAAGTAAAACAAGCAATCAACAAACCAAAAATAACTTAGAGCCCACTTTTTCTCTTAGTTTTGTTTTGTGATATTTTAAATTTTCCTGCCGCGAACATGGTTTTGACCCTGTTTATGTAATCTCATATTTATCTTTGAAGATATGCGAGTTCTGTTTCCTCAATTTTTGTTACAAGTGCCCAGAACATCTGCCAGAAGTGAGGTTTCATTCAGCTGATTTTGCCTGCAATGTCCTCTTGAGCATGTATTTAGCATTGTTCTGTAATTTAACCTGTTCTAAATTCTTATCTTCATTTATCACTAATATAATAATTGAGCCAAGAATCTAGACATTTCCCACAGGCATTGTTTGGACTCACTTTGAAAGCAAGGACATGAGATAAGGATTTGTAGTATCTTTTTGTCCCAAATATGGGTTCTCTCACTTGGTGTTCGAGAGCCCTATCTGCACACACAGCTTACTATCTATTTGAAACTTGTCAAATATTTGGCCTTTCAAGTATTCTGAGTGAAATCCTGACCCACTGAAGCTAATGGCTTAATTCCCTGAATTAAAATGTCATACTTTTGGGGTTTTTTGTGTTTCACTCTCAGAGGTTTTAAGCCATCTAAATTATGTCAAAACAGTAACTTTATTGCATCAGTATTTAATTCCTTATGAGGAAATATGTTTTGCTTCCTTGCCACATAAAGTAGAGTTTAATTCAGTTTTATACAGGTGTAATTTAGTTTTTTTACAGGTTTTTAGTAACCGGAAGAGAAAATACAGGGGAAAAAATTACCCCAGTAATAAAATTCTTCTCAGAATATGTGGAAAAAAGTGGGTAGATGAAGGGAGCTGGATAATAAAGGATAAAAAATACTAATTGTTTTACCTGTTTGTGAAGAGCTCTACAGTAGCAAGACCACATTGAAAAGGTATCTCAAATATATTTTAACTAAGTTTGGGGTCAAATAACAAAAGGTGAACACAGTGCTTGTATTCTCTGATTTCCATGTTACCTGCTCAGAGTAAATTGTAAACATATGACAATGTTCCTTGTGTCTGAAGACTCAACATTAAAACAAACCCCAACAAATATTGTGCTTTGAAATTTCAGATCAGATAACTGAAACAAAAGGCAGAAAATTGCAGCTCTATGTGTAATAACTAAACCTCTTGTTATATGCTGCTGTATCAAATATAAAACATTTTCATTTCCTTTGTATAGGAAATTCAATAGGACCTGAAAAAAGGGGTCAACCAAGTACTGTGACTCCCACTATAAAATGTGAGTGGTGCTAATATTCCTTTTTCAACTCTTATGTGATTGCAAAGAACCAAACAGATAAAATATAGCTTTCATAAAACTGGAGGTTTGGTGGAGAATTAGCATGAGAGTTGTGCAGGCGACTCACAAACGGAAGGCTGGCCAAGAGCTCAGATTTATGCTATGAAATAGAAATGCTTTTCTCCTGAGATTCTCTTGAAAATATCACTGCATGTGGTCATGTTGGTTTGCTGGCAAATTTTCCCGAGTTTTTTTTCAAAGTGAAGGGGGGAGGAGGAGAGGCAAGAAGCCTGTTCCTTTAAGAGACACATAACTATCAAGGCATTGGGAAAGCCCATAAAAATGCATATTATAAATAGCACAAATGGGAATCTTAAACATTGAGGCATATTCAAATTTGGACTGAGGAACTTTTAAGAAAATATGAGAAATGTTGTCAGACTAGAATTGAAAGTTTATTTTTATGGAGTGTTTATAGTATCACATATTTTATCTTCATAGATTTCAGCTGTCACATACCAACATTAGAAAATTTTAAGGCCCAAAATTCAAATACAATTTTACAGAGATTTGTCTTGCCTACTTAACTGAATTCAGTCTGAATTCAGACATAGGTATTTTAGCAGTTAAACTACATTATTCCTGCTATATTTGGTACAATTTTAGTAACTCAGAAACAAGAGATTCGGGATAGAAAGCTTACAAGCAGTAAAAGCCTATAAGCAATTCAAACAGAATTTAATTACACAAAGGGTAGCTGAATTATGGAACACATTGCTGAAGGCAGCAATAGATGCAAGAATTATAAATCAGTTCAAGAAAGAGCTCAGAGAAAGGAAATCAAAAAGTAAAACAAATCAGTTCCTTTAAAAACATCACAGGGTTAAATGGGGCAGGCCACAGCGGACTCAACAGTCAAGCCCTTTTTCTTTAAATGTTCCTGTGTTTCCTAAGAAAGAAACTAAATAATCACTCCATTGATTTCCATAATGTCTGTAGCTCCAAGCCCGAAAAACACATGAGTGTGTCTTTTGTGCTTTACCTGTGCTTACAGAATTTTTTTGCATTTCCTTTTATTTCAAACTTCATTTACACTTGCACTGTTTTACATGGCTCTGGCAGTATAAAGCAGCCATGAAGTAACTGTAAATATGATTTATGCTCCCTTTACACTAGCAAAGTGATGTATAGTATCCTTAGGGAATGTGGAATCATGCCCAGTGCCCGTGAAACAGACACATAAACTCTGTTTAATTTTATTTAACAAGCACATTTCTATTTTATGGGTTTTTTTATATCATTTTAAGACTCATATTCATTTCTTCTCCTTAAAGTAGACTGACAGAACTGAATGCAGTGTTCTCAGTGCATTAATATTTCATTAATTCTATGTATATATAAAAAAAGACGGTTTACACCTACACACCCAAACAAATTACTACTAATAGATCTCTGTTAATTTTTCTCATCTGTAATATTTGCAGTCTTAGGAATATTAAACATAGAAAAAGTGCATAACTGAAGAAATGATTACTCAGGATGATTACAATGCCATCATTTTTATATCAAATGAACATTTCAGGGATGATTACTGTAGAATTGATCAAGTAGCTCACCAAATCCTTCATTTAATTGCAGTGTCAATCTTAAGGTTTATTAAACAGAAACAAAGAATTAAAAATCTGTCCTACAAGGGAGAAAATTACCAAAACAAAATCTTCTGGAAACTATATGTTCACCAAATTTGAACTTGCAATGATTTTGTGGGAAAAAATGGTAAAAAATTAGGCAGATGTATTATTTTGCAGGTAGTTTCACACTTTTTGGAATGCTTTCTGTAGGAGACATTGTGGTTGAAAACAGTATTAATTGATTCTCTGGGCCTTCGTGACACAGATTTTTCTCAGTTCTTTGAACGTCAGCACGGAAAGAAGTCTTTGTGAGGGATTGCAGCAGAATTGCCTCATGCCCATTTTTAAATGCACTACACTGATGCCTGAACTCTTAAATAAAAAATGGAATCAGGTGCTTGAAAAATTAAAACTTTAGGATTTTTTTCCCTATGATTTAAAATTATTTAAAATTACTTCCATAAAGATTTAAGATGCTGACACTACAATGACTGGAATATCCATTATGTGCTTAGTAACCTTGTACAGCACATTTGAGATGTTATTATCATCAGTACTGATCCCTGTAGTTTCTCTGGCATTCAGAAACCGGAGTGCTCAGTGACTCAGAAATCCAGGCTTTTGAACCTTTCCAGATACAGAATATGTCCCTATACATGTCTGCAATGTAACTGAAAACACAGAAGTGAAAAAATATATTTGGGTGAATCATGCTATAGAGTATGAAACTGTAGAAATCAAATGCAATTTTTCTGATTTCTTTAGTTTAAAAAACTTTTTATTTGCATTTGATTTAATTTCATTGTACTGAACAAAACTAAGGCTTGTTTTTGGGACTTGGTTTGTTTGGGGTTCTATTTTATATGGGAATTATTGACTCCAAAAAGGAAATTGTTTGACCAAAACAAACAAAATCTTAATTCGTATTAAAGCTAGAATGGAAGACCAGATTTAGACTGCTTGTGCATAGCAGCAATATTTTGCTTTACACCTGTGAATGTGGGGGTTTTTTTCACAGCAAAGAAAGATAAAGGATTATCAAAAACCCAGAAGAATAAATAAAAGAAAAGAAAATGCTGATGCAGCTGTAGATGAGGGATAGCTTTATTTTTAGACTTATGCATGGTAGACAAAGAAATCTATATGACTTTCTGCCTGTATCTTCCCTCCCAGAACTTATGTGTAAAAAAGAGAAACTTAAATGTAATTTTTGGACATTATTTTGCACAAGCATTTTTTTTCCATTCTGTTCTATTGATATTCTACTTCTCACTTTCCCTGCCCTTGCCAAAACTTCATGCATGCCTCCCAAGGACAAGAACAGAAATCAGCATTGTGTTGTTTTGACTGCCATTGCTTTGTGATCTTAAATGGTCCCTCAACCCTTTTGTCAATATTTATTGATGGGATCCACAGGTGCTCTGAGTGATCCCACTCTTGAGGGGCATAAACCAATGGCAAGACAAGGGGGGCCTGCTCCAGGCAAGAACTGGTTAGGAAATATCAGAAAGCTCCGGAACCATTGACAAAATGTCAAACATTTCAAATCCTTGATTGTTTTCTGGCTAATGCCATGCTAAAAAGAACCATTATCACCCCCTAAAGTGGAAACAGATACATGTATGCACAACACATGCATGTACACTCACCTCCATGATCACACAAGAGTCTGCAGGGAAATTAAGCTATGCCAATGAAACCATGTACAGAGAAAGTTCTCGGATAAATTAACAGTGCAATTACATTACATGACATGCCACAAGATGGATGAGGAAAACTTGGCTGTATTACGCTCTGTTTTCAAATTGCAATTTATTTGAGGGTTTTAATGGATGCCTTATTAAAACATCTCAGCATTGGTCAGGTTTCAGCACATGTCAGAGTAGCCCATGATTGATGACACCCTCTGCTGCTTCCCTTGCACATTTGCAGGGAATTTAAGCAAAGAGGGAATGAACAGAAGCTCGGATTCGTATTGATCGTGTGAAGGTGCACTGCCTGAGAGCACAGTCTAATAACATTCTCTTAGCTGAACTGCCTCACATGAAGGCATTTATTACAAGAACTAAAATGTTATATTGTTCAGGATAAAAGAACATTGTACAAACAAAAGAGTAGGTAACAGACAAGGGAGAGAAGGAGAAAAAGAAAAAGAAATACAAATGCGTAACTTTAAGCAATGAAGTGCTATTATCTCCTAAGAGCATATTTCAGACAGCTCAAAAAATGGTGAATTCAACCATTTTCTACGTGTAGATATAAAAGAATCTTCTGAAGATAAACTAGACACACCAAGTTCCTTTTTTAAAATTTAATCCATCTAATTTAGATGAGATCCTGTAATTATATTGGTAGCAATGAGGGTGGAGGTCAGAGCTAAACACAATTAGGATTTTGAACATCAAAATGGATAGCTTGACATTAATCATTTGACCATCCAATGTCTTTCTTCATCACTTTAAGTACTATATACTGTAGTTAATCGATCTGACCATCACCCATTTTATAAGCGAAAAGCACTTGTATCTAACCAGTGTAAATCTTAAACAGTCCCCCACAATTTTAGAGGGCAGCTTCTTGATAGATTTGGACTAGACTTGTACAATATAAAAAGCACTTCCTCTCGTGCTGTGAGATTTGCAGCCTACCTGATTAAAAAAGAGGAAATTTACATGATTTCAAACTGCAAAAGCACTGTTGGCTTTTACCTCCCAAAACACCCTTTTAAAGAAATCCATGTAAGTAGTTCATCACATCAGCAATGTTTGGCTAACTGATACTATTTTTTCTTCATTGTAAATGGAGTCAAGCTGAAGGTAAAATGAGATAATCAACTACAGATGAGGTAGAGTAGAAATACCCTTGCCCCTAGGTACCTGGAAACGCAATACTGATTACAAATAAAAATTCAGGTTGCACATTAACGTCCAATTCTTTCAGATGCTGAGTACTCGTCAGTACCACTACTGTGGCTGTGTTCCATTTACTTTGTCTTTCTCGTGGCCTGCAGGAAGCACTCAGTATCATCCATGATCAGATCTCCAAAACACTCCCCAGATATCTATGCTTGGGGCTTGGTTAAGCACTGTCTCATATGTCAGCACTGCCTCTGGCTGTTTGCAACTCTAATACCATTCCAGTTTCAATTCCAGGTCTAAAAGATTATTTGTTTGACCTGCCTTGCTCGTCATTATCTGAGCTGCTAATTTTATTATTTTGTTAGCACCCTGGGCTGCATGGTATAAAGCGACACTATAAAAGTGTAGTTTGATTATATTGGAATCATTCAGCATCACAGAGCAAACAAAATGCAGCACTCCCACCCACACTGCTATGGTAGCAAAGAAGAGGGAGTAAAGAAGAGGGGGAAGGGAGGATAAAAGCTGTAAGAAAGATAAATAAGAGTAAAGAAGCCCTTGTGGTTGAAGAGCTTTACAAATTCTCTCAGGTTAGAATTGGACAATTTTTCTATGAGCGTATCTGAATTACTTGGTACTCAAAATATTTTTTCAAAGAAATAGTGGTAAAAATAACATTAAAACAATCAGAATCTGTGAAGTTTAGCTGACTAGAAACAATGATTGAAACCTCTAAGTTTCTAGTTCTGAACATTAATTTTTACAGAAATCATAGAAATTTGACTAGGATTTAGAAATCTTAGGTCAGGGCATCAAGTCTTGGTTTGAACTTTAGGCAAGTCACCGTGCTTCTACTATTCAGTGCTCCCACTTCTTTCTGGCACAGTTTCACCACATTTTTCCATCTGTTTTCTAAACAGCTCCATCTGAATAAGCATTTTTGCCAATCAAATTACAACTTACTTTTGTAAGTTTATTTTAAATTCAGACAGGTTAATTTAATATTCCCCATATTTTAAATTAGTTATACTGTTAGAATACTGAGTCAGAATAATTACTGTATTCTTCCGCCTTTGTTTCTGAGGCTTTTTTTTTTTCCCTTCACCCTCATGTTTTATTTTCTAAGTAGCTGACAAAGTTAACTTGAACTTCTAAAAGAAAAAGGGCTAAATTTTAATTCTTTACCCTCATAGTCCATGCTGCTCTCAAGACTGCAGACCTGATGCTTGCTTCATTGTTGCAGAAGCATTAAAATGGCTGTCTCGTAATGCAGGCATTTTATGGCATAAGCAAAAGGCTTTCTGAAACAGAGGGTGAATATACTTCCCTTGTGGTTAGCCTGCTGTGGTTCTTTCAGATCAGTACAGGTAACTCCCGAGCAAGCCATCTACAGGTAACACAGCCAAGTCATAGACCTGATCATGATCCTTAAAACAATTTTGTATTGAAAGCCACAGTTATCAATTATTTTCTAGCTACCATAATTCAATTTCAATTTTATTTATGTAGATCAAACATAGTAAAGATTTAATGTTAATAAACATTGATTTTATAATTAATAAGAATTGAAAATCTCATACAAAAGGTACTTCAGAAGATGCAGCTCTAATAGTTCCAATTCATGCAAGTCACATTGTTCTCAGCTTCTTGATTATAAGCAGTAACCATGTCTATTACAGCTAAGACAAACAAAAAGATATTTTCTCGCAGTTTAGTGCACAAATGCAACCTCCTAACCCCCACTATCAAAAGGTCAAAAGCTGCAAAACCTAGTCCATTAACCTCTGTAAATGGTTGTGATATTAAAAACTGACTCTCAATATCCAAGGGTCATGATCTAGTGCAATAACTATCAACAATAAAGAATTATGACTATAGTACATTATCCATCTATAAAATGGCCATTTATGACACCAGCACATGGGCTATCTGCAATAGGAATGAACCATCCTTTTCTAAGAATCACTGCACACTTTCAATTACGGGGTTATAATATAACCTGTTAAAACTTATTAAGTTTTGAAGCAAAGAACAGAACTACTATCTGTATATTAGGAGAAACAACAAAAACTTACAGGCTAATACAGCTCAGTGGAAAGCAGAGGTTTAGTATCATTCTCAGTCTGTGACATAGAAATTTCAGATTTAGCTAGATATCACCTCTCTACAAGAGAGCCATGGATAGGCAGAAATCTATCAAGATGCAGAGGAGCTCTATCAGGAAAAGAGTCAGATAATTTTTCTTCTAGCAAACTTTTCTGGTAATTAAACAGGGCTTTAGTGCTCCAAGCAAAGCAAGGATTTTGCAAAAGTGGCTGAGAAAAAAAAACAAGTGGGTCTGAAAAAAAATAGCAGTGATCATACAGCAAAATCAATTTTAGTAGTGTCAACATAATTTTGATTGCTAAAAGTCTCTTTTCAGGGAAAGAAGGTACAGGGTGACAATGTAAGAAATATGATAAATAATTGGAAAAAAATATTGTGAATTTTTTAGATCTTTAAAAAACTACTGACAGAATTGGACAAAAATTAGTATTGTTCCTATAAGACATGCATATATCTGTAAGTGTATATGGATGGGTAGAAGACTTCTTTCATTTGCATGACATCTGTTTAAATTTCTGAGATATCTTGTATGTAGAAACTTAGACCAGTGAGTTATCAGTCACTAAAACTCTAATGAAACATTAGCTTGGAAGACCTGCAAAAATTTAACCTACTCTCTCTTTTCGAAAGCAGCGTGTGTAATAATTACAATGGAAAACCTCCATCCATCTTCATTTTCAAAGAAGTCACCCAGACAGAACTTCAGCACCCAATTGTAGTTTCACAGAATTTTAATTTTGACAACAGATACAGAAAAGCCTTTTATTTGTAATTAGATGTAAGAGGTTACCAAAGCTAAAAGCAAATAACGTAACAGTTTTGTTTATTCTTTCTTTTTCTTTTTATTGGATCCAATGAAATCCAACCATGGAGTCAATAACTGACTTTCAGGAATGGAACTAACTATACCCACATCGTCTTGCTTTTTCATTTTCTAGCCATAGAAAAATAAGGAAAATCCGTGAATGAAAAATATTATATAGATTTTGAATAAGACTGCTGAAGCCATTTTTTTCCTGCAATTTGTAGTGATAATAAAGTCTGTTAGAATATTGCTTATATGCTTTTTACTGCTTCTGTTCCACTCATGAACTTGCATTTGTTTTCTCCATTTATGAAACAAAAGAAACATGTAGAATTAAGCAGGACTAGATTCAGGATGGCATTAGGCATTGGAACTGAAAAGTAGAGCATCTACTCTAAAAGTGGTTAAAATGAAACTTTTTTATGTGCTTAGTCTCCTGGAGAACCAGCATTGCTTGCAAAGAGTGGAGGAATGTTCCAAGAGGGTGCCTGAGAATTCTACTGGAGATCAGACAGAGGTTACGCTTCAGGACATCTTCCCTATGCAAAAACCCAGTGTAAATAAGTGCATGAGCAGCTACTTTTGCTTTTTGCAGATGACTCTCTGGTGTAATCCTGAAGGCAAAGGTCACTGGAATGTGCATCTTATGGCAGTGGTGGCTAGTTGATATTCTGTTCTCCAGTCCTTTGTACAGAAAGGGAAAGAGTAGAGCATATAGCATATCGAGTCACTACAAAGCAGCTACAAAGAAATTATTTTACTAGTGAGATTCGATACTAGGCACTTTACCATCTGAACATCTCTGGACGATGCTCTAGAGCATCTTATCTCTTCATGCAACAGTTTCCCACCAGTGTGGCCCAGCCTACGGTCAGGGTACCAGATGTCCTTCATTAAGGGATGTTAAAATTCCATGTCAGAATCCTTCTTCTAATAAAAATATCAAATCATAAGTTTGTTTCAGATGTTGTCTTCTTTCCTAGAGCTGAGCTTATTTTCATTCCTAATAAGCCATTAACTTTTGTCCTAATTCAAGGACAGTTCTAAGAAAGGCATATGTAAATACACATACACACATGCATATACGCATACACATAATGCACCAACAAACTTCGTTTGGGCATTGTCTACAATACATGTGTAGGTTATCTTGGAAGTCAGTACATTTGAAATATGTTTTTTCTGTGAAATATATGCTCATTTTCCCTGAATCATTCATTTTTGTCACTTCTTAATTTTCTTAGCACCACTGAAATGTAGGGAAATAAATCTTTTATTATAAAACATCAGGGTATAAAATATTGTAAACAGTATCTATTAAGTGTAAGAAAACTGTAAGAAACAGATCTTCCTTGAATAACTTTCATTTACAGTTATAAATGACCAACAGAATGACCAGAAGGTTTTGTTCATTGCTTTTTACCACTTTTACAGATAAGAACATAAAGTCCTTTAAATGATCTTCCAAAAGTAGCAAGTGCTCAGTTGTTTTAAGTTATGTGAGTTATATAAGTTTCCTACTGGTGATAAGTAATATGGTTCCATAGGAGGCATCATCTTCATTCTGATGGAATAGTTGAAGCAATGGACAGAAATAATATGAAATACAGTAATTTCACAATTATAAGCCACACCTGATTATAAGCCGCACCTCCCAGTAGCTGGGTAGATCACGGGATTTGTCCATATATAAGCCGCACCTGAATACAAGCTGCATTTTTTTTTAAGTGAGGATCCATGTGTAACAAAGTAACAAATTAGTAACAGAAATCGCTGCCAGTGGGGTTTGGTGTCAGGTGCTCAAGTTGCAACAGTTTCCATAGACCAGCGAAGCCTTTAAAGGCAGCTCCAGGCGCCCTTCCCGGCTGGTTCTCACTTCTGGGTTGACATTTCACTGGGATTTGTCCATAGATAAGCCGCACCTGAATATAAGCCGCACTACTGGGGTAGGCTGGATTCTTCAGTGAAAAAGGTGTGGCTTATAATCATGAAATTACTGTAGTTGTCCTGTCCTGTCCACTGCTGTGTCAGTGGATATTTAGGGTGTATGTTTCCAAAATATAGTCACATTGTTGGATTTATCTATAAAGTACATTCCAGTAATAAATTAAATTGCAGGTAATTAAATTGTACACACAGAAATATTTACAAGTATAAAGGCGTTCATGTTTTTTATTCAATCCAAATATTTGTAGAAGAGCTTCCTAGTTTATTAAATTCATCAAAAAGACATCATGACCAGCTAGCATACTTGACTTGTTATGTGAATTATTTATTGAAAAGGCAGATATTTGTCTTTGTCCAGATTACTCGCATCATATGACTGTACAGACACTCCTCTCAGCAGTAAGGCGTTCAGGACTTATCCTGACATTTTCCTTTCTCTCTGTATTTAGGTGAAATGATTAAAGAGTTGAAAAAACTAGAAATAGCAATCCTGTAAACATAACTGAAGAAATGCAAACAGATTAGAACATCATCACCACCAAAACCCACACACACTTAATAGTTAGTTAAAATATAATTTGATAGGTGGAGCATTGCTGCATAGTGGACCTTCAGCTAGCAATAATAATTATAATGACCAGACATATTCCATGCCTCATTCTGTCAAGAAAGCTCTTCAAATTGTCTCCCAAAACGGCAAGGTTAGCCAATTCTTTCAGGAGGAACAATTTTTCTGAGACTTACAAACTCAGACATGGTGTAAGGAACAGAGCAGATCTCCCTAAGGGGTTAAACACAGGTCTGTGAGCTGCATAAATCTAGATTCAAAAAAAATACCAAATTTCAAATTAACTCATTTGCTGAAAAGGTTTCATTTCAGTAGCACCCTTCAGACTGAATTTAGAAAATAAATTATTTCCACTGTAGAGAACTAAATGCATTAAAAGCACCCAAACATTCAAGTATGAAATGTAACTGAATAGGAAAAAACAATATGATCCTTCAATTAAAAAAATGCATACACGTCAGCAAAATATACTACAATTATGAATGCATTATATATAGTTAATGCTCATCATTAATAGTTTCAGGTTCTAATTTGGTGAGGTCAAAGTTTCACTTGCACGAAGTTGTTTGATGTATTGGAATGTTTTGCTAGATTTTTGCAAAGCTGAGTGTAAAATATTTAGTTGAGATATCACTATTAAAATTCTAAAGTTAGTAAGGCCTGTAGGGCTCAAATCTTATGCACTTTCTGTTTTTCAATCTGTTTTTAATGTGGAAATAGTAACCATGATCAAAAATAGTACCATAAAACATATTAACATAGTAGGCAAATTAAAAATTATTAGCTGTGTTTTGGTTGGATATTTGTTTGTTTGTTTGTAAACTACTGAATTCTGACTTTTCTCTCTGAGCAGGCAGTTTCAGGCATTTGGTTGCATTATATATTGTAAATTTCACGGGGCTCACAGAAATAATTTTTATTCTGTTTAGACCTGTACAAAACTGGGAGAAAACTCTGCTTTGTGACCTAATGGGAACTTGATACCTGACTAAGCAGGAATATATATTAAATCTTATCCTTGATCGTAGGTACTTGTGCAAACTGTTTCAAGATTCTTCTTCCTTCACACAAAGTGTAGATATGAAACAAACTTTAGAAAAAATGCTAGGATCTCACTCAGGGGGAAATTGTTGTAATATACCACAGAAGATGTACTCATGAAACCTGGTATATCCCTAAAAATCTCTCTTTTCATCTCCTGTCTTGTACTCTGCAAGTTGAACATTGCACTTTCTATTTTATTTTATTTGGATGTACCAAGAGTATCTTGAGCTTTTATGTGTCTCTTTATTTTATTGATCCTCTCTGCACTCTTAAAAAGAATGGGCTTTTAGAATCCCAGAGCAACTAAAATTTATCTTTCTTACTTTCTCACTCATTCCTTTTAAAACACACACATTTAGTGGATAATCTTTTATATATTCAGGAATCATCAGGCAATTTCTAACACCAAAAAACCACCACTCATGTCAAATTACTTTGTTAGAGAAAGGGCACATAAATGGTTACACAATCCCTGTTGTTTGCCTGCTACCATTAAATATTTTTCTTATATCTTTGTTGGCATAATGCTGTGAGACAGACATGTATGTCCTCCTTGTGCTGGTGAATTAAAGCCCACTTTCTGTGAGTAAGATTAATTATCCATTTAGCCAAACCTAGATTCATTCTCTTATTGGGGCAGGAAAGATTGGAGAGTGGGATGCTGGAAAGATGCAGGTGGGAAAAGAAAGGGGCAGAGTGCCAGCTAGGCTGCAGTATTCAGTTACATGTGAAATGATTTGTAATTCTGAGTAATCACTTAGGACAAGCCCTTGCACCATTTTATCTATACATGACTCTAGGCCAAAGTCAATACTCATAGTAAAATAATGAGATGAAGCTAACTGAGCCCCTTTATTAATGCTCCAAGGAGCAAATCTGATGCTTAAGCTTCTCCCTTGGAAAGTATCCACTTCTTTCTAAAATGAACAAGTAGGTCATGATGGCCGGTAGTAACTAGGATTCTTACCTCCAAAAAACCATGGAAAATTTCCTTTCTTATTTGTGCACCATGTCATGCTTGGCCCAGCTGCACATGAAGCCATATAAATTTTGCATTACATGTAGACTCATTAGAGAAATCTCTCTCTCTTTCCTAATCCTTTTCCCTGACTTGGAGAGATGGAAAAGAAAACCTGCACAATGGAAGTCCAATAAACCAGAAGGAAAAAAACAGTACACTGTTTGAGATGTGTGGTTTTATTCTTACTACTGTCAACAATATGAAGAAATTCAACTACCCAAGGACCCCTTTGGCAAGGAGCGTTCTCTGACAGTTGGTTTTTTTTGAAGTGTAATGTCCTGGTTTTGGCCAAGTCTTAATTTTTTGCAGGAGACACGAGGGAGTGGAGCCTGGAGCCCTGTGGTGTGGCAAAGACCCTAATGTTATACAAAACCATCTCATGTCATTGCAGTGGGGCAGGGGACAGGGACTCTTTCTACAGAAAAGAGTGTCTCTTTTCAGTGGAGCAAGAGTGGCAGACATAGAAGTGGAGTACTGCTGATCCCGAACAGAGGGAGTGGTTTGTGTGTGATTGGGTTGGGCTCCATGCTCTCTCTTTTGTACACTTTTGTCATTGATATTACTGCTGTTACTGTTTGTTTTCTTGTCTCATGATTTTTTTTTCCAGCAAATTGTTCTGATGTAAGCCTTTCATGTCCCCAGTAATCCTCTCCAGCCACCAATGGGGGAGGAGAAGCAAGTCAGCAGCATGTGGGTTTTGGAGTCTTGGGGCAGGGGGCACTAAATTGCAGAGTTTGATTCCTAAACCACATCATGTAGTCGTGTTACCCCAGGAAGCTTTCCATACTGCAACAACTGGCAATTTTAATTGCAGCACCATAAATAAATATTCTTTGTCCTTGTTTCATTCCTCTGTAGTTGTTCATGATGAATCCTAGTCATAAAGTGATCTCTTGCCCTGGAATATTCAGTTGCTTATCCAGAGTTTTGGAGCATGAGATTGTCCCACTCTGCTACAGCTTTCTGTGTAGTCTTTAGTGTTTCACATCATGATAAGTCTCCAATTTTACAGCAACAGGCATTGAAATATCCCAAACTCAAATTAGCATATGTGAAGTGTTATGTGATTGTTCTATAAATATAACAGGGACACAAAATTTTGCACAATTGTATTACATAAAATCAAAGTCTTTTAATAGAATGCATTTTTTTAAAGTGAGAGTAAGAGAATCAGTGAACTAAATTCTTTGGGATTTAAATCAAGCAGATCTGGAAATCTTGCTTGCTTTTAAGAGCAAGAATTTGTGTAACACAAGCCAAAGCAAGATCAGATTACAGATGCAAGATGGTGCTCCAGATTCAAACACAAAACTGCTAGAACTTGAGCTTCAAAAACTCAGATGAATGTAAAACTTTAAAAAATGTTTCAAGTAACCTAATTAAAAGCAAATATCTGATTTCTCACAGTATACCGACAACTTTGAATAAGAGACTGAAACGCGTGATAAGCCTTAGTTTCCATCTTCCATTCCTAAAAAAGGAAAGGTTACAATTAGGAACCATAAATTTTTCCTAAAACTGATAAAATCTCTGGTGATTTCTTTCTGCTGGTCCGGGAGGAGTCTCACAGTTTGAAAGGATAAATAAATTTTATTTTTAGAAATACCGGTTTTATCTAATAAGTATTTCTCAAAAGTCTATCATCTTCAGCAAAAAGAGGTAAAAATTAATTATTTTGTGAAAGGAATGTTTCGTGTTGATTTAATAATTGTTTCCTTTTATTTTCTTTTATTTTCATTTAGAACATTTTGTTCAATCAATTAAAAGCCTTGACATGATTTTTACCTTTGAATACCGTGTAATATAATAGGTTTGATGTACAGCCATTAATTGTGTTTACTGACCATACCCAAGTTGGTTAAACTATATGTAAGCTAGTTTTTTTTGATTTGTGAAAATAATTAAATAACTTACTATTCTGTAAGTTGTTCTAGCTAAGAATATTTGTATCAGCTCTTTTGGATGATCCTCCTTGCAATATTGTGTTCCCCCACGGTGGCTGAACATGATCCAGTGTGTTCCCAGGTGGCCAAGAAGGCCAGTGGCATCCTGGTTTGTATCAGCAATAGTGTGGCCAGCAGGAGCAGGGCAGTGACTGACCCCTGTACTTGTGAGGCCACACCTTAAATCTTGCACTCAGTTTTGGGCCCCTCAATTCAGGATGGGCATTGGGATGCTGCAGTTCACAGAACTGCAACAGAGCTGGGGAAGGGTCTGGAGCACGAGGCTGGTGAGGAGCAGCTGAGGGAGCCTGGAGAAAAGGAGGCTCAGGGGAGACTTTATCTCTCTTTGCAATGAAAGGAGGTTGACAAGATGAAACGGCCTCAGATTACACCAGGGGAAATTTATTCATCTGAAGTGTGGTCAGGCATTGGAACAGGTTGCCCAGGGACGTGCTGGAATCCCCATCGCTGGAAGTGTTCAAAAGACATGTGGATATGGCACATGGTTTAGTGGTAAAAATGATGGTGCTGGGTTAGCAGCTGTTCTCAATGGTGCGAGAGGTCTTTGCCAACCTTAACAATTCTATGATTCTAAGAATCATGCACCTTGTGTGGCACTGGTGAGGACCATATTTCCATTCAGCACCATCATGGATTTTTGCTCTAGATTCCTTCTGTAGAATCATCATCTGTGCTGAGACCATTTTGTAAAGGATTTAAAATTATATACAGATTAGAGATGATCCAGTAAATCCAAGAGCAACAACCAATTCCATAATTTGAATTTGAGAAAGAATTCTGATGGATACAACCTGTTTTATAATTTAGCGATAGTCTGCTTCAATTCTAATCAAAAGTGTGCTTAATTAATTGGAAGCAAAAATTAATCAGGACTTTTTTTTTGGTGGTATTGCATATTATGGAAAATTTTCATAATGTTATTTGTTAGTGTAATAGTTTGGAACAGAAAGAAGGGAGGACTGTTCTGACAAACCTGATATACTCAGTAAATATGCTGCAACTTTAGGAAACAAACAAGCATTGTTTAAAACTTACCCATTTTTTCCTTATCTTGTTAATAGGAAGTAACATGAAAGCAGAGCAGAGCAATATGCTTTGTGTAAGTTGGAGAGAACCAGGTTAACATGAAAGAAGCCAATGCATCACATAAATTTATCATGTAGCTTAAAATAAAGGAAAAAAAAAAACCTAAAAATAAACTGTGAAGTCTTGCAAGACTTGCAGGGAAAATCACAACCTTTTGATTGAGTTCTCTCCCAAAAAGGAAATAGTGCTTGATAAGACTTTATAAAGAAGAACAAGTTTTTAGGCCTTTATACACAGGTAAAACAATAAAAATCAAATAAAAAAATTGCACTTTAGACATGGCAAATCTACTTCTACTTTGAAACCATAAATTTACCAACAAAATGTCTTTCTATCTATTTATCTTGGGAAATCTTCTTTCTTTTCCCAAGTGCAAAACACATAATTCCCTGGATATCTTCTACTGAGAATTAGAGTAATTTGATTATTGGTATCTCTGGGGAGGAGTTAATAAAAAAAATACTATCTTTAAATATTTTGTATTGTGAACTAAAATGATTGAATAGCTGTCTAGAAAATTGCAGTTAACTTTGGGAAGCTAATAGAGACGTGGCTTAAAAAAAGCCTATTTGCAAAAGACCTGCTAACTACGAAGAGGAGCCCTGCATAGTCCTTCAACAAATGGGTTAAAGCCCAGAGAATGGCATAATCCAGGGCCTGAAAATTCATCTCTCAATCTCATCTTCCTCCTGGTAAGAAGCTAAGAAACAACACTGTCTTGGTGTGAAAACATCTATGTGGGGCAAATGCATCTAGGTCATGCGGAAAACTGTGTTGCCATAGCTATCATTAGTGTAATACACTTCACAGCAAGTCCTACTGTGAGCTAAATTCAGGCCCAGTGGGTGCTGCACTATTGACTTCAATGAAGCTGCACCTGCTTATGCCCTATCTGAATCAGGCCTCGTGTCTACAATAAGAATAGTATTTCAATCACTGCCACTCGCTGAACACTATTTCAACAGCCTCTCTGCGTGAATTCCTGCTATAAAGTAGTTGATGTGCAGTAGCTGGCTATTCCACCCCACTTTCTTTGCCCTCCCCTCCGGAGAGCAGACCTCTTTTTGGCAGAGAGGCACAAAGTTTGGTTGCTTCTAAAGAGTGCCAAAGGCACACGTTGCTATTCTTTTCAGTGTATAGGCCAGGACCTGTTTGTCAAAATGTTGTCAAGTAGTTCATAATCTTAATTTTGAGGGGAAAATATGTTGCATGAGCATTTTCTCTGTATACTTTCTAATTGCTAGAGTACATTAGAAGTATTAAATGTCTTTCTAGCTAAGAACAATTAAATGGCATTTAAAGATATCACCACCTCAGAACTAGGCTGTGAGTGTGACTAATGGATGTTTCTCTATTTGTTCAGTAAGTCATCCCACCACTGACATATTCCTCTCATTTTATTTGATACCTGTAACTACACTTCCGAGTATTTCCTTCTTCCTGGTTGCACTTTCTAACTTGTGTCTCAGTCTCTCTCTAGTTCTGCTTCATCTTACTCTGCACCTGATCTCCACTTCTGAACGTGTTTTTACATCTTGCCCTTCAATAGCTTATTGGTGGAATTTTTTTCCTGTTGCCTTAGAGGTATGAAAGAAAATCCTTACCAAAACAAGTTTTTATTCCATTTTGAGCTGGCTTCCTTAAAATAGAGGCAGAACATAGGTACACACACATAACGGAAAGAATGCAGAATCTCCTTTCTACATGCGTAAGTGGAAAGCTCCAACACTTCTTGATGGGTATAAGATACTCCCAAAAGAGAAGGACAGCATAAATGTGGACCATGCCTACATAAATTCTTATGAGCTGACTGCCACCATGGTGCCACATGGTAAATTCTGTGTTTCCTCTTCCTGAGATGTGAGGAAGACTTCAGCTCCTACAGGCTGATTAACCGTGCAGTCTCCTTTACATGGCACAACAGTTATGTTAACATTTGCCAAATGTGTGGAATCCAGTCCAGCACAGCAGAAATAGAGAAAAGAACAGGAGACAGCAGCTGAGTTGCAGCCTGCACGAAACCTTCTGGATCAGAATTTGTTCTGACATGCATGAAAAGGATAATTTGTGTCTGAGAAAGACTCTAAACTTTGTTATTCTGCTTGCCAGGTAAATGCCATAGCTAGCATTGAGAAGACAGAAATCTTCTTCGCTTCCATGCCACACAGGTTCCTAGAAGGTAACCGTAAGTTAGCTTCCTGAATTCACATGAAATCTTTGCGAGAACTTGATTGTTGTGAATGCTCTGCCCGTGCTTCAGGAAATTGCAAAAAAAATAATACTGTTACATTGCCTGCATTACTGGCTGATCTATGTTAAGGAATTGTATTTTTAAAAGAGCATAAAGATATGAATCCATGTCATTACTATGTGATTTCTGGAAACCACACATTTCTGCATCTGAAAAACAAAAAAAATATTGATTATTCTGTAGGGATTTTTAGCTAAGTTTTTAATGTTTTTAAAATATTTTTAGGATTTTTCTTCCATTTTTAGGAAGAGTTTGTGGAGCTCTTGTGCCAGAGCACTGCTCTGTTTCTGGAAGCTGCACATATTCTCTTTCAGTTACTAACCTCTGAAATCTGGTCTTTCAACTGGGTTAAAAGCATTTGTAGTACAGCATATGAAGAATAAATACAATGACCTTGAGACTTTCAGCTGTGAAGTCTGCTTGGAGCTACATGTTTCAGTTATGTCTTTTTGGAGAGTATTTTGTTTCCATAAAACTGAAATCTAAAAAATTGGAAAAGTGTTTGAAAGAAAACCTAAGCCAGTACTTGATGGCAGTTTAGTTGCTGACAGTCAGGTGAACTTCTGTAAAAATTGTACATTGAAGGTTATCAGCTAAAGACTGGTTGTCAGAGGCTGTCATCATAGTATGACATCACAGTAATTCTGAGTCTTACCTTGGATTTATTTTTTCCTGAACAATTTGTTTCCTACAGCAGAATACTGCTGCATTGCAAGTTATGGGAGGAAAATCATAATTCAGTGCATTGCATTCTTGTGAGGCTATAACCTTAAAGGAAATGTAACTAAAAGCTGCAGGATTTTTCAATACGATTACTTGTGTAAGTCTGACAGTTCTAATGTTACTCAGTAGACATTCTGAATTTGAAATATTCAGGGATATGATTATTTACATTTTAAGCTGGTTTATCTCTGTATGGTCACCTTGGCAACATAGAAGGATGGAAAGAATGCATAAAAAGACTGCTTCTCAATAAATGTTTATCATGCAATTGCTTGCATTTACAACTTGGTACAATACTTTGCTAAATCCAGACTGGGGGGCAATGCTGTTTAACTTAGCTGCAAATGTACAAAACATCCTACTGAATATTATTTCTTTTATGAGCAATGAAAGCAATAGCACAACAGAAACATCAAAGTGAGCACAATATATTGAGCCTAAAATGTCCATAACTTGACAGTATATCATAGAATCATAGAATTATCAAAGTTGGAAAAGACATTTAAAGGTCATCAAGTCCAACCATCAACCAGCGCTACCACTGTAACCCTTAAACCACTAAACCATCACCCAGAGCCAGATCCAGACACCTCTAAAACACCTCCAGGGATGGTGACCCGAGGTG
>VRYO01001269.1:14852346-14920119 GCA_009812075.1 Sialia sialis | reverse complement strand
ACTACTGTAAATGCTGGAAAAGTCATTCTTCCAGAGCAAACAGCAGCTCAGATTTAAATGTGCCATTTTTCAAAACAAAGTCTTCAACAATCAGTCTGGGAGGCAAAAAATGATTGCTGAATGACTCTGGAAATTAATTACTTTCTTTCTTCAATAATGTATACCTGAGAAGCCAGCAGATACCCCTGTGGTTGCTTGGGATTTCTACACCTGCAGAAGCATTAAGACCAGTCAGATGTGTAATCACTGTAAAAATGCATTCTGTACTCCACCAAGCCAACACCTGTTCTACCCTTACCATGGGTACAGCTGCAGGTACAAGCTGTTTAAGGTAACTTTAGGGAATTTATTCCTTTCCAGAAAATTCTCCTAGCATTTTCTTATACACTGTCTTTTTCTAAGGTTTCTGTCTCTTTGGTAAACTGATTCTGAATGAATCCTACCCGCAAAATTCAGGTAAAATACATAGAAGAAATGCATTAGATATAATCTAACTTTTGGAAAATAACTGAATTTGTTGGGGAAAAAAATTAAGTGTACTGCTGTATAAATTTCTTAGTGTAAATTAGCTTAGTTTATCCTGATGTAATAAATTGTTACATCAGGGAAGACATCTGAAAATTAAATAGCTGCTGAGTTCAAATATATTCCAGATAAATCAATCTAATTGTGAAATATATATAAAGAATATGTATCTAGAGCCTGTAAAACACAGTTTTACATACTGCATGATGGTCCAGCTTGGAATTTCCTTTGGAGAAATCCAGGAGCTATTAACATCCTCTTGGATGTAGAATGAATAAGAGACATCCATGGCAAGGACCATACTATGTCAATTCCAAGAGGAACCAGGACTTGATTCAAAGTTCAAGAGTACAAATTTTTCTGTTTTTTACCTGTTACTCTGTTATTGAAGCAATAGATCCTGAGGTCATTGCTGTCATGATCACACCTTGTAGAACATGTTGAACATCTCCATCCTTTTACAGTAATATAAGTGGAGTAACCAACAAGGTCAGCTTTCACGAGCCACTAAGAGATTAGTCTGTACAGGGACAGTACTTGCCAAAGTTGCAGCGTTTGGTAGAGTCAACTCAATTTTACAAATTTAAAAAATTTTCATTTTGCTACTCATAATGTTGTTAATTAAAAAAAAAATTATTCCCTTGTTCTTTATTAGTGTTTTACCATGAGCATCTTCATTTGCTCCAGAGAGTTCAACTGTGCATGCCCTTTGACAAACTTAAATTACTTTCCTACTGATTAACTTTAGGAGCTGTTTCTGCTCAATAAAATCAGATGCAGAAATTATTGTCTCTTAGGTGTATGTTTAAACTTTGGAGGACTTTACACTTTACAGAACTACAGCATAAATCTTTGATTTCTAAGGTTGTCGAAGTTTGGGCATTTTGTTTTTCTTCTTCACATTAAGGGTATCTCTGTTTAAACTTACAATACTCTTCTCACTGACTTTAGTCATATTTTCTTCCCAAATTCAGGAATGCTTGCTCAGACCATGCATGAGTTGGCTTTTGTTGACAGACTTCACAGGAGATTAAAGCTTAGACCCTAGATAATTGCCATTATCTTTTAATATAAATGTATATAATTTCTGAGTTAATCTAAAATATCTAGGTATTTTGGTGGTTCTTATATAATTTATATTTATATTTATATTTATAAATATATAATTTAAATAATCAAACTCCTACATAATTTCCTCCACTTTTGAATCTGACAAGCTATGCCATGTCGTAAAGGCTCCTCTGCAGAGATTGCAGTCTCAGCAGAAGAGATGATCTGATTAGCAGCAAAGCCCTAGTGCTCTTTAAATTCACATATGCTGTGGTATGCCCCTGAGGGTGTTTTTCACCTGCACTGTATTTCCCAGCTTCAGTAGCTTCCTAGCATGTTATCACGAGATATGGAATTATCACGAGATATGGAATTTCCAATTATTTCCTACTTTTCCTTTTTAAAAAATACACTTCTAGTCTTCATTAATTTTTTCAGGAATTCACTGTCTTTGGAAGAAAAGTGAAATAACTACAACTTCTCAGTACAAGGATAATAATTTTCCATGGTTTGGTTACCATAAAAGGCATTTATAAAAGTGTTTAAGGTATGCTTGCAATGTGTTATGTGAAAGGGCTTGCCATCTCCTGTTGCTTTCACCATATTAATGCATTTGCCAGACATTATTAATCCTGGCACTAGGAAGTTAGAGGTAAACCAATGCTTAAACTGTTCCAGTAATGGATACAAGGAGTGTATTTCACCTTGCAATCTGAATATTAGAGCACTGCTTGTCTCCTGTGTGTGGTGGTGGATAAGATACAATGAATAAAAACAAAGTTAAATGAAGCAACAGATATACTATTAGCAGAAAACTTGTGTGCAGGTTGGAGAGCATTAACCTCTTCTTTCCAGACTGGTCCATTTTCTTTACATTCTGATTACAAAGCCGTGAAAATAGTGCAGAATTACTTCATAATGTTATGAAGGTTTTGCTAAAATACATGTTAATGTCATCCATATCTTTTAAGTAATTTTTCCTAAGCACTATATATTTGCCATTAATATTTTAGGCAGGTGTTGAAACTACTGGCAGAAGATGAATTTTTGATGATATTATAAAATATCCAACTTGACTGTAACGATTCAATCATATCCAACATGATTGCAAGGGTTTCATTACGTGCAAAATAGACATAATTGGTGACCACACTGTCCAATCAAAACTGCTTGTTTTCATATTACTGAACTCCCACAGACAAATTATTTTTGATAGAGATTCAGAACAAAAATATTTCTCATAACTCTTCTATAAATAATCCACAGATCACACTCATTCTCAAAATATTTGAAATGAAAAATGCTAGGTAGTCAATTAAATAGACAGCAGTGAGACAGCAGAAGGTTTAGCTGACATTCATTCCTAGGAGTTTGGAACTTCCAAAAGCCATCATTCTACAATGTGTTTCAATTTTAAGTCTCCAGAGTAGCTATTACAAAGTCAAAATTAATAAAAAGAAAATAAAGGAAGCTATAATGTTGTTTAAAAAAACATGTGAAATTTAACACAAAAGCTGTTAAAATAACATTACTGTCCGACATAAACCTAAAAATACAAGGGAATTCCGAACTAGGGCAGATGCAACAACCTTAACGCAACCCCGTTGTGCCTACCAATTGCATACATATGGTATGTAAACTAACCCGCTGTTCTGAGACCCTCTGCTACAGGACCATATGTGCTGCAATTGGTAAAGCACACAGGAGCTGTGTGAGCAGTGCTTTGTCACTGCTTACACTAACTTTCTTCTTGGGTCACATACGCACCTTCCTTACACCATAACCTGTTTCCTTCCACGTTTCTGTTTTCTCCCTGACTTTGCATTTATTCTGCTAATTTTAGTTTCATCGAGACAAAATCTTGCCAGTAAGATTTTCTCGCTGAACACTATTTGACAAAATAATTGCTTTGGTGAAGTTTCTGTTTCTTAATTGTAAGAATTTTCAGCTCAATAACTTTCTTACGTCTTCTAAAATAAATGGCATATATCTTGTTTTGGTTCTGTCATCTCAGTGACAGTTGGTTTCACCTAAATTCAGAGATATTTGTTTGGTTCCTCCAAACTTCTTGATAAGTCTGAAAATAAATTTCTATTTGTTCTACCTGATTTAGCAACAACAAACTCTCCAGTATATAAGAGCTTCGCATTGAAATATTTCACTATATTGTACTTTTGTACTTTTCACCACTTTAACTGTTCTCTAGGTAACTTAGTGCAGATTAACATCATCCATTTTCCTGTAAGCAGCAACGTAGACAAGATGTATCTTTTACTCCATTAAGTATTGATACTTATCATTTATTATTAAAGAGGCTGCATTCCTTTCCCCACCGTTTTGAAAGTCTTTTGAAAATAATTTAATAGGTTTAATGTAATACCTTAGAAAGAAAATGTTGTCCTCCTGGGACACTACACATGCCTACTAGCTCCAACCAGTATAGTAAATAAGTCCAGGTAAAGCAGAGCATAAAACACAGAAAAAACCTTTACTAATTAATAAATAATATACATAATAGAATGCACACAAAACCCAAAAATGAACTGTGGGGTAGCAGATGGCAGAACATCAAGTTATTTAGATAGTTTTGTGATTTTTGGTTACATTATCGTGTATAAAATCATCAAAAGTAACAAAAAGGGCAACAAAGAGTGCTCTGGAATTCTGTTTTATTATCTAGCTTCCAAAATCCTTCATGAGTTTTGATTCCTATTTCAGCACTCACTGCAAGATGGAGATTGTACAAAGGTGGTTTTGTTTTTCTGCAGTCCCAGGACTTTCCTAGTGCTGGATCAGTCAGGTTGGAAGTGGAAGCAGCCTCGGGCACTTTGCTCTAGGCTGCACTAACTTAGGTCAGTCACCCACAGCCTCTGGGGACCAATTTAGGGGTAAGGTGTCAACTGGAAGCATGAGCTGTATAGCCTCTCCTCATGGAGAGGTGCAGAACTCTTGCAGGGCCTCCACATGAGGGAAAATTTCCTTTTCCTTGGTGGGATCCTAAATGTTAATCAGGTCTGCACATGCACACTTCAAGGGAGTACCAGATTTTATCTGTGTCCAGTCCAAGAGTGCAACCAGGACATTTCAGTAATCAAAACTAAGAAATGTAATTGTATAAAACCATAGGATTTTATTTTCAGGACTGGAGAAGGAGATGGAATATGTTCTATCTCTTTCAGATAGAGTTTCGTGGTTCTTTTTATTTTGGGGAAAAAAAGGTGGTAGGAAGTACTGATCTCAAGCTACTTTATGCATATTTATGCATATTTATGCAACTTTGGATGTGTCACCATGTTCCAGAGAAAGCCAATGACAAACAGAGAACTCTTGAGCTTCTACAATAAGAAATTGCAAGAAAAAAAAAGTTTTCTCTGATTTTACATTATTTTAGACTCCTGCACATTCTCTCTTCACCCCAGTCATTCCCATCTTTTGCTGATATGGTTTCATAGGGGCTACAAAGAGAAGGCTACTAATGGTTCTTAGGATAAAATCTATTAAAGGCCATGTAAGATGAAGCCAGGGTCAGAATCATGTCTAGTAATAAATGGAGCATCTAAACAATGTAATATTTATTTTCTTTTTCATAGTTGATGATTGTGCCTTTAGTATCAACATGGCTTTTTTGTTCTCTCAATATGATAGGGTTGATTGAACTCAATATATAAATTATTACACAGAAATGAGCATCTCAGAAGCTTAGGTTCAGTTTCCTTGTTAGATAAAAAAGGAGGAAGAATTCCTGGCCAGATGCAAGCTGCAAGGATTCTATTGGCATAATATTGATTTGAAGAAGACCATGAGAGAAGGAATGGTTTCAAAGAACATAATATCCTTAATGAAATGCAGTTACCAAGTTACTCCTGAAGTAAGTTTGAAATTAAGTTACATTCTTTTAAAAATGCCTTTTTAATTTTCTGTCTACTTTTGAAGGCTCAAAGTAGACTACATCAGCAAAGAATTAATTTTTGGCTTTGGAAGCTAATTCACACAGGGTAAGATTTGAGAGGTTTTAGTTTTGTGTGTGCCACTATATGCACGAGGAAGGTAACTACATCTGGGAGCAATAACCTTATGTTGTTTATAATCTCAGGTATGAAGATCTGTTAATCATGGATTAGCTTCTTAATTTCTTAAAAAATATCCATATCTGATGATAAAGTGCTGTAGACGGTAACCTGACAGGCATTGTGCTAGACGAGATGCGCTTTTTAGTCAACTTCCTTTTTATTTTCAAACGTTTCTCCTTTCACTCTTGTGGCCTATAGCTGTGCAAGTGGATAAGTGGCTCTTTCAGATCTGATGCCAACATCAGTCTACAAATTGGCAGATGGTGCCATGAGGCGAGGCAGTTAGTTGGCAAGCCCCCCACCCCCTGCCCTGCAACCAATTTAGCTTCTTATGTTGGCATGGATCCTGCCATCCTGAGCCAGTGCCCAAACTAGGCCTTCTAGTGTGTGACTCAATATGCTACTGCTTAGCCCTAGGACAGCTAATCATGTATTCTTTCAAAATTGATGTGAATTAATTAGGCACTGTGGGCAGGGTCTGAAGGGGAGAAAGTGCATGGTCCTACTAAGTAGAGCAAAGCAGAAACGCATTCCCTGGTAAAACAAAATGCCCTCCCCTTCTGCCACTGGCTAAGTGCTGCCATTTATTTACTCCTACATCACCTTTCTGTTGAGCAGGATCAGGTCTGATCTGCTGGGTACTCATTAAGTTGCAACATATTTGTTTTGTTAATTGGCACCAACATTCAGGACTTTTTTCTCTCTGGCAAATATAGATCTTCTTGGCAATTGTGCACCCCAAGAAAAGAAGGAAATGGAAAGCCCAGTGCCATATAAGTGTAATTAGCTTTAACTGGAGAAATAAAAGCTGGAGTTGAGACAAGCTTGCTGGCTGAGTTATAGGGAAAACTTTATCAGGAAGTGCCGCTGTGTCAGTGGGAAACTACTGTAGCTATGGATACTGGGTATTGCTGAAATATAATTCAGCTACATAAAGGCCTGAGCAAAATGAAACAAATCACTTCCTTTCCAAAACTTTAGATATTACACTCACAGTGTTAGGCCAAAAACGGAAACCCTTTCAACTGATAGAGTGACAGGCTCATAAATTTCACCACAAAACCTTGCAGTGGGAAGGACTCTCTCCTGGAGCCGGGTATCTCACCAGGGACCCTGTGAGTACAATGGCATGTTTGCTCAGGCACTGGGAGCTGGGATGCAGACACTAAAGAAGGTTTGATTCTTTCCTAGTGTCTTGAAGTTTCATTCCAACTTGCCAGCAGATGCCACATATACAAAAAAATTCAAGTAGCGGAGAAACAGAAATGTTATTGTAAGGCTTTAAATACAGAGGAGGGAGAAAAATCGCCTTTTGATTCCATTCTTTGGTTAAAGTAAACTAATACTTCATTGGGAATGGCCCATTTCATAAATAGTAGAATTATTTTTAAGTTTCAGCTGAAAATTTTTTCTGAGAGTGTCTCCTTTGTAGGTTTCAACAGTTGTGTTCACCAATGTGTTTACTTTGCTTGCAGTCAGATTAGAAAAGCAAGCAATGACTCTTGTGCAAGCAGTGCATCTGATAATCATCAAAAGTTTTTGTATGCAGCTTGTAATACTACAATTCTTGTTGTGGGCCTTGTATAAAGCAATTTCAGGATGGTGCACAAGTAAAGTAACAATTATCTGTGTGATCCTGGTACTCTATTCACTATGGCACCATTTTATATGGGCATATAAAATTGCAGGTGGAGAAGAAAAATTTTTTTTTTTTTTTATAAAGGAAATGTGCAGGTAAACAAAGCAAATTTGTTATTTCATCTGCTGAGGCCCAAGGAAGGTTTTTTCACAACTTAAGCTGACTTCTAGGCAGAAAGATAAGGATTTTATATAAATAATAATTGGAAGTATTAGGGTTTTATTTGTGACTTGATCTGTTTGTTGGGGGCGGGATCGTCTTGGATCCGGGGATGCAAAAGAGATTTATAGAGGGTAAAATAAAACAAGAAATACAGGAGAGTAACGCTGAACAATTATAACGTGCTATATTTCTCCTTTTCTTCTTTTCTTTTCTTTTCTTTTCTTTTCTTTTCTTTTCTTTTCTTTTCTTTTCTTTTCTTTTCTTTTCTTTTCTTTTCTCTTCTCTTCTTTTCTCTTCTTTTCTCTTCTTTTCTTTTCTTTTCTTTTCTTTTCTTTTCTTTTCTTTTCTTTTCTTTTCTTTTCTTTTCTTTTCTTTTCTTTTCTTTTCTTTTCTTTTCTTTTCTTTTCTTTTCTTTTCTTTTCTTTTCTTTTCTTTTCTTTTCTTTTCTTTTCTTTTCTTTTCTTTTCTTTTCTTTTTTCTTTTCTTCACTATTATTCTTTTTTCCCTTCCACTGGGGAACAGTCTGTTCAGCAATATGAAGTTAGTTACTTACCTATCTATTCTGCAAATCATTCACTTAAAGAGCATGTAAAACCCCCAACTATTGTCCAGAACAGCAAGAGAGTGGGATTAAAGACCCATGGGAATCATAAAAAAGAAGAAAAGTCACGGGAGAATTCAAAGGTAAAGGTCTTAGATATGACAAGCAACAGTAGGGAAATAAAAAATATCACCAACAGAAAGTCGAATCCAAAGTGTAGTGGTTGTACAGGTGCCACACACATCAAGAAAGGAAATAGAAAAAATTATTTAAATAAAAATCTAAGGGGGAGAGTGAGGGCAGAAAAGGAGAGAAATGCCATCATGTAAAGGCACTGAAAAACTCATCATTAGACTTGACGCTGAATTTAAGGCTAAATCATACCATGAGAGCACAGCCTAGAGCAAGGGCATACTTCAAGAACTGTAATTTTATAATAAAGTTCCAAGATGCACAGGTTCAAACAGATGGAAATGGATTAAAACAAGCCTTCTATAAGTAATAAAAATTTCCTCAATATGGAAATTTTTTTAAAATATTGTATAAAACTAAATGTTAGGTTAGATGTAAAAATATGTGTACATTTACAGACTTGTATACCTATCGGAGACACAAAGTTTCAGCAGTAGTTTTTGAGAGGGGAGGAAAGGATTCTGGTGTTTAGAACACATCCTATCAAGATATTTATTTTTTAAAATTAAAAATGTTTGATCAATTTTATTCAGTCATCACTGCAAAATTATCCTGTGGTGTAATCTTGGCCACCCAACCTTAACAGCTGTTGTTTGTACTGATGGCAGTGACAAAGCTGAACACACACCTGCCATTTGAAACTGCAATTTTCCCTAGAGACAAAGTACCATTACCTGCAAAAGAGGCATAACAAAATGCCCTACTTCATCAGTTATGCTGATTCCAACTTAACTAATTCTTAAATCAAGAATCAGAGCCTATGTCCTTGTTGTAAATTGAGGTATGTACTTAGAAATATGTCTAGCAATTTCCAAGCACTGTAAGTTTACACTAACAATACGCCCATAGAAGAACAAATGTCAAGGCCAGTAAAAGCATTAAATCAGTATTAACTTGTCATGCCAAAATGTCAATGTGCAATTAATTAAGAAGGTGCTGGGGAACAGATAAACTCTAAGGTGAGCCTTACAGTTTTACACTTAGCTTTAGCATACTCAGCAATTATAGTGACTCATGTAGAGTCATCTATCAGGCTCTCACATTCCCAACCTGCATTTCCAAGTAAGAAGTTGGTAGATTGATTTGGCAAGAAGATTTTGGCATCTCTGTAACAAGCAGAGGAATTATAAACCATGCACTTGGAAAGCAATAAGCCCATAAAAAGCAAATATTTGATGCCAAAAAATCCAATATTTTGCAATACATAGTTGTTATTGTCTAATGCTACTCTTCAGCAGAATTACAAACAAATTGGAGCAAGAGTTTGTTCGCTAAATACAAAAGACTAAGATTTTTATTTGTTGAGCAGTTATGATTAATGCTGTATCTTGTAAAAATTTTTTTTCTGACTATCGCTGTTATTCTGAGTTTTTCTTTCTAATTAAGTGAGTTGGGAGAATATTTTTGGAAATGAAAGTTCTCTTTTGCACACACTGATGACCAAAGCAAAATAGATTGCCTTATAATTCCCATGTGCTTTTGGTTGTTTTGCCTTTGGTTGTTCTGGTTTGGGATTTTTTATTCTGCTATTGTTAAATTGCATTTAGGAAAGACAAGTGGGGCATACTCTGTGACTGATCAAAAATTGTTCACTTCAAACTAAAGACAATCTGATAATGTCAGTTGTCTTGCTCTGTGCTATTTTGGGAAGTGTTTTCCAACAGAAAACAGAATTTAACTTTTAAATTTCATTGAAGGAATAAAAAAATAGTGAATCTTAACAGCTTTTAAAATATAATTAATAATCCAAAAGCTATTTTAATATGTTGACTCCAAACTAACAGTCTGACAATAATTTATATTCCATATATTGTTATCTTTAAAATTATTTGAATCCTAGATAAATGGAATGAAGAGGTACTATTTTAATTTTAAAAACTCCCCAAACCTCACAGAAAATGGCTTAAAATATATAGGAAAATTAAATATCTTTTGAATATCTATTTTACTCCTTGGTCCCAGGCAAACAATGGAACTATTAGCAAGAACACATTACTATGCTTGGCGATATTTCATACAGTATTTGACAATCCATAGGGGCTACTTCTCCTTCTCCATAAATAAGATATATAATTTAATGGGTCTCTTTTATCTTACACATCATAGCAAATCTACAAGAACATCACTTAACCTCCTCTAGCCATCTTTCACCTGCCATATTCTCACAGACATGAATAAACCAAAATTATAATACTTTAGATTTTTTTATTATGAATATGTATTTTCACATGTTAAACGTTGTCCCATCCACAGCAGATTTCACACTGTCAAATACATTAAAACCACTGATTTGAGGAATGTATAAGACTTCCAAACATCTTGGGGATATGTAAAACATTATGAAATCAAGTGACTGTGAGCTATGACCCACATAATTCAGCTGTAAATTTCCAAAGTCAAATGTGTGCTGGAAATGTTATGCTAATAGTTTCTTGTTCCTTCTCATGTAACTGCCTCAGCAGATCAACATGACAGGTGTCACATGCCATGTTGTGTGAGCCACAGCATTGCCGATAGCAAGAAAATGTCAATCGGGCAATTGATCACCTGTTACTTATTGATGGCTACACTGTCCCACATCCTAAATTCTTTCCACGCTTTCATATCAGTTAGTCTCAGAACTAATATAAGCCCTTCCCTCTTTCTCAGGAATTTGGAAAACATAAGGAAAGCTCCTAAGTGGGTGTAGTTTGGCATAGGTTTTAAAAATGACATTTTTACAAATGGCATCCGTGTCAAGTTATATTACTTGAGAACCTGGTTCTCATTTTTAAAAATTCAGAATGCTTAGATAGATTACAGCCATTTGCTCAGCTGATATTTTTTCTGACACTGTATGATTATTTGTGACTTTTTGAAAGAATCAATCCTCTTTGTTATACTAGGCAAGAAAATGATGAATGCTTTAAAAATACGAACTTGTATAAAGCCATGAAAAGTGGGTAAAAACTGAATAGTTGTATTCTGCTTTCAAGGCTATCGTAAAGCAAGACTTTACTTGAAATCTTACCAAAAAGACTGTTCCCTATGATTTCTTTTCTGCACAACCTACAGATACACACCTGAGGTTATGGATGGTTGCTCAGACAAGCTTCAAAAATTTAAATCTTGTGATTTTACTTACTTGGTAAAGTACTTATTTTATGATTTATTGCTATTCACTTTCAAAAAGTGCAGCATTTTATGTGTGATTTCTATTGTGGTAATGATGAGAAACACCAGCCAAGATGCTATGCGAATGTAAAGCCAGGAAGTTGGTCTCAAGAAATAGACATCTGTACAAAATAATTTCTCTTTCCATTGCAGCTGTTCAGTGTCATACAGATGCCAATTCTAAGACACTGAGAATTGTGATGATCACGTTTTGCAGGTGCTCAAAATGGACACAGCTGCTTTTAAAAGACATGGATGTTTTCAAATTATCTGTGTTTGCTAGTATGTTTTACAACTCTCCAGTCTCCCACATCTGTGCTATCCACTTGAATTGCAAACTATTTGGTGCTGTTGCAAAAGAGCACTGCATATTTGCCCAGGATGTGGGTTCTTGGATTGTCCCTTAGCACTTCTGTAGCAACCAACAAAACAGAAATTCTGGCTTAATGGTGTTATATTTGAAACATTTGTCAGGATATAGTAGGTTAAATGAGCCTTATAACACCAGCGTGTTATAGCACTATCTAAAAGTCAGAAAATTCTCTCTCCAAATTCTCTTCCCTGAGCAGAACCGGCTAAGCCTGTGTTACTCCCCAGATGTGTGCCTAGTGTGCTCCTGAAGACTTTTATTTTCAGAGAAGCTGCTATCTTTCCCAGTGATATGTTCTACTTTAGGAATATTGCTCATAATACCCAATCTGACTGTCCTTTGCTGTGACTTCGGTGAATTGCTTTCCTCCAGTCGACAACAGAGAATAAATTTTTCCTTTTTCTTTTCTATTTGGTCTGATAGAACATGGTCTCTAAGTCTTGGATCGCTCTTTCTCTCAGCTAGATTGTCCTAAGGATTTGTCCCTTTCCTGACTGTGGGACCAAACTCATATAGTACCAATTAAAAGAAAAGGCTTATTTTATGAGTCCAGCTTGTGCTTTCTATGGCATTCCCTTTTTTATGAGGTCATAACACTAGTTTGTCATAACTATAAATACTAAATTTATTCCTGCAAAACATTCTTATAACATAGTTATTTATTCTCTACTTATGAGTTAGTATTCTAGCATAACTCTTCCTGCTTCTGAAGACATTCACTGTAGTATTTCTAAAAAGAACACCTCTTTGTCAAGAACATTTGATTTATAACCCTGTTTTGCTATTTACTTCTGGTTACTTAAGCAGCACATTCTTTCCATCAGACAAACCATTAGCCTAAGCCTCAGTGTTACCTCAGAGCTGAGGTATCATTTCTGTTTTTCTTGGAAAGACATGCAATTGAATCTGTATTCCTTTGCAATAAAGACACAAGGTGATTAGGTAAGCCAGGGGGTTTGTGTGGGGTAAAGTAGAATTAGTCAAGTTCATGGAATTAAGCCCATGAAGCCAGTTCTAGTCTTTCACTCTAGAGATTTTTAGGGTATACATTGCTGTAATCCATAAATAAATACTGTAGCATATGTGGTATGCCATAATACTTCCATATTATTATGCCCATTTGGCTCCTGTACCAGTGACAGTTATAAAAAGAGGATCAGACAAACTTTTAGTGTGACCCAGTTTTACAATTTTAACTAGGATTCCCTATCCAAATCAAACCCTACTGATAAAAACCCCACTGGTAAATGGGATATAAATCAAACTTTTGTAGTGAAAATGAAGACTGTACATGAAGCAGAATCCAAAAATGTCTCAGAGAGGATGAGACCTACAATTATGTAAACTGTTTCTTAAAATATAAAAATAATAATGTTAATGACACTGATACAGTTAATGATATATCCAAATCAGTAGCAATAAAAGCTCATGCACTATACAAAGAGGTGATAAAATATATTCAGAAGTATCATTCATTTCACTGAGAACTTGAACTATGGAAAGCATTTATGATATAAAATAGAAAGCTTCTTTCTGTTAACATCACTCCTATTGCATACTATTGGCATCACTTATTATTGCATAACCATTTCTTGGAAACTTAGTAGGAGAGATATTGGCAGGATTTTAATTTCATAGTGGAAATGCAAGATCCTGAAATGGTTACGTATTAAGGATTTTTCCAGTTAAATGTTTCCAGCAAAATTAAAGACAGCCTCTCAGGCCCAGTGTCATTAGTAGACTGACACAAAAGTGACTGGTCCTGGCAGAGCACTGCTCTTACTTGAGCAGTCCCACACTGAGACTGAAAAACAAACAGCATTGTCAACAAACAAAGTCATAGTGGCAGATTTACCCACGAGCTGGGTGTGCTCTGAGTAGTGCTGTGGAGCGAAATATGCTGTTGCCCAAAATTTGCTCTTTGTTTCTGGAGAATGTTTCTCTTTGCAATATGGTTATATTTTAATGCATTTACTACTGACTTGCCAATTCTTTCTTTACAAGGGATTTGATGGGAATTCCTAATTTTCATGGCCTTTGATAGATTCACTGCAGGTGAAATCCCTTGTGGCCAAAAGGTCTCCTTCCCAGCTTCTTGACTCCATGCTCTCACATCAGGGTGATTTATGGAATGAGCAGTATGTACTGCTTGTATTATCTTGCTGCCTGCAGTGGGGTTTTTGAACAATATGCTCAAGTACTTCTTATTCACTGTTCTCACAAGCAAACAACCTTAAATCTCAGAGTGTTATGAAGCCTTAGGAAACATAATACACATGATAGAACTGGCACGGTAGACTCACAAGTCTTTTGCTTCAAAACTTGATATAGAGGAGCAACACACATTTTCTGGGTTTTTTTTATTCTGAGACAGAAGACAACCATGATAGTTTCCTTTAATTTACCAAGATTTTCCATCTGATGTAGGAGTATATTCATGTTAAAAAATAAGCTTGAAGATTTACGGCATTTTCCTCTAAATTCAGAAGCCATTCTAGAGATGGTTTCAGACTGACTTTTCTGCCCCAGATGATTAAAGGTTTTCTACATTTATAAAAGATGTGTATATATAGATAGATATAGATATATATACTTCATAAAATATCCAGCTGAAACAAAAACATGAATAAATCATTCATTAAAGCTTAAAGGTTATACATCTATAATCAACAGGCACCAAAATATATTCACTGAGGAACAATAAACTGTAAAAGGAAAAGATTTGTAAAATATTTAATGGGCATAATGAGCCATAGATTTTTACTTCTCTAAGTGTAGCACATATATATAACTTTCCAGGATGTCTTCAGTGTGAGCAGGAAGATTAATGGATAGTTGGGAAACCATGATACTGCTCAAAGTTGAAGAACAGGATGATGTTCACTTAGAGAGAAGAAGCCATGTCTCTGATAGTGTATAGCAGTTATCAGAGCAGGAGAAAAATGCTCAGATGAACAAAAGAATGCTGGACAGAAAAAGAGAAATCTGTATATATAGTCCACTATAGTTAGCTTGCAATCTCATAAATAAATAAATAGATTAATAAAAGTAGGCACAAAAGTATCAACAAAATTTTCAGTTCCCAACCATCAAACTGAATAAGATTTCATCAAAATCCCCATTTCCATATTAAAAAATATGTTTATCTCTCATAAGGTTTGAAAATAAAAGATATGAGCTTGCGAACAGCCTGAAACAATGACTAATAGTGATTTTTGTAACCCCAAACATTTCACTTAATTTTGCATCTGACATAAAAAAGGCAATCGTAAAAGCACTTTGTATATGACACAAGGAGAAACCCGTGATGTCAGTGTCAGTCTTCAGGTCTGTGCTCTCTTGCTGTGCTTCCTGTTCTACACGCGTGACAAAGGACTTTGCTTTTCGCCTCTGATGTGCCAAGGTGGAACAGGGAGCAGGGGCCACGCATGTGCCACCCATCACATCTCTTCACAAGAGCACAGGTAACCTAGTACTGAACTGAAAATAAGGCTGGGACCAAGTATTAGCATGGGGTTGACATAGACATAATTGCAAGGAATTAACAGTAAAAAAAAAAGTTTTAACTTTTTTTCTTCTTTATAGAATATAAACTGATGTACCATGAATGGAATTGCAGTAGATAAATATGAGTTTTAATGTCTCTGTCCTTACAAAACAATATTTTACTGAAATCTAGGCTTTTATAAAATGCCTGTGGATATGCAATTAGCTGCCAAAGTCCATGTGACAAGTCATAACCTAAAAGTCAAAAGGGAAATAGACATGCAACAAAAAATACCAAAATGCTTTTACGCAGCATATACATCTGAAACCATTTGGAAAAGCAAAAATGCACTGATTTGTGCAAATAAATGGACATGAACTTATATGAACAGACACACTAATTGCTCATTCTTTGTGGGCAAAACTATGCCATAACTGTAAATACATGTTTTTATACAGATAATACATCATGCAGAGAAATTTATGAAATTATGTCTGCTCCTTGTAAGACTGGGCGGGGATATCTACTCTGGTTTTCTCCTTTCATACCTTCTGTTCTGTATTTTCATTTGCTCCCCTGTAAGCACTGTCAATAAAGGCCTCGACATTTCTAATGAGTAAGCTAATTTTTCTAGCATCTATAAAAAGGGATACCATTTGCTAGATGATTCATTTAAAAAACCCACAGAATGGTTTATATGACATTTTAAACTAATTTCCTGATGTAAAATCTACATCCTATGATTTCAGTTTATCTTCATTAGGAAAAAAATGAGAATATATAAAATTCTCTATGATTTTGTTTTGCTGAAGGCCTGGAATTGCAGCATGTGTGAGACTTTCACGTGCTGCATCAAGGTACAATAACTGAAAGAGCAATACCCATCTTGAACATTGCCACATTGACTTACAGAATTGTGCCCTTGAGAAAAAGACTGTGAGAAAAATGGAGAGCCATGCAGTGACAAAAATGAAATAGAACTGTCATCTGGCAGTTCTTCATAGTCCATCACGTAAACTATTACAGATATAAGAAGAGCCACAGAGTGCTTGGGCAAAGGTTGTTAAACCACTACTCCAAGGTCAGGTCACTGCACATTGCTAAGATTGTTAGTAAAAGATAAACCAGTTTTCACTATGAAACTTGACATTGCCAGTTTTCAGCCTCACCTATAATACTATATGCTTGCAGCTAGGGACACAGCTGGATAAACTAATAATACAAGAGTTTACAAGAACAGCTCTCATTGATGTTTGGAGCATTTAATATTGAAGAATCATAGTTTTCTTATCAAATTATGTGAATGTGATTTTCAAGTTACTTTGCCTACACTTTTATTCTGTTAATATATTCTGTGCTAATTCTGCATCTATCTTTAAAAAAAGAGTCTTTTTTAGTCAGATTATTTATTTGGAAGGTACAAATGAAAAGGTCAACCCAAGATGTAATTGATCCCCAATGACCAAAGTTTCGATACAGATCAAGTGATTATTTTTTAAAATTCAGTGGATTTCTTTTTATTTGCCATTTTATTTTTCAAACATTTTGGGTAACCTTGATAATGATTCTCAATTTTCTTTGTACGGATGAGAATTGGAAGCTTATTTAAACAAAGATGAAAGTTGTTTTTCGCCTATAGTCCCCTGTCTCAAAGAGCTAGTCATTTCAGTCAGTATGAGCCAATATAAGACACATGATTAAATCATGAGAGATAGCAACACAGACAATGTGCAGATGCCTCTGATCTCAGTGAAGAAGGATAGATGCTGGTCAGCCTTTTCCTGACACAAGTAAAATTCAACAAATACAAAACAGAGATGCAGAAACTCTTGCCTTTAAGCCATACATGAATCAGAATTGCCAAATGCAGGCAGGACCCTAATTTTCACAAATCCAGTGCTCTTCTAGTTACAAATGAAGCTATTGATTTTCAGCAGCTCTAAAAATTCAATTCCTTAGAATTTTACAGGGGCACTGATGGATGTTAATGTAAAGCAAAGTACTTGGTCTATTGCCATAACAGAAAATGAAGTGCTGAAAACTATGTCCAGTTACTAAATACCTTAGCATTCTCAAAATGTTGGTTAATTTAACCACTGTCCTGTCTAAACATAAATATGCTTGTGGTTGCTTGCCAGTTATTCCTGGCTAGTACTTGGAACCTCAGGCATAGTTTAAAAACCAAAGAAGGATTATGGAGGATTCTACTATTTTTTTAATCACTAAATAGAATAGAAATAAAGCATACTGCAAATCTGACAACAGAAATTGATTTGTCCCTATGTACTATTTGCCCAGAGAGCAAGCACGAGATAAACAGACATGAAGAGAGCACACAGCAGAGGCTGCTTACACGCACACAGCAAGCCTCTGCTTTCCAGTTCATTTGGGGTTTTCTTTGTTGCTTTTGAGTTCGGAGGTTTTTTTCTCCAAGAGAACATAATAAAATCATTGACCACAAATTCTGCCATGTACATATATATATACATATGTATATGCATATATACATATACATATGCCATATACATATGGCAGTCTGTAATGTTTATCAGAAAAAAAAATATTATCTAACCAAAGCAATAAGCAAGGTATGGCAATATCTGATCAATCTGATCAGTCTCTCTAGTGCTCAAATTTCAGTATGCCAACCAGCTATTATATATTAGTATTTAGCACACATTCTTAAAACCAAAAGATAAATATCCCTGGATTATTGTGTGTAAAGGAGACTTTCAACTGCTTAGCACTGTACTTGTTACTATCCTATCTTTGAGTCTTCACCCTATCATTCACAGTGAGCAGGTCACACCACCATTAGTGTTTCAACATTGTCTGAATTAAATCAGATAAGTGCTTTAGCTAGTCTAACTGTTGCCTTCTGCAGAGTACATGAACCTTAATAAGACTGCTAGCTAACATAATTCTTTTACCTCACCTATTAGAGGATAAATTCTCAAAGTTGATACAGTTGTGGTCTATTTTTCCCTTCTCCAAATACTTTCATTTACAGCCACTCTTTATATATGTGTTGAGATGGATTTTTAAAAAAAATTACTCTTGTGCAATTGTTCAGATCTACTTGAAGTTTCAAGTAAAATCATATCCTGAATATTATAGTGCAATAAAGCATGCACTTAGGTTGCCATAAAAGCTTGCTTTTCATACTGTGAATTTTCAGAAATAGTTAATATAAAATTTTTAACATGAGAACATTGTAAGTATTAACAGATCGAGTCTCTATTGCCTTATACTCTTTTTGTACCAGCATGACATTATGATAAAAAATAGAGAAGACCACTCAGCATCTGAGACAGCAATCTCCTCTGGATGCTTGACAGCTGAGAGCTCTTCTGCTTCTACCGTGGGCATTAGCACTGGCAGTTTGATATTTAGTACATTATATTGGGCAAGGAAGCTTTTGAAAGAGATCTGCATAATGTAAAATGTGCAAGCAGCCCAGAGCACAGCCTGGCATATGTGTGGCCACCCTCAAAGAAAGAAGCTGAAAATCCTGTGGTAGGTCACTTTTTTGCTTTCTCTATTTCCAAGTAACTACTGGAGTTATATCAGACAACAGATCAGATTCATAATCTATGGAAAGTCTTCAACTTGCACTAATCCATAAACTTGCAGTGGAACCAGCTATCAATGATAAATGAAAGGGTGGGTAAAATATCTTTGTTACATTCCACTTTAAGTTCTATTAAGCATTTAAGTAAACTCAATATTACCACTATTAGACTTAGGTAAATTTCCTTTAGTGAGGATGAGGACTTTAAGTCTCAGAAACAAAACTGTTTGACCATTGTATTAAAAGAAAATACCATTTCCTCCTTATCGAGCTGATGATCAATGTCTGTTATACCACTAAGAAAAGCATGAAAAGTAGTGAAGAAGGTGCTGCACTGAGCATTCCAAGCAGATAGAATGTGTCTTTCCATCAGGTGAAAAAGGCATACTCACAGAGCATGGAAATTTCAGGATAATCAGGGTCCTAGACTTTTCCTGTTGACCAGCTCCAAGAGATGACATGCCGAGGACTTTGGGTGACCCCAGCTCTATTCTGAGTCTCCTGAATTTTCTAGTGTACATATAGGCAAAGCCTTATAAAAAATGGTCTTGTTATCCTTGTAAAATCCATCATGTCTCAGGCCTGCTACTTTTGCTAAGCAAGAGAGGACCATGGGTAAGTGACTCGGCTGAACCAGAGGTAGAAAAACAAGTTATATAACCATGACATGCTCCATCGTGGTTTATGGTGGTTGGTTGAATTATATTTGTTACACTTAAATAGAATGTAACTGATAATGCACTAACTGCTTTAAAAACCTTTTTTTTGCAATAAATTGTCTCTCCTTTGCACCTACCTGGGGACTTTGAGTTGCTTTGCTTCATACATTCTAGCACATTGCAGAATAATTTACCAAAAAAGGCTATTCTGTAATCTGAAGATTATCTAAAGTTAAGAATGGCAATATTTTCATTATATTTAAAAGGAAAATAACATTTACTCTGGTTTATGTCTGGAATTTTCCTGCTACTGGCTCTGTTATATTTGGAATTTCTTGCATCTATATACCAGCCAAAACACAGGTCAGGGGGAAAAGATTCATAAAGTACATGAAGTTTGTACATGATGCTTATTCTGGATATGTAGATAATTATGTGCTAATTTCTGTCAGAAGTCACTCACTCATAATCCTGGAGTCAGTCCCAGGATGTCACATGATCTCTCCTTTTATTCAAAGACTTCATTTGATTTTTAAACTTTTTTGGTTTATTTTATTTTATTGCTTCTAGTTTGGTACAAATTTTATTTTTAAGATTGCTATGATAGTTTCTTTCTATTTTAAATAAAAATCATGAGGCAAATCACTGAACCTCCAAGGAAAGCTAGGACAAAAATTTTGTATTTGTAGGCAGTTTCTTTGAACAATTAAAGGTACATTCTTAATGAACTAGCCTACTGGTTTGAAACTTTATGACATAAATTGTCAGTAGCTCTTCAATTTATTTTACTTCATTTAGCTGGGGAAAACATAGGCCTGTTCTTTTTTCTTTCTTGAACCTTGTATTTTGGTCTTTAGTGATTTAGTATAATGTTATGCTGCTTCTGTATGTTGCCTATAGGTGGAATAATTTAATATTTTCTTTTCTTAAACATTTCCCTGTTATTTATATAAGTAACTTTGGCTCTGTGACATCAAAACAATCACTATGGCTCTGCATCCTTTAATAGATCCCATAGCTTCATCACCTCCATCATCTTTGCCTCTGTCTCGACTTTTGCATACCTATTTGACAGTGAATGAGTGTTTCAGGAGGGGATGAGTTCTTTGGATTATTTAAAGATTAGATTTTATCTGACCTTTAAAGGGTTTTACCAACACCCATTTCTAACAGCCTTGCTCAATTTCCTTGTATTAGCTAAAGTCATGTAAGGTGCAATCGTTCAAACCTCCTTTATTCAATAGAGCAACCATTCCACCACTTAGGAATCACAGTCCTTCTCAGCCATAATGTGTTCCATCTACTACTCAGCCCCTGCACTTTCCTAAAAAAGTAAAGAAAGTCGTGCTCTGTGAAGAGAGCAAGAAGCCAGCGCTGCATGTTTAAGTTTAGCTGTTCAAGGGTTGTTATTTTCCCCATTTGGGAATGAAGCTGGCTGCCTGTGGCTCCTTCAGTCAACATAAAGACTAAGCTTTCCTGGAGAAACTCCAGTCCAGACTCTTGCTATTATCCAGGTTATCTGACTCAGGGCATCAAGTGTTTAAATTTGGTTTTGTCATTGTATTCTTCTAAGACTAGCCAGAGGATATGTTGATAGTATCTTAAGGAAAGCATTTACCCAGGCCAAAGACTAACCTTAATCTTCTTGGATCTTTCTGAGGGACAAGCAAAGAGTTTAGGAGCCAACAAGTTTATTTCCTCTGGCTAAAAGCATAAAAAAAGTTTCCAAGATGTAATCACTTCTTGTCAGATACTCAAATGTCTGTGTCTGGGTTTTGCAGTGCAGTATTGATTGTGCAAACACTCGTGTGTGGCTTGTTTCTATATACGTAAATAGTAAGAGGCCAGTTAAGATCTTCCCACATTTGCGTTGCAGGTTCAAATAATACAATTTTTCCAAACAAGTTTTCACACCAACAAAGTAAAAAGTTAGGCTATTTGTTTAAGGAAAAGTAAGGATGAAGGAAAAAAAGTTTGCCTTTGAAATAATTTTGCTCCTTTGGTAACATATATATGGCCACATCTTTTTGGCACAATCAGATACTGCACAGTTAACTACATTATCTTGTTAGGACAGTTATATTCTCTCATATGACAATGACTTGCAGTATGTAGTCACTGCCTTCTGGGGAAAGGAAAAAAACCCAGCAATTACTGTGCAGTACTCGAATCTGCCTGCCAACAGCAGAACAGTGATTTGTGAGACACATCAAGAGCTTCTGGCAAGATCAATCTAGTGAGATTCCTCTGATAGAGGAATAATGAGTTGACAAAGACCAATGTTCAGTTGGGCCCAAGTCCAATAAGATTACTGTACAGCATCATCAATATTGTCTGTGTTTGGAACTGACACAATCAGAATGGAATCAATTGTATTTTCCACAGCACTGTCACACATGATTTTTAACTTTGGCTCACAACACTGCAGAGAAGCTTGCAGATGTTGGCAGATTTTTGCTAACTTATGGGATGTCATTATTAAGTAGGAACTGTGCACTACAGTAATTTGTGGTTCTGTGTGTTCCATCATATGGTCTCTGTGTTTTGGAGGGAGAAGGAAAAGATGCAGTAGCCGGAGGGATTTGTCTGTTATCATCCTCATTTTACTGTGATTGTTGAAAATACCATGTGATCCTAAAGATGCAGATTGTTTTTCAGAGAAGGACTAATTTGGGCTGTTTAGCAAAATGATTTTTCTCAAGCACGATCAAATATCTCAAACAAAAAATAAAAAAAAAAAATTGAAAATGTTTTTATTATCTGACAAAATATTGAGGAGAGAGATTACCCCATTTGTGAATAATAGATGCTATATAAGGCCTTGCAATCTATGTTTAAAAAAATATTTTTGGGAACAATTTTGTTTGGTCTTTTGACTATTAGATTCTGTCCCAGAAATCTGTCATCTGTACTTGCTGAGTAATCCACTTACATGTCTCTGCATTACTGCATACAATATAGCTCAGCATACTCCATAATTGATAATAATACAGTAGTCCGTGAATTAGTTTAAATTAGACTTTTAGTTATGAAATTATGATATTAATCTCATTAGTTATTAGCCATATACTAAATTTCAATTTAATATTTTTGAAAAAGGAAGACACAACTAAAAGGTTAGGTTTCCTCTTCAAATATGTAGGTTTCTTTGGATGTTAAAATCTTTCTTTTTTCCCCTTTGTTCATATCATTATCTTCATTACTTGTTTCTGTGCAGTGTGTAGGCTTCTTTTTGAGGATGGGATTTTAATTTTCATGAAAAGTAAATTTGAAAGCCCTGAAGACAGAAGTCACATTTTGATTTGTAAAATACAATAACATAGACATCACAAGAATAATTTCCATATGAGTCTGCACAGTAGAATTTATTGATGTTCACATAAAGTTGTTTTGATACATTTTGGTGTTTGTCTAATGAGAAATACTACTTCAGACAGAAGACTTGATTAGTGTTAATGAATATTGTATTTGATTTCACTGTAGTCAAGAGTTTGATTTTGACGACAAGAGATTAATGGCTTAGTATTACGCTTACTAGAAGCTAAAGGACAGGAAACTATTTCAGAGATATCATAATAATATCATAATAATAGTCAAATAATAGTAAACTTTAACCACCATCAATTTGCTCAGAACTTGATTCAGAATACTGAAAATGAACTTTGGGATACCCATTGTGCCACATAATTTCTTTTGAATTTATCTGGTTTGATGACATTACTTATCATGTCAGACACAATTTTTTTAGTGGCATTGCTTCTGTGGGTTATACTGTTTTATATGAAAATAAGGGAATTCCCTCCCGGGGAAATTCCAGTAAACATTAAGCATCCCCAACAAAACGAGAAACCTCCCACCCAAAACAATTATGAAATTGGGCTAAAATGCATTTGTACTTAGGAGTGCAGTGTAACCTCAGACATTCACTTGGATATGTCCAAAAGTAGAGGGAGGCAGCTGGAATACGGAGCTATATCGCTTACATACTTTCTTACTTACTGCATAATTTTTTCCAACTTCCATTCCCTTCCTTTTACAAGGTTTAACTGAAAGATTGTTTAGAGGATCAGATAGTTGAATGACACATTGTGTTTTCTGAAAAGTGTAATATGCACTTTAATATAATAATAATATAAGCACATAACCAACTCAGAATTTCTAAGTATGGAAGGTTTTCAAAATCTATTTATAGCTATTTTCATCCAATGAAGCTTTTAACTTAAAAATATTAATTAAAGATCAGTTTACTTTTTAAAAATGCAGCTAAATGCAAACATATTTAAGAAATACATAAAAAATAAAATATATAAAATATATAAAGGAAATATTATTTTTAAAAAACTTACTTTTGCCAGAACACTGCAGAAATTGTTATGCATGAGAAACAGGCAAACTCACTAGAAATCAGGACTAAACTCCCTTATTTCCCATCACATCAATTTTTTTCTGTGTTCACCTTTTTATGGTTAATTAAATTTTAGTGCTATAGAGGTTAGTCAAAACAGAATTCACTCAACTTTCTATATATTGCATTATGCAACTTAATAATCATAGTATTGACATATTCTTAATGTACTCATTGATATCTGTTTATTTCTCAGCAAGTGTAAATGAAGTTTTGTCCCATACTGAAGCTTCCTGATACAAAAAAAATCACAATTATTTCACTGAACATGGAGGTTATGCAAACTTTCAACAGATCTGAAGGAACAAAGACTTAATTTATATCTATCTGACTGAAACAGAATCCAAAGAAATAAACATTTGAGTGACAAAAATAGTATCTGCCCTTTGGGAAACGCTCAAAGTGCCTCGAGAGTGAGGGGTTGGTTTTTTGTGTGGGGGTTGTGCTGGTTTTTTTCCTTCTCTTCTGTATCTTGTGACCATTCCTTTTAGCCAAAGGTGTTTCATGCCTCGTGGTTGGTATTCACCCCCTGGCTGGGTTATTAAGAACAGCTCCTGCACTACCTCAGATTACTTTGATAAGACACAAATCACCAAGTTTTTAAGCAGTCCATCTAATTTAAAGGATGACTGCTCATTCTGGGGAAGGTTAGGGATGTTGATGTCACTTGCTGCATTGGGACCTAATTGTGATTTTAAATGACAATAATTTATTAAGTTTACTTTTTATAGACCGCATGTGGCCCTAAATAATAATAAATTTATGAATAATGATTGCATGCCACAGATAACTCTTTTCTGTTGTCAGATAATGTGTGATTAATAAGTGTCTTTTCTATTATTGCCTGGACTTTAAACAATAAATAAAAATGTGCAATCAGATATATAAATTAGGTCATGCTATTCAGAGGGCTTTATTGAGAATTCAACCATTCTCGGTTTTTCCTTCTTTTTTTCACATTCTACTATATCATAACAAATCCCATTTTTGATGTGTACATTTTGATGTGTCTCTTTATATTGTTATGGTGTGCATATCCTTTATTCTCTTTTGCTGTTCATCTGTCTCTCCCTTTTCCCCTTTTTTTTTAATGTGACACCTCTGAGCTGGTACCCATGGCAACACCCACTAGTAGGGGTGAGCCTAGGAAGCTGCTGCAGTTCCCCATCATTCAGTTCTGACAATGCCAGTCATTAATCTAGCAGTGTCTGCTTACCCAGATCTTTACAGGTCCTCTTCTGCTCTTGCTTCCTTCCAGCAGTTTGTGTGCCCTGCACACAAAGATCCAAAAGATTGCTCTTAATGATTTTCCTTATGTTTAAAAGAGCTCAGGCTGGCAGCTCTGTCTAATCCACTCTCAATGGCACTGAACATTAAATTACAGGGCAATCACTGTGTGAAGTAGTTTCCCAAATTTCAAAATTCAGCTCTGAGTTTTTCTAGTATCTTAATTTTAATTACAAAATAATAGGAAATTCAGATAAAAATTACAATTACTTAGGTCTCTATTGTATTAATGAAGGTAGATTGCAACCTATAAAAATGTCCTCAAACACTTGCAATGAAACTGCTTGTTTTACAGTTTATAAAGCATTTTTGTTTGTAGGTTTTTTAACTAATGAGTGGTATGTTGTGGTTTAGCATCTTGTACATACTTAGACTACTTCCATACAGATAGGTATAACCCTGACATACAAGGGAGCTCAACTTCCATTCCAGCAGAGCTCTTGACCTGTCCAGGTATGCAAAAGATACATTTCATTCTGAGATTAATCTTTGAATGAGATTTTAAATGAGGCTAAAGAGGTTATGGACACAAACCCCATTGAAATATAATCGAAATTCTCTCCCTAGATCCCTTAGGTGTTTCTGAAATTACTGCTTCAATTTTAAGAGTCAAATCTAGGATGGAAGAATTACATTTCGCTTTCTGTTTGTTACAACTCATGCATTTAAATTCTGTGCAGTTAAGCCTTGGACATTTGTATAGTGTCACATAAATCATACAAATAAAAAGTGTTTATTCAATGAATGAAAAGTTCATAGATCACTTCTACTTATTGGTGCATATAATAATCTCTGCATGATTAGGTAGATGGAAAATTTTGCTACAAATAAATCAATTTTGCATTATTCAGGATCAGCTCGAACCATTTCCAGGAGATCATGCACGTGTTCTTTTTGCCACTATGGGATTTAGTGAGACCCTTCTGCTAAGTTGTGTGTCTGCGGTTATAACTGCAGTTGTATCCATTGAGATCAAAAATGCAGATGTGCTGAAAAGTCCTGGGAATGACTGAGAGATTTACACCCATACACAACCTAACAAATATTTCAAAAGTCAGATAAATGCCATTCTAAAACATGGCCTTACACTGGGCTTCTATTTGAACTCCAAAGACCTATTGACTGTAGATGATGCAGTACAGAAACCTTTCTTAAGCTCTTTTAGTCCGACTTATGAGAAAATTTGTGTCCTTGTACTGAACTGCTCTTTCAAAATGGGCAAAATATTCCAGAATATCTTTTTGTCAAAAAAAGTTTACAAAATGTTTCTTTCAGGTGATATTGCCAGGCAAATATGAAGGACATTTCTTTGAATTTAGGATAAGCGCCTGTCTTGACAGTGTAGAGGTACCTTTAAATCACATTGGGGGAAATCTCTTTGACTTGACTATTTGGCTGGCATGATCTTCAGACTATTTTGATAAATAAGAAGTGAATGACAAAAATGAAAGTGATAAAACTCATCAACCCATTTGTTGGGGGGACAATTTGTTGGAACAGGAAAGACCAGAAATATATATAGTCACAAAATAGCAGACACTGGAATAAAAATTCCAAGATGCACTTATGGAAAAGGAAATTTAAACACGTCACATACAGTTAAAAATTTATATTAGTCAGGGTGAATGTTAATTTATGTTCAGTTTTTCTCTTAAAGACAGATTAATCATTGACATTTGGGGCAATATTATTAGATCATTGTAAATACAATCTCCTATGCCAAAAAAAGGAAAAATCTGTGTGTCTTAGAAAATTATTCCACTCTTCTGTGAGCTCTGGGGACATGCAACCAGAAAAAGTATTCAGAATTTTTTGTTAGGAAAATAGCATATAGTTTCACACAGAGCAGATCCTTGTACCTGTTTTATTTTTTAATTTTTAAGTAAGAAAAGGTGGACAAAAGCCTTACCGAATAATTTACTAGTTAAATATTTTTACCTCTACTTGTGATATAGATCTAGCATATGTATTATCCATTATAAGTCTGCTAGATATAAACTTTACAGTTGCTTGAATGTGCCACCTGAATTGTACATTCAAATTTCAATACCCTAGGAAGTAAAGAGCCACATTTTTAACTCAGCTGCATTTTAGGTTGGCTACGCATCAGGTTGCTCAATTTAGGGTAGACATGGGAACATACAGCTTTAAATTAATTTTGAAACAGTCCGATTTTGGGAAGGACTTTTCACACTTCACATACATGCAGCTATGAGAGCAATGTCATATCATGGTCAATCCAGCAATTATGCGATAGAGCTTTTCAGTGTGTTACCTCTCAGGTATTAGCTGAGCACAAAGATTTGTCCTGGGAAAGGAGCTGGCATCTCTTTCTAGATATGGAGAATATCCAAGGCTGCTATGGGACATGAGTTAGAGCATTTTTAGCACAATTATCTAAGGACACTTACGTGTCTAAAGAACAAAAAAGCTGTTTCACACATGAAATTCAGACTAGAACTTTGTTAATACAATCCCTAAAACGTACCATGAAGGCAGATTCTGCTAACTAATTCTGTAAATATGATGGACAAATAATAAATGACACTTCTTATTTAAAGATTTTTTTTAGCTGCATTTAGAAAAACACAGTTCCTTGCATATGGTTTTCATTTTAAAGGCAGAAAACCAATTTTTAATTTTTTTCTGTAATGAAATTGAATTGGACATCCCTCATAAATCTTGTAACTTTAGTGGGCATTACTCATTTCACCCAAAAGCATGGATGCATGTTTTAGAGTTTCTCAGTCATTAAAATGAAAGCAATCTCAATATTACTTTCCTAGTAGCCAGACCCTTAGTCATGGTGAGCTGTGCCTTCATCTGTAATAGGTCCTATTGATTTCAGTAAAACTCTTTGATTCCTAGAGCATTGCTAAACAAAAGCCAAAGTGGTAAAGTCTGTCCCTCATCCCTTTCAACATATTTTCATAAACACATTACAAAACCTCATCCTTAACATCTTTAATGTATATGTTTCCATTAAAATAAGTTCTTTTAAACACAAAGTAGATCAATGGAAAATCTTTGATGGAAACACCACACCTAGAGATTTAAAATACATGTATAACATCTCCCATTTTTCTGAAAAAAAAAAAGGTGATTTGGACAAGATTTAAAAATAACAGTTTCATCCTTGTTACCAATATTGAACGGATGCCCTGTGGAAAGTCTACTCAGACTCAGTAGTTAGGGAGCCCAGAGCCTTACAGAGTACTGGAACTTGAATAACTGAGGTAGTGCTGGGTCAGGAAGTGTATTACAGATGATAGTTTGCTAGTTTGCAGATTCTATAATACACAGGGTGTTAAATTATGTTTAAGCGTAACCTCAAAAGCAAAGGAGGCTCTTTGTATAATAAATAACTCTTTATACTAGGTGGAAGCTAATTAGTTCCAAATTCTGATCAAATCATGAGATTACATCTACATTAATACAAATTAATTTATCATAATGAATGTTAATAGAATTAGTTATAATTAGACACTGTTGTACTGGGTGAAATATTTCATAATGGTCCCTTTCACATTAGTAGTAGATTATGTGCATATTTCAAAAATATAAAAAAGCAAGAATTGCATTTAACATTTTTTATGGTGGAGGCATGTCAAAGAAGTATGACATTCTGAGTCTAGTTAATGGCCCAAATGAACTTTTTTCCTGTTCAAAGTTAGTCTGCTGAACTCCTCTGAACACTCAAAACTTGTTTATTTTTCGAAGAAGAGGGACAAGATATCCAAATACTGTCCAAAATCTAGGGGAGTTGACATCCTCTCTGCTTTTATTCATATACTCTGACTTACAGCCCCCACAATGCTTGATGCTAAATCATGATATAATGAGTACTGAATTACTTAGGCCTTTTCCAATTTCCATAGAAAATGGACTTTAATTCAAAACTATGCCTGGTTAATTAAACTTTCCGTGATCTAATTTGATCTAATTATTTCTATAAATTGAGATGTAACCAGAGTTATATCCTAAGGTAGAATTAGGCTATGGTTCCACATTTTTACTTAGATGGAGAGAATTGTGATCTTCTCTCCTATTAACCCTAACCTTGCTGGCCACTTAAATCAACACAGTTCAGCCTAAATGGTGAAGAAGAAACTGCATTTTCAATATGTCTGTTGAGGGGGTGGGAGGGATAGTATTTTTTTAGAGATTACTTTTCCCAAATGCCTTTGAAAATGAATATTTCTCCTTGCCTACATCTTGAATGCTAATAGCACAAGAAAACTGTTAGATGAAGTCCAAGTGCCTTATTGAAAGCCTATTACATATTTTCTCTCTTTTTCATTTCTGTTTGGATGCACTAAATATTTACTTAAATTAATTTTTCTCTAAAGAGCTCTTTTAATTTAGATTCTGCTCTTCTAAAGCATGCACAATATGATCTGAACCATTTAATTTTTTTATTGCATTCTGAACAAATGGACAACTCCTTGCTATGTTATTTTATTTTGCCATATCAAAACCAAAGCCTGGATCTACTTCGTTCATGCTAGGAATGGATTTTACCTTCTGAAAATAACTGCTGGTCCTTCTTTGTGTAGTTGTCTTGAGTGGTTCTCCTTGAGTGAACTATCATTGTTGCTTACCAAAATCCTGTCACATTCAGTCAGCTGGTGTGCACATATACTGTTCCTATATTTCCCATGAAATAATTTCTTTCTGAAATCTTTGCTGACAGAGAAGCAGAGTGCAGATGCTTGCTTTGCAAACAAAAAAGGCAATCTGATGAAGTATTCAAGGCTTCTGGCTGCACTGTCTGAGTTCATTTGGAGGTTAATAAAATCAGCTCTCTGCTATGCGTTAAAAATAAGTAATTAATTTTGGGATATCTGTTAGAACCAGAATATTATGCCTGGAAAGTAAGGGTAGAAGCAGTCTGCTTACTGGAAATGCCTACTTGAGGCATATCCTCACAGCTAATTTAGATGCCCATTTTCAGAGTGGCAGACAGTCCAGATCACCTTATGTAGCTGCCAGAGCTCTCTATAGTCAATGAAGAGAAAGAGAAAGAGGATTCTGAAAAGTTGAAGAGTGCCTGAATTTAGCTACTTTCCTGTCAGCATGAATTGGAAAGAGGGGGACTCTATCAGAAAATCAAGTCCACATAGGTGAGGTGTTTAGTTCTCTATTACTCCCCTTCAAAAGGAGCAGCAGGAAATCTTAGGTATTTCCATATTTCTATGCTGTAGTCTGGTGCTTTTGGTCAGTCAGTAACACATGACACAAGGCCCAGAAGGTAGCCTGACTCCTTCCTTGTGCTTTAGAGTAATCTGGGAAAAGGCCAGACTTCCAGATCAAGGTCTCTGGAAATGTGTACAGACTCTATATTATAACATTATTAGATTGAACAAGAAAACAAAAAACAATTCAGAAGTGGAGATGTTAATTTGAATTCTTTACCTATCTATCAACAAAACTATTAAACCAAAAGGTACACTTTCCTTGTCTACTCTTCCCCAGCCCACAAGTCAACTAATCAAGGCATAACTTTGCTAAATAGCTCAGTAAGAGATTATGAATTGAGTCCTTTACTATAAAGTCTGATTTTAAAAAAAATTATATTGAATAGAAATAATGATATGCTCCTTCTTTAACATGTCATTTGTTGATCATTTGTTGATGCATTTCAATTTTGTTTCATTGAAGCCTAATATATAATTAAAAAAATATAATAATAAATATATAATAATAAAACTTTTTTACATGCCTAAATATAGTTTTATAAGAATATTTTATTGTTGTACAGTAGCAACATAGAGTAGGAATCTAAGGTTCATTTTCTTTCTCTGTCTTTTCTTTGCATCTCCTCAAGTTGCTCAGCAATTCTGGTAAGGTATTTAGCATCATCTATGTACTCTGGTGTCTTGGTTTGCAACAACACTCTTTGTGTAGTAATTTACTACAAACCATAGACTCATCCATTAAGATTAGTTTAGCAAATAACATGTCTGAAACATTATTTTTAAGTGATAATATGCTCTAATATGACAGAGATTTTGCTGGGAGACATAACAAACACGTGTTTGACAGAGTTAAAAGGCAGAATGAAGTCTATAAAATGAATTTTCTCCATAAAAAAAAAAAAAAAAAAAAAAAAAAAATGCAATTTGATGTGGCAATAGCAGCTACAACATAAGCTACCTGACCTTGCCCTTGAAATGACCTCAACCTTGACCTGCAGGGACACTCTCTCTAGGGATGAGAGGTATGTTATTACATGTTATTTCATTACAAGGCCCCTGCTGAGTAGCAACTGCCAAATGGACTCAATTAAGTGTTTCTTGTGATGTGGATTACTGTCTACTGGGGCGAGTTGATACTAGCAAACATATTTCATTCTCTTAAAGTTTGACTGGATATGAAAAGCATGTGCGTAACTCATTCGGTGACACTTCAGTGCATGATTTATATCTGTTTAGAAAAACCATAACATACATACTTCAGTTGTGCACTGCAACCTTTCCTTGCTCCCTGTCCTTCAGCAACCAAGTCCTGTTTTCACACTCAAGGATTATGAAACCAGACCCAATCTTCATAAAAGTAACCTTCCAAAAAGACAAATTACATCAAACAATAGTTGAATTCTGATAAACAAACTCTTGTCTAACTGAAAATAAAGTTCAGACACAACTCTGCATGCTGTCTGATTTTTATCTCAGCAAAGTTGTATCAGGGATAAAGTACTGAGCACTTATGGGGGCTGGGTTAATTTATTGCTTCTTTAAAATCAATCTACATTAAAACAACTGTGTAGTGCTGTTGGTAAAATTGGTGACTAGTGTTTCTTTCTCACTCTCTCTAGGTACATATATTTTATATTTATGAATTAAACACACATCCTTTCCCCTCATTTTCACTACATTTTCTGTATGCAATAGTTTTCTAGAAGTTCTTTTCTGAAGTGTCATTTGAAACTGTGGAAAAACATCTCATTGGCTGCAATCTACTTTCTATCAGACTGCCAAAAGAACATTGAGCAAATGAGCATGCCATTGCATGCTAAAATAACACATTTTATAAGATTTTCGAGTAAAAATTTTAATCTTATTTTTATATCTCTGCATTAAATGCATTTTGTTCATAATTTATACACAGGAAAAGCAAGAAAGTCACTTCCGAATCTGTTTTGCCATCCTATAGCTTTCCACTGTATTTTTCACCAATGAAATCTGGAAGGTAAACATTTTGCATGAAAAAAGCTGGGAAAAAAAGCCAGCCCATTGAATTCGGTGGAGGTGTCATTATTTCCGAAGGAGCCTCCAGTCTTTCCTTTGATCTCTGTGAGATGGGAAGAAATAGACAGCAATCCTTTGGTTCTGAAGATTAAAAAAGGAAACATTAGAGGAAATAGACATGTGTAGTCCTTCTTCGTATATCATAAAGAGTTCAAACCATAAATATATTGCAAATCAAAAATATCTCATTAATGCATAGATTATCATTAGTGCTCAGCAAAAGGAAGAAGGGCAATGGCCATAAAGAAAACACAAGAGGTTTGACCTCAGCATGAGGAAGAACTTTACACTGAGATTGGAACAGGCTGCCCAGGGAGATTGTGGAGTCTGCCTCTTTGAAGACATTTAAAATTCACCTGCATTCATTCCTGTGTAATCGACCTTAAATCACCCCGCCTTGTCCTGACTAGATGGTCTCCAGAGGTCCCTCCTAACCCTAACAATTCTCTGATTCTGTGATACCTTACCTTTCTACTGCAGTTTAAGATTAAAGATATTTTGCAAGTGAAGTGTTATGCACTTTTGCCTAGAAAATTTCCTGCCTGGATATCTTCTCATGGCTGTTAGAAAACTTTTTTTTCCAATTGTATTAGATTACTACAGACACCTAGAGTTTCCTTTTAATTTTTGATGTTGCAATAACTCACGCTTTTTTAAGTGCAGTCTGGATTTAAAAAAAACCACAAAACTGAGAAGAACAGAAGTTGCTTTGTGATATGCATTGTTTTCCCAGAAAGAGATACACAGTGTTGGAATGGAAGCCTTTCTTCAGGACTATGACTACTTTGAACACTCACTACACAAACATGGACACAAAGCATTACTCTTCTGCTTGACAGACAGGGAAAAAAGCTTGTTGTTTTTTTTTTAAAGACATCTGAGCCACAAGGTGAGAAAGGACTGTACTCTACTGCTCTATTACCAATCCTTTTCTCTACAATGATGTCTGGATGTTTCTGCCTAATACAAAGGAATGGTTTTCCTTTGCTGAAATTTTTTTATAAAATACAGTTAACACAATTTTCCTTCACTTAAAGTTATGGGAAAATAGCTGATTCTGTTCAGTTGTATTAATCTCTGAAATGTAAGTAATTTGAAAGATGTCAATGTGTGTAACTGCAAGAAATTTGTTTTGTAAAGATTTTAATTGTTTGTTTAAATATTTGTAGCTGAAATTAAACATGCAGGAGTTTGCTTATAGTTACAGTTTTACATTTCCCTTATATTGAATACATGCGGCAAATTATTACTTTTTTAAAACTTACTTAAACCAACAAGAAATGTAGACTTGTAGCCTTCCTTGTAGAATTCTATTTTTCAGTGTTTATTAATTTCTGGATATTTGAAATAGAATTTCCTTAACAGAGCATCAATTGCTTTTCAACAATCTGCAATGTACCAAGCTTAGCCAGTAGTATATCTCCCTACAAGGCTACTGAACCTTGAAAAGAATGAATCCATCAGAACAAGAAAAATATCTTCTGTTCAGACTTTACACAGAATTTTACAGGGTTTGCTCTTTTTTTTGTCTTTGTTACAATTAATTTCCGATGCTTTTTTCTTCCCATATTGATTACAGTAGTTTTGGCTTTATAACCTATGAGTGTTAGATGCCTTGCCTTGCCTTGCCTTGCCTTGCCTTGCCTTGCCTTGCCTTGCCTGGAAGTGGGGATTCCTGCAGTGTTGGTTTCTGTGGGAGGAGGCTCAGAAGCTGCCACCAATGCTGGATAGCCAGTTCCAGACAACTCAGCGGCAGAACCACCCCAGACCAAAGACGAGCCAGAGTCTGGGGTCCCTCAGTGAAAACCGATTTTTAAATTGCAGGAAACACAACGGGGAAGGGAGTCAGGACACACAGAGAGGAAGAATAGGAGAGAAAGCAAGAAAAAGTAGGCTTAAAATTGAAATTGAAATATAAAGAAAGAGAGAAAGAACTAGAAAGAGAGTGAGAAATGAGAAAAAGAAGAGAACATCAGTCAGAGATTTCACCATGGTGGAACAGGTTCTCCTATGAAATGGCTGCAGTCTTTGGAGAACATAATGCTGCCCACCAATCAGGAAAACATGTTGAAATCAACTGAGACTAAATTAGGTCATTAAAATGATCAGAGTATAAATAATAAAATGAAAGAAACCTGTCTCATTACTTTGTTAAATGTGACTTTCTTCTTCTTACCAAGAAAAGAACAACTTTGTGAAAACAGAGGACTCATTTAGGAAAGGTGAAACATCTCTTGGAATAATGTTGGTGTTAAAGGAGAAAATGTGACCAGAAAAGGTTATTTCTTTTTTTCATGCATCTAACTTATTTTGCTTTATCTGAAATACTCCTAGCATCTGCTACAATTGCTGTTGTCACTGTATCTGTTACAGAAGAAGCAGTTGCTTTGCCTGGACTTGCACAATCTCAAACTAATCCTTTTCAAGCACGAGTTACAGATTAACCCTAGTGTGCATTTTAGATATCTATGCTTGTAATAAAAACTACTCGAAAAAACCAAATGTGCACTCAAAAGGGAAATTGTATAACTGCTGTTAGGGGAAACAAGTGTTTAGACTCTTCACAGCTTCAGGATAACTGTTAATTAGATAATGTATTCTGAAAGCCAGAGAGAGATATTAAGATCATCTGATTTTTCCTCATGCATAATATGAGATTGAGGACCTTCCTGAATTAATTACCACATAAATTAGGATGAAATATATAGAAAAAATATCTTACTATGGCTGAAATACTTACTGTGATAAGGACTCTTCCATAGTTGACAAACAATTCCCTGATTTGGATGACTTTTTCTGTCTAAATAAGTTCCCAAGTCATTTTATGCTAGACAATTATGTAAGGCACAGGACACCATAATTGTTTCTAATACTGCACATGGAATTTTTAATAGTCTTTGATGCTTGTACTGTAATGCAGTAAAAAGATGCTTTTCATCATCTTGCGTACTTGATAAGATAAATGAAATTACTGATCAAGATTCTGGTCACTGATTGGCCCGGTTCTTTATTAATTAGGCTACCCTGCCTTCCAAAGAGCAAATATTAAGAGCTGAAATCAGAATAGGACAAAAAGAAATGCTAATTTCAGTTTTTCTCAGAATACTGACACATACTTGTGCTTGCAAAGCACAATAGAACAGGCATATTAGAGGAATATAGTGATGTTCTTTTGGTAAATTCACGATCTCTAGATCAAAAAATTTCCCTTAATTGACTGTATAAATGAAAAGTAATTATGTTTAAATGTGGAAAGATAAAACTCTCATCATGGTTTACTTGTCACAAAGTGCCTTATTTATTTAACTCTGAACTTGTAGTTAGTATTATGAATTACTCTTTTAATGAGCCTTCTTTGTTTAATAAAATACTTTTGTGTTTTCAAATTTTTGTAAGGTAAATTTCTGTAACTCTATTTTTTATTTCTATTTAGAAAAATACTGCCTAGGTTGAATAATTTTTTTTTTATATTACATTCAGTGTGATACATTTCTTAAATTTCCTTTGTTATCTGCAAATACCACTGTTTATAAGCATAAACTACCTCACTGTTAATTATTCTTGGGGATTTTTTTCTTTTATGTGGAGGCACCTGCTGTCTGGGCAGTCATGATGAGTCCCATTATAAACTGCATCTAGTTTTCTAGACACTCACTATATTTTCTTTGTGAAATTTCAAACTCGAATATTTGCTAGTTGTTGTTCAGAGAAAAGAGAACTCATTATTCTCCAGTTAACTCCTGGAGTACTGTGAAAAATTGAGGTTGAGCAATTTTCATGTGGCATTAGATGCCACCTTGCAAAAAAAGTTACAAAATCAAGAAATGAAGGGTCTTGTTTTATCTCATTGTGGAAGGATCTGTAGATTACCTTGGACAGGACTGAAATCTAGATTTTCCTATACTTAAATTTAGTGAACTGCATAATCTGCGTCTCTTAGCTGTATTTTTTGCTATATAACATAAATTTCATAAGCATAAATTGTGTTGATAATATAACCCATTTAATGTAGTAAGGCATTGTTACAAGGCACAGATACGGGAAATCATTGCATTTTCCTGGAGGTATATTTATAAGGCATGAAGTAAGGCTTGTTAAATCTGACTATTCTTTTGTCACCAGATATTCTTCCATGTTTCCATATTCAAGTGAATATATTAATTAAAGTTTGGTTATTTCAAGAAATTAAATTAGGGTACTTTACTACTGCTAATCACACATTAAGAGGTGGGTGCAAACATTAGATTCTGTTATGAAGTTGCCCGCTTCAGGGAGAAAGTCAGAAAGTGCAGTGTATGACAGGTATGGGGAGCTGAGAGCAAGGACAGGTAAAATACAAAACAGAGTGCCCAGGTGAACGCGTGTGTCAAAGGAAACTGTGAGTGACTGCTAGATAGAGGCACCCTTGTAAGAGAGAAGTATGCAAAAGCTATATTGCTTTCTCTATAAAAAGAGAAAGAATTAGTGGATTCCAAGAGGCAACGGGCAAACACCAAGTAGCCCAAATATTATGCATGTTACCTAAAACTTACCACTTCTGAGAATTCTTAATGCAGGTATTCATAACATAGATCTGCCTAAAACCATTACATTGTTTTCACAAAATTCTGCAACTCCAAAAAGCTTGAGGTCACTGATGGTGCTCTATTTTTTTCCTGCAAAAATGTCTAATTGAACGGGTAGTGGTTATTTATCAGTATATGGAAAACTAAAGCAAAACTAGCAGTATCACCCCAGACACTGCTTTCTTTACAACCCCAGTAAGCATACAGTTTGGATGGTGGATGATATTTTTTCAGGATATGAAAGAAGGCGCATTCTTACAAGGTTCTTGTTGATCTTGTTAATCAAAGGATCACCAAAAATACATAGGATACATTTTTGGATTTTTTTTTTTTAATGTGCTCTTTCCTTCAATTCGGTAGCAATTGCACACTTGTAAACAATGAAAAAAAAATGTAGTTGAGAAATGCTAGATGGAGAGGTGCTTTCTTTTGCCTAATAAAGCAGCTGAGAATTAATATAGGTTATGACACCAGTATTGAACATTTTAGTTATCCTCCCTAACCTTTAATTTTATTTTTTTTTAAATGTGGATGGCCTGTTTGCCACCAAAGTGGAAAAAGCTGAAACATATTGGCAACTACTTAATTGAGTGCAATACTGTGATATGATCTGTTTCAATTTTTTGCTTCTTAAAAAATAACATTTTGAAATTTCTTTTATAATATGTTTTTTTCTAGCAGGTAAAGTTTGCAGATTAGGCATCGGAAATGACACAAATATGACAGATCTCCTCCTCCCAAAAAATACCATTGCCTTTTTGGCTGAGGAAGAGGTGGCAGTGGTAGTAACACAACTTAACAACAAATTACATCATATGTATTTAATAAAAATATATACATTAAAAATATGTCATTAAAAAAAAAAAAGCTATTATCTGTTCCTCTCTTACTTGTAAGTTCTCTTAAAACTTGGTTGAAGAAATTTCTCTTCATGTTTCTTTGTATTTGATGAGTTTTTCTATTGAGTCCAGTCCCAGGGAATACCACAAATTTAAAGGACTCAGTGCTGTTGCATTTATGGAGCTTTGAGACTACAAACCTACTGAGAATTAAATTCAGTCAAAAAAATTGTCAAAAATGGCTGAAGGAGAAACATTTTGTTTAATTTTAGAAGGTCACCTATATAGCTTTCCTGAAAGCTAAAAAAGACCGCCCAGTCAGCCAATGAAAAAATGGTGAAAACATTCCTTGCACAGTCATCCCAGAGACTGGACTCTGTTGCCTAGCAATTCTGACAGATGATTTACACTTACCTGGATGTCACACACGCCATGAGGTCCAATAAACAACACCAGGATGGTACATTTCCCAGTGTCATAATGGTATATTTTCCAGGCACACTACACTGTTGCTTGGAAGGGCTCATATATAATTTTGCAAGCAAAGTTGTTTTCCTCTTGGGCAAGCCCTTTACTCTTTTCTACTTCATCCAGCCTGCCTTAAATAATAACTCCCTGCAGTTTTTTCACTGATTTCCTCATCTTGCAGGTATTTGGAAAAAAAGAAAGCTTCTTTTGGTGTACCTCTTAGAGTTACATTGACCAGTAACACCATGTTATGAATTATGAAAATACTGTCAGTCAGAATTGGTTGCATTTACCAATTTAAAACAAATTCCATTTCAAAGCTCTTTGCCTGCCATCCAAGGTAATTGGAAATCCAGTTTGAAAAATCTTCTAATGTGCTTTTTAAAATTGACCAAGTTTGCAGAGGCAGCTTCTTAAACAAAATATAATTAATTTCTATCTGTCTAAGCTGATCAGGGGAGGCTGACAGTCCTTCTACATTCTTTGTTTTAAAGCATGTGAATTTTTTTCAATAGACTGTACCTCCCTTTCATCTTCCTCTTTTCCCTCTATAAATTGGCACTTTCTGTCTTCTAGGAATCTCATTATCATGCACCGATTCTCCATAGCTTCATAATAAAGGTGCCCAACTGATGTACCAAAAGAATGGTAAATATCTATTTTTATGTACAAAGATTTCTTCCTTATAAACTTATGGTTACAATGGCTCTAACATGTCAGTACTTATTGGAATTATCCTAGCTCATGATATCTATTTAATTCATTTTCATTCTACATCTGTACTCTTTGGTGCAATATTGTGACTAAGATACTCCAAGGTCATATAGGTAACATTGGATTAATTTCTAGAGCAGCAGTTAATTTAAAAGGATCCTGAAAGAACTGAATTATGTCATCTATAACTCTAAGTAAAAAAAAACCCCAAACAAACCATAAATATGAGTCTTGGGATGTATTACTGTCCTTATATACACTTTCTGTGTCATCCTCAGGAGTTTCTATTTATAAGATCAGACTCCCTGAAAACAAACCCTCAAAATCTAACTGACATTTAAAAATGCTTGCTTCTTGATCTGAAACATGAAATATTTTTTTGAGACACTCTGAATTATTACGAAGTTTATTATTACAGTCCATTGACTTGTTACAAAATACATGAGAAATGTCAACAGGAAAATACAGTAATTTCACGATTATAAGCTGCACCTTTTTCCATCGAAGAATCCAGCCTACCCCAGCAGTGCGGCTAATCATCAAGTGCGGCTTATCTATGGACAAATCCCAGTGAAATGCCAACCCGGAAGTGTGAGCCGGCCGGGGAGGGCACCTGGAGCAGCCTTTAAAGGCTTAGCCGGTCAATGAAAACTGTTGCATCTTGAGCACCTGACAGCAAACCCTGCACTGGCGCGATTCTGTTACTAACTTGTTAATTTGTTGCACATGGATCCTCACTTAAAAAACAAAAAAAATGCGGCTTATATTCAGGTGCGGCTTATATATGGACAAACCCTGTGGTCTGCCCAGCTACCCAGATGTGCAGCTTCTAATCAGGTGCGGCTTATAATTGTGAAATTACTGTAACTTCTTTTCATCTAACAGTATGCTAACAAAATATCTAGGGGGCTGATAATTATCTGGTTTTGCTCTTTACTGCTTTGGTGGTCATTGGATCATACCAACAAGTTATTAATTTCCAGAAAATGTCTCAGTGTTGTGATTTCGCTGCCTAACTAATAACTTGCTTTCAGACCAAGTGGTTGCACCAATCTAATCTCAGCTACAGCAGCATATCAATAGCATGTTTTCACTTAATCTCAAACTTTCTTCTGATTGCATACATATTTTAAAATTTTGAAATAATAGTTCCTTCTGTTTGCCTCAGGCTGTTTTTAATTTCTTTCTTTCTTTCTTTTGCAATTGAAAATTACCTGGTGCTGGTGTAGGATTTCCATAGGGACAAATAGATCCCTTTCTTCTTCCTAGTATCCTCTGCTTCATACCATTGTTTATGACTGCTCTTTTATCCATTAAAGCAGATCTGAAGAAAATAAAATTACCAGGAAAGCATAGTGTATAGAAACGAGGACTAGGACTTTCTAGAATCATTGCAAAATTTGAGAGTTTCTTATGAACGTATATTTTTCTTTCCTTTTTTCATTAAGTTGAAATTGATTCTAAGTATTTTGAGGTGCATCTTTTAATTTTAAAGAAAAGCTAAAAGCAGCATTTCCTGTGGGACTTTGGAACCAAACAACAGCCATAAAAAACCCTAAAACCAGCTATACGCTACTGGGCTTGAAACACTTTTGCAGGGTTGGCTTCTTTATCCTCATGGTTTAATAAAAAAGTAGTTTGTTTTTATGATAGTATACAAGATGCTTCAGGTTAATATCAGGACACTGGAAAAAAATCATGAGCCAACAAAGACAAAATAGAAAACTGCACCTAACTATAGAGGGTTTGATTGCAGACAAAGAGAGCGAGAGAGAGATATAAACTAATTTAAAATTATTTACTTTGCCACTTAATTCTGTAATTTTTTAAAAGTGTTTTGTATTAAATCCTTTTATCAGGTCTCAAACTCTGTTGCTCTACAGAAGAGAGAAGGCTTTGTTGATGCTGATTACTTTTCATAAATTTTCTACTCTCATAGGGGAAGCATGGTATGCATGAGAACTTTTACATATCATCCCATAATAGCTCTGTTCTTCACTGCTCGCTTGAGCTTTGATAAAGAATGCCTTGTAACATTTGGATACCTACCTGTCGCAAAATCACATCTTAATTAATGTATTTTACAGGATGAAGTGGTAAACTACAACAAACATTTTGCAACATCTCTTCTTTTACAAGAGTGGTTTTTGGCTGAAAAAAACAAGTTTAAGATTTCTACACTTATCTGGAGTTCTGTGAACTTCAGGGTATTTTATTCAGGCTGCAGTACATCCTGTTGTATGAAGGTGAAAAGTGGCAGTGATCAAGTTTTAGACAATGAATGTTGCAAGAAAATCAATAGTCTGATTAAAAAAAGAAAGCTCAAGAGGCTTCTAACCCTAAAAAGTTGATTTGTTACTTCACTATATCTCATTGAAAGAGCAAACTATATTAGTCCTTAGATTTACCAGGCACATTATTCCTTGTGTAGTTTCAAACGTATCAGCAGTAATGAGAAAGAACATCTTTAGGTTAGCCCCTGTTTTCTCCTAACATATATCAGTTAGATCTGTAGGGAGAAATACTCTATACTCTATCAAGCAGGTGAGCTATAAAACCTGCCAGAGCAAGGGACTTCTTTGCACTATTTCTGACCCTGAAGATTAGACTGAAATCTCGGTATCAGACATTTAAAAAATGTCTGTTCCCAAAGAGTCGGTGAGAGTGAAAAAGATATCATACACAGAGCAGAGGGGATGATTATAAGTAAGAGTAAGTATGTATGAAGGAAAATCATGTTAAATGCTAAACACTAAATTAGAAGACAAAAGTTTAAATTATTTATTGAAAGTACTGTAATGAATGACAAAGGAAACAGTGGTTTAAAAAACTTTAAAGAGCAAAAGTAAGATGTCATCTATGGCTACCTAGAGTTTCTAATAAAAAGGAATAAGAGTGTAGGACATTTAAGGCAATATTATCTGAGAATTTACTGAAAAAAAAGATATCTGGGGGATGTTTCCAAATGGTGGAGCAGCCTATACTAGGTCAAAAACAAAATAAGCAGAGTTTTGCTGCAAAATATAGGCAATTTATGTACTAGCAGTGAACTTTTGCTGATGAACCTCTGTGGACTCTTTCAAGAAGGCAGATTTCTGGGACTCGGTCCAACACAGCACTTATTTTCAATTTAACTTTAAACATGCAAGTCAACATGTTAGACTTAATTCATATAAAAGCATTGAGTAAATATAGCATTTATCAGGACATAGCCTGATAGATTTTGCTTTCAGTAAGATCCTCCTTTGCCTTCAAGTTCTTAATAAATTTAAACTGCTGCAAATCATTAAACTCTTGACTCCATTGTTTTGATACACAATGAGTAAGTGTATGTGGGCTACAGCCCAAAACCTCAGAATATTTAAACACCTACTTCACTTGAACAGTGTGAGCAGCTCTGGTCCCAGTATCAAGAGAAATACAGTACTGTTAGAAGAAAATAAAAGACATTAAAGACCAGCACACTTGATGAGAGGTATGTTTTTGGCAGAAGTGTATCATAGATGTTCACAGAATCAAGAGAAGAGTGACTACTCTCATATCTATATTTATCTATCTATCATATATATATATATGTGTATATATATGTATATATATATGTAGAGAGAGAGATTTTATATATATAATGTAAGGGTTAGAAGGCACCATTTAAATTAACAGCCGCATGTTTAAAACAAGTATTATGAAATGTGTGACAATATGCTTTATTACATGGTGGTTCTTTTGAATGATAGGATCTTCTAAATTTTATTGATCTGGGTTTGTTGATCCTTGTTGCCAGAAATGGAGAAGTGATATCACACTGTACTTGCCTGAGCATGCAGTCTTTTCAAATCATTGGCTCTTGGCTGCTGTCTGAGACTCTTCTCAGCTGGATTGGTCTGACCTTATGTTGGATTTTTGCTCTATAATCAATAGAACACATATACACAAGTAATTCTCGGCCCAGTAACGTGAAATCAAGAAAGTACAATAATGCTGAAAGCAGAAAAAATCTGAATGCATCGCTAATAATAAAAGTCAACACACATTTTAACAATTAGCATCTCATTCATTTATGCCAACATGAATTGAGAGGATGTTTGTAAATTCATAGTTAATCATTCATGAGTTAATTGGCTTTCAGGAAGCAATATGGTGCAGTTAGCTGAAATCATAAAATAGTTTTGGTATCTTATATTCTGCCCACTGCAAAAAAGCATGACATCTTTTTTTATTATTTATTTGTTTATCTGTTTGGGTTTTTTTGTAAACAAGAACCAATAGTCTTGGAGTACAGTGATTGAGAAACACTTCAGTGAAAAGCAATGAATAACATACTGGAGAAAGTTGTTTAGGGCAGCTTTAAGACCATCTCAGACACTTGGTCTTACAAACAAGTATCTAGTTCAGTCCAATAATTTCTTCTCTTGTAGTTATGTAAGGATTATATATTGTTCATCAAAAAAGGTCAAACCACATTTGGATTATATAAATGTGTTGAATGAGGACCTCTTTATTATTGATTATTAAAACTACCAATATATTTAAAAAATTCAAACAAGTGTTTGCTAATTAACTTGCATAGATACAAACAGACAACCTGAACATAAGAAGAGGTTATATCTTGACAAGGTTTATACATCAAGCCAAAAAAAGTATCCCAGTGCTTCTTAACCTAGGAAACAAGAATTCTTGCAGAAAACATAAGCTATAATAAAATAAATGAAATGAAGTTTAAAAAAAATCCTAAGATAATAATTCCTCATTTTGGTAGAATAAGTGTATATTTTGAATCACCTTGCAAAATCTGAGATTGTGATATCATCTGCATGATGGTTGATGGATGTTAGCATCTGCTCTCAGACAACTACATTCAAGGATTCCTTTCATTAAAGCAAAAGGCCTTTGCACAACCATTTAAAAATTATGTTGATTGTTTTCTTCTTTGTAGTGACTACAGATAAATTCATAAATTTATCTGTAACCTCGGATTATAATGCTGAAAATAAAATTTATTCTTTTCCCAGTTTACTATCTACGGAAAAGAAATAGCACAGATCTCTTTCCCTCCTTTGTGAAACTAAATTATGCCTAAGTAGTGATACAGTGCTTTTAGCCCAGATTACTATAACAATGACTGCAAATTGATTTCAATACTATGAGGCAATTTACTATTAATGTGAGTTGTGATGCTTCCAAAGCAGTTGTTCTCTAAAGAAAGAAAATATTTAATAATAAATTAATAAATTAATTTAAAGATAATCAAATCAACTGAGAAAGGACACATTAGTAAAAAATGTGTCCAAACAAACTAAACAAAAAAAGCCCCAACAAACTATAAAGCTGAACAAAAACTTTAAGCAGTTTAAACTATTCATCAATACCAGAGAAAATTAAACTATAGAACAAAATAGAATAGATATTGTGATTGAAAAAGCTGAAAAAGTAAAGCTATTAAAATTTGTATAATAAACAAGATTAACAAAAACAGGGAAAAATATGAAATTTTTAAAAATTGTCATATACTTTAAAATCCTATACATTTATTATTTTAAGCTGAGTTGTTAATAATAAAAATTTGTACTGTATTGCTTATACATGGTAGCAAAGCCACTCAGGACTTGAAAGGTTTGGCATGATTCTAGATCTGCTCCTTTGAGAGAAAAGTACCCATTTTTCATGAAGGATAATCTCTGTTGATGAAATTAATGGAGTAAACTGTATTAAAGTGTATTGAATTGAGCTTTTGAACAAGTAACTTAAAGATGGCTCAATGAAAAATAATTTTTAAAATTACATCTGAAATGGAATTTTTTATAGTCTATGGGGTGATTTGACTGAAATGGAGTCATTATTATGACCCACCACATAACCTAAGCAATGAAATTCTTTATGTACCTTAGTCTCTGAAGAGAAACAATTCAATGAAGATGTCATATCTACCTAAAGTTTCCCTAGAAACAGCAATCTCTCTGCATGCAAGCACTACTCTTTGCCATAGAATTGCCTAGGAAGCTCCAGTTGAAGACATTAATAAATCAATGGGGCATTTCAAAAGACAATGCAGTTTTTGTTTCATTTTAATTAGCTGGGGGGAAAAAAGAGAAATCCTCTTGAGAAAATCAGAGTAAAGGGAAAGGGCAAGGCAAAGAGCTGGTCAAGATTAGCTTTTAGAGCAACAGAAAGGTAAAGTCAAATGAGAAGCCTTGTCAGATATCTACGGAATATGTTTTCACCATCAAAAGTAGCTGCTAAGATGAAAATTAAGCACTGCTGTCTTTAAAATATGGAAGGTTCTGCAGTCTCTGCAAGGACATGTCATTGAAGAAATGGGCTAAAATCTCCTGAATAACTTCTGTGACATCAGGAAACTGTTTCCTATGAGCCTCAAAGAAAGCCAGAAGTCATAATCTACTACTTAGCAGTGTGGAACTACACTAGCAATGTATAAATTTTGGACTGTATTTCTGCCATTGGCAGAGTATACTTAGAAGATTCCAAAATGAAACATTGGGCAGAGAGAACTAAATGTTATAGTTAAGTGAGAGCTCCAACTCCTTTCCATTCAATTTTTACAGTTAATTCACAACCCAATAGCACAAGCACTCAGGTTTTGTCCCAGACTTTTTTGGGGTTTGGTTCTATGCCACTACTTTCATAAAGATTGTACTGTATCAGCCCCCAAGTAAAGTGCAGTGGGGTGCTGTGCTTTTCAGAAATTTCAGGTCATCTGCTGAGACTTGAAATGACAGATAAGTAAAAATTCTCATGGCAATTTCATTAAGATTCCCAGTAGACAAATCTCAGCTGTACATTTGCATTCAGTGACATAAGACTCCAATGAAGTTCAGTCAGACAAGTCACATTTTCAGTTTGGAATATAGTGAGCCACTTTTGGAATGATACTTCATTTCAGAGATAACTGAAATGCCTATTATATAGTATAGAGATGATCAGAGTTGGGGTTGTTCAGCCTGGAGAAGAGGAGGCTTGAGAGAGACCTTATAGCAGCCTTTCAGTATTTAAAGGGGGGTGCAAGAGACCTGGAGAGGGACTTTTTTCAAAAGCATGTAGTGATAAGACACAGACTGGTGGCCTTAAACTGAAAAAAGGGTGGGTTTACATTAGATTTTAGGAAAAAATTATTTATGGTGAGTGGCAAGGCACTGGAACAGTGAAGTGGTGAATGCTTAATTCCTGAACTTGATCACAGCCATATAGGGTGGGACTTTGAGTAACCTGCTCTAGTGGAAGGTGGGTTGGAACAAGATGGTCATTGAGGCTCTTTCCAATACAAAACATTCTATGATTCTATAATGATCATGGTAGATTTTGCCATCAGTTTGTGAAGATAGTCAAGTATTTTGGAATTTGAGATGTCCATGTAGAAATATCAGTCTACTAGCCTGAAGTGTTAAATCAAATTCAAGCACATGTCATTCAAATTCATTTAGTTGAGATCCTGTCATATTATTGAGATGGAGATAACAAATGGATTAACTATATTTTTGCTACTTGGGAAGTATAATTTTTTTATGATATCTTATTTAAATCTCAAGTTTGCTGCAACTAAAAGTTATGAGTCCTATTAAAAAGACTTCACACAGAATATCAAGTCCTTAAAACGCATGTTTGGCCGCAGGACTCAAACCTGAAATGCAAATGTGCAGCAAATCATACTTTTGTATGAATCATTTCAAAGCAGTGTAACTTGAGTTTGGAGAATGGTGTCTGATTAGTCCAGCAGAGGAACATTGTGGAAAAAAGATTACCTAGACACCAGATAAATCAGAAATTCTGCATAGCCCCATTGATCCCAAAACTGGTTAACGCAACCCAAGAAGTGGGAAAGGCTAAGCACAGACCTCTCTCTGCAGTAGGTTTTGCCCTGCTGAAATCCAAATCATCCCACCCGCTGCACCAGCCCTGGCAAGAGTAATAGCTCTAGCACTTTCTGCAGGCTTCAAGAAAAGCATGCTTTTCATATGTCTATTTTATCTCAGTTTTAATTTGCATTTCCCTTCGTCAAAGTGAGCGGATTAAGTCCCACATGTGCTAATTTTAATATCTTTGTTCTTTTCTTCTTTGTGTAAGCAATGAAGAGCTCCTCTGGGCATTAGAGTTGAAAATCAATTCCTCTGAAATAATTTTAATTTCTCTGCATTTATCATGAAATAAATGAAACAGAATTTGTCTCATTTGTCTCATATACACAGCAATCAGAAGATCATGAAAGTGCATTTATGAGATTTTTCCAAATTGAATCCCAGTACAAATAAGTCATATTTAGGCGTAACTGACTTGCATATTTTCCAAACTTGGGCCACGGAGATACAAGGTAAATCTACTAGCTAATATCTAAACAAAGTATAGTAATATCCAAATGTATTTCTCCAGTCTTTATTCAAAATGTCACAATTTTTTCCGTTATGTTAATTTTTAAAACATCAGTAATTGCAAACCATTTATCTTATTATGTGTTTCAGTACAGTGGACAGTCACTTCAGTTCCTAAAGACATCCTGATTCCACAGGGAAATATCAGAAATAATTAAGAAGACTTCTACATACCAGTGATAGTGAAGAAATCTATCTTCTGAAAGGTGAAACACAATGAAAAACCAGCTGACAGCTTACTTAATATTTACAGTTGAGTATGACATCAGACAGAAGGGTAGCACTGATTGATTTTAATGGCAAGCAGCTGAGCATGCTTATTGATTTAAGAGATCGGTTACTTCACAAATGGCAAAGATCATTAATATACTAAAATTGTAAAACTGACGATATGAAGAACAAAAAGTGACCTTGCATTTAAATCCTCTCCTTCCAGGTAAAATGCAGGGGTCTCTGGATGGCAATGTACTCCCAGGTTAAAGTTTTTAAGCATCATTATTTCTTTTTATTTATTCCAAGACAAAATCTCAAGAGTCATCAAAAATAATAAGTCTTCATTAAGATCTCATAAATTAATTTTTTAAAATAAGAGTTTAAGAGGTAAGTAAGAAAAAAAATTTAGATTTTTAATAGACTTTCATAGTTTTGTTTAATGAAATAATTATAAATTGGAAATCATGATGAAATGAATTTTCACCTAGAGTTACTGAAGTCTTTCTAATATAGTCCCAGAAATTCTTCCCTTTCCCTTTTGACTAGGCATACTTGAAAAAAACAAAACAAAACAAAAACCAGAAAGTGGAGAAAGGAAAGCAGGCAGGAAAAATGCAGCAAAGAAAGGTAAGTAAATGAAGATTATTGCAAACAGAAATGAAGAAAGCCCTTTTCTGATTCCTCACCTTTCTTCTTATCTGTACTATTTAGATCACTTTCTTAAGTCAAAGCATCGGGAATATCTTCTAGAATATGTATTTCTTTAGGAGATGCCAGTGATTTTTTGTCATTGATTTAATTTCATTATATTTTCCATATTACAAAAGGCTACATGTAAAAACCTGAAAATTAGTTTTTCTGCATCTTTTCAAGCATTCCATGTACAATATTTTTGAGTTCTCAGTAATTTATGTGTTTGGCTGACCAAAATTCTGTCCCTTGCTAGTGCCATACCAGCAGACCACACCAGAGAATTGTCTATACATCCAAAAGTCAGAATAAGTATATGCAGTTTTCTTCACTAAGTCATATGTAAGACTGTTTGAGAATACATGAATGGGACAGCTTTTCACTCAGGTGATCTCAGTCAATCCTGAATTTTTAAACTAACTCTTGTTTCATCAATAGAATAACATATTTCATGCACTGCATGAGGCAAAAAATGACCATCAGTTTGAGAAACGGTATTCTCTGAGAGAATCTCTGACCAGAAAATCAATATACTTTTCTATCAGCTGAAGAAGACAAATTCACCTTTTCCAATGAAATAAGTTTTTGTTATCTATAGAATTTTCTGTAAACGGAAATAGAAATGTCTCCAAATTTTATCAGTTGTACTAAGGCTTATAGAACAAAACATCATGACTTAAGAACATAGAGAACTGTGGTTTCAGAGTTAGAAATGTTACTAACAACAATATCCCAAAAAAAAAGCATCATACAATATAGGGAGCTACTAAACGGCAACTTTATACTGAGATAAGAAATTTTCTCAGTCTGCCATTAGCTCCCATAGAGTGAAGCAGAAGTTGTTCTACCATCAGATTTAGGAGCCCCACAGACTAATAATAAGATGTTGTTTTATACAGTTGGCATTCTCAAGCAACACTAAACCTCTTTTGTAAGGGTGTGAATAGAATCTTTGCTTCCACATGGTAAATCACTTGTTGTAGGCCAAGAGCAGAAGAATGTGATATATTATTGTGTGTATTAGAGTCAGCACTGTCAGCGCACCTAGCAGGCAGCAGTGGTGTGGCCAGCTAAGGAAATCTTTCAGTAATCTATCAAATAAGAAGCAGATATATGATAACAACTGTCAAAGTTGCCATTTAAGCTACAGAGAACTGTATCTTCTGTTGTAATTATTGTCATAATAAGCACAGAACCACTGGATCCAGTGGAGTTACGCAAATTTGAAGTATCAAAGTGTATGGCCCGCAATTACTGTATCATATCAATGCATTGATAGGTATATTATCATAGCTACACATAAATATGAATTTTATGTATTAGGCCTCTCAAGAGAGAAGTGGTTAATTCAGAGGTCTCAGAATCCTTAACCCATCAGGCCATAATATTAAACTGAATAACACCTTCTGTCAAAAATCAGAAAAATACGTATTGCTGTCAGCGTGCATGTGTGTTCGTGTGTTTCCTCCAGCACCAAGTTTAATGAAGCCAAAGCACTTAAATCAGCACACACATCCTGCAGCTAGGAAAGGTCAGAGCTCCTGCTGAATTTTGCAAGAAGGCAGCATGTGTGCTGTTACCTCTTGTCCTCTGTGGCAAGTTCAAGTTCTAGCAGGATCCGAAAAGCCTGAACCAATATTGCTCACAGAGGTATTTTGGTAACTGCAGGAAGTTCTGGCTGTTGCCCTCCATGACACATCTCTGAAGAAGACATGTGTTGCTCACAGACAGTTAATGCTCAGGTGTCAGGAAATACCCATTCTGGGAGCAGCCTCTAAATGTAGAGTCACCTTTTCCAGAAAATGTTAGATATTTAGAAAAAGCTTTGTGTAAGGCCTAAAGTATAACATCAGACAGGCAGGGACTCTAGGGAACTAAAAAATAAGCAAAATGGTAACAAAGAAGACAGTAGTTTAACCAACATTAAAGAGAAAACCTGAAAATGATGGGTGCTTTATAGTCTTCCCAGTGACCAGGAATATGTTAGAAAGTACAGCTGGAAAAAGAATTTTCTCTTTCACTCAAAGGGTTTTTACGGCAAGAGAAATAAGATAGAAATACCTTTAATCACAACAAAGAAAGAAAAACAGTGACCTTATTTAGAAACAAAGGGCCAGATTCTGGTCTGGTATAAACCAGATGTTAGATGCCTGCCCAGGAGCATCCTGTGTCATGTGAGAGAGCTTGAGCAGCACCCAGTTGTGTCCCTGTGCTTCCATGTAACCCCAACTGTACCTCTGGGGAGATTTTATTGCAAATTTCAAGCCTTTGCCTACTGAAAAAATGCTATGTAGAAATAAATCTGGTTTCTTAAGGTTTTGCATTATAAAAATAGACTGTATTCTATAATGTGTCTGACCAAAACAATACCTGTTTTCTACCTAGTACCAATATGACTATCATTCTCTGCCAACAAAGCATTATGCAAAATAAAAGCCAAAAAAAATCTGTGGGGATAGAAGGAGTAGAAGTCTTATGTCAGAAACCTGCTTTTTTTGATCTATTTGATTTGACCTTCACAAAAACAGCAAGCAAGAAAACTATTTTTTACATCAAGACATTGTGGACTGATTGCAGCAGTCTGAAAGAAACAATAATTGATTTCAATAATTAATTCCTTCTGACTAAAGCAGTGTTGCTGTTTATGCACTCTTCCTAAGGCCAAGTAAAAAGGAACTTTTAGCCATGAGTGCATAAACAGTAATGTTACTTTAGGGAGCAGAAGTCCCCTAACATACTGTTGATTTGGGAAAGGCTTTTTTTTACCCCCAGGCTATAAAATTTTTTTATATTCTCTCATGTTGCCTCAGGATGACCCTGAGATTCTCTCAGATTTATAAAACACAGGAAACAAACTAGTATGCTATTTGACAGCATATAAAGAGGAAAAAAAAATAAAAATATTGTTTCTAGCATGTTGAAAACAATTGAAATATATTTCCAAAAATATGTGGAAACATTGTAAAGTTCAATTGAGAGCAGAAATTAAAACATTCAGTGAGGAATTTCTTTCCATTTTTTTCTTTTCTATTCCATGAGATCAGAGTTGGTTTTTACCTGTAGTTATCTAAGCAGATTAAGTACAGAACGAAAAGCAACTTCCCATTATAAATATTATAACTTTTTTCCTCAGTTTTCATGGTAGTCACACCAATATTCATGTGTGGCTTGCCATAAGTCTATCAAGGAAAACTCTTACAATGATTACTTTTTCAAAAGACTATCATGTTTATGACATAAACTCTGACAAACTCACATGAGAGGCTAGGCGATTTCACACCGAAATGATTTTGCTCTGCTTTCTTGTATCTTGACCGTATCATAGTCTGAGTTTCTTTACTTGTCTGGAATTTATTGCCTAAATCTGCTGTAATATCAAAGTTTTATTATTGGTGTTACTCCTATAAAAATGACATACCGTAATATAAAGCAGTGCCTTATTATTCACATAGATTCCACATTAACTCCGTGCAGGTAAAGAACTTGACCTAGTGTGACTCCACTGGTCCCTTGGTGATCAGATTCCTGCTATATAGATCAGAATTAAAGCAAAACTAGACCAGATGTTTTTTACTATTAGATAGATTAGCCCAAAACTAAAATTAGGAAAACATACTGGCTCTGATTTACTATCAGTATATGATCTGTAGCTGCAGAGGGAGCAGTGGATAGTAGAGCAGAAGCAAATGGCAATTTATTAACGCAGGCATGGGAGTCCCATACCCTCACCTCTGACTGCTCTAAAAATGCTGAACAGAAGGCTCCAGTCTGGTGATGAAAGCTGGGTTTTGACAGTAAAGGCTCAGTAAAAACAACACAAAACCATTTAAAAAATGGTACATGAGAAAGTTCTGGTGGAAATACTTATCACTACAAAAATTGTTTGTCTGCAAATATATAGACACATGACATTTGAAACTTTGCCTAGTGTTCTCTTGAAAAGATTAATATACCTGAATCATTGTGATGAGCCGCCAGAAAGCAATGTCCTTGAGATTCTGTTCTTGAGTAACAAGACCTTCTTTGTACTATGCAAACTGGCTTTGCTAAACTCTTTGGATTAAAAAAAAGAGTTTCCATACAGTATTCCCATTTGGTGTAACTAAATGTTCATGCTCTGAGGAAGACTGTTGTAAAATTTCAGGAATGTAAGAGATTTTTTCACAACCTGCATATTAAAAAATCCTTACATTCATATAGGAACTGCAACAAGAGATTTTCAAGATGTATTCATAAGCCTTAATCAAGCTCCCCAGAATTCTGTGAGAAGAACAAAGATGATCATTAGAGCTTTTCAAAGATTTTCAGTCAAATATTTTATTCACCAAAAATGTAAATTTAGGTAAAATGACTTTGTGGATTCAATTGCACATGCTGGAAACTACATGTATATAGGAAATTGTGTATTGTAAGACTGTTTTCAAAATTTGGAATTTAAAGAAAAATATAGAAAATTAAAGGAAGCTGTTGTTGGTTTTGAACAAAATTAATCTGGAGAATTCTTATTCATCAGGAAAATGACAGAGAAGTTAGCGTTTGTAAAAGCTTATTTTATTTTTCACTTTGATGACTGAAGTGAAAAGAAAACCAACCATGTGTTCTATTAATATCTCTGTTTTGTGCATGACTGAAGTGAAGCCTTACATACGGTTTTATGACATGACCAGTCAGGAGCAACTTGAAGGGTGAAATTGAGTTTTCTTTTGGTAATCTGTTGGTTGGTTTCCTGGTTGGTTTCCTGTTGACTTAGAAAGCACTTTATCTTTCATAGTAGCAAGTAGCGGATCCTGAATATTTAGGTTTGGTTTTTTTTGTTTGTTTGCTTGTCTTTTTTTGTCCTTTAGGACACACCAATATCAAAGTCATTTTCTGTCAGTGTTAGCGACTGCAGAATCATGTTTTTGATTAAAACAGTGGGATGAACTGTCCACATACCATCTCAGGAACATCACTTCTTTATGAATCATTTCTCCACTCTGGAGCTATCACAGAGCCATTTAACCAGAGAGTCTTATTTCTCAGGAATCTGGGTTAAAGAGTGATCACAATAAGAGCTGCCAGACAGCAGCAGTGATTATAGCAAGTACTGCAAGGTAACTGCAAAACATACATTTCAGGACTCTGCAGCTCTTGTTTAAAATCTGTCCTAGAGCAGATGGGGAATACTCTCTCAGGAGTACATGTTCACTTCTGAAAGTATGACAGGCATTCCCAAGTGCTACTTCTTCTGGGACTCTGCCTCAGAGCAAGAAAACCCCTGAAGTAAATGGAGGCTGTTGCTCTCTAGTTATGCCTCCACTTCGTGGTCGTCTGCCTACACACATCTGCATACTTGTAGCAGTTCAACACATCTGGGCATTGCTCTGCTCTGCCCTGTGCACTTACACGCAGCCTTGCTGGTCTAGCTGAAATGAGCGATTCCAGAGGTGCATCAGTCACCACATCAGCCCTGGCAAGCTGTCAGTTTCAAACTACGTTGAAAACAAATTTTTGTTTCTTTTATGTGATATAAAGTATGCCTTGCTGTTTTCTTTCACACATGCTTCCACTGGAAAGTGGAGAATTAGCTTTTGAGGGAATTATGGTAAGAGAGAAGCTGGTGAACCAGTTTTCTGTTTGCCTCTATCAGTATCCCTCACATATTCTCTGTCCCACCACACCTGCAAATGAGCCAGAATAGCACTGCAACTGCCAGCTTGCTGAGTCTCACCTAATCTATCCCTTTGTCTCTTCATCCACAATTCATCACACCTCACCTTATTTTTTATTTCAGGTTCACAGAAAAAGTTCAAGTGTGTGATATATCTATAAGATCATGTCCAAATTGTACCCACATTTAATGTAACATAAATATGCTCATTTATGACTGTACATAAATGCAATGTGTATTTTTGTTGCAACACAATATGCAGTAAGAACATTCTACATCTGGTTAAATCTAAAGAATTCAAAGAGTCATAATATTAGGTGTTAGCAATATATTAGCATAAGTATTAGAAATTTTTTTGCCATTTGCAAAAGTATAGAGTTAAGTATTTCAAAAACACAGATTAGTATATTGGAGGCTTGAGGAGTCAGAGAAGCTACTTAAGGAGATGTTTGTTCATTGAAAATGAACAATGAGTGATGTATTTTCTTCCAGTGCACACCAACAGTTCTGTAGCCTTGATTTGCACACCTCTGGAAGTTTAAACAAAGATTAGACAGAGAACTAGAAAGGGGCTTTTTACCATTATTGCTGGCTGCTGGTATTTTAAGTAAAGACTCCAACTGATTTTTCCCAACTAGGAGACTCAAATTAAAGAGATTTGCTGACTGTTAGTTCCATTTCCACATCAGAGGGAGAAGCAGTGTGACAGGCTCCGCATCACAGCAGCGCAGTTTTGGCCAAGTTCCAATTGAGCAGGGGCTGCCTTAGATCTCAGTGTGTGGTGGCCATTACACATTTTGGGGAGGCTATTGAAAACTGGCATGTGAACTAGTTCTATCAGGGAGGAGAAAGTACAGGTAGTAAAGTCACCCTGTGACATCTGCTCTCCTGCTGTGGGTTAACACAGAGAAATGAAGCTATAACTGAAGCACAGAACCATTCACAAGAGGGAAATAAACTGAAACAAATTGGAGATAATTGGATGTTTTTAAAATTGCAACAATTACATCAGGAATTCCTATATAGTAGGATTTGTAAAGGACTTTTGCTGTGACTAAGCATTTGGCAAAATAGTAAGATTCATGCAGATTATGCCAGAAAGATCATTACTACCCTTAAACTGATTGAGGATATCAAGTAAGCCTTTTGACAGGCAGTTGTGAAAATTATGATCATTTCTAGTTAAAAGGAGTTCTGGAAATCAAATTTTCTGTAGTTTTCTAGTTCATTAAAATAGTAGCTTGACTCAACTAGTAGCAGGTGAAATATTTTTAAAATACAAATGTTCTTCACTGTATAATGCCTAGAATCATCATCTAATGCAAACTCTCTCTGCTAGTTACAACAAGCTACAGGGCCAGAAAGAGTGCTGCTGCTTCACTGGTGGTAGTCAAAATCAAATGTTTCTTAGTCCAGTTGACTTAGAACATTTCAAAAGACACTCAGCAATATAATGAAGTTGCAGAGACATAAAATAAGCTTGTTTCAATGTGTTGTAATGTTCACTAACATGTAAACTGCATTTTTTTGAACTTACTGTGAACTCTATGAATGATGGCTGCACAGTAAGAATAGTAGTATTGTAGGACAAATTACTGGTGATGTTATTAACCATTAAGGGGAAATATTCTGTTATAGTTTTACATAAACATAAACAGAAACATAATTTTCTTATTAGCACATTATTACTTATAAATTGTACATGAATTTGTCACAAAGGGCTGTGCTAAAATGAAACCAAACGTACTCTTTTACCTTAAAGGAATCCAAACTCCAGAACTGTAGGTGACAACCACAACATTTACTGTTAGCAAGTATTACCTCAAAGCACTTGGAGATTAGTAAAGCAGCTGAGGGGCAAAACAACTTAATAATAGATTATTGGTGGTGATTCCAGTGAAAGAATGAAAAAAATACAGGATATTACAAAAAAAAAAATAAAATTTCTATAATAGATAGTTTCTTCAAAAGAAGAACCTATAATAGGTTCTTCCTAAAACAAACCTATTAGAAAGGTACTTTTTAAAGTGGAAAAGGCGTATTTTTTCTAGGAAGATAGCAGGTACCAGGTGAGGCTATTGATAGTACTACTGATAAAAATGTAACAAAATAGGAATTTGGCTATCTAGCAAATGGAATAACAGATACCATAACATTACTTGAAGAACTGATAGCTAATTCAAAAGTAAAGATAGCATAAAGAGCTGACTGCAAGTGGAAGTATGTTAATATAAATAGAGACATGCATTTTTCTGCTGAAAATCTAAGCAAGTGGTGTAAAAATTTGATGACTTTCAATAAATACTTGAGCACATGGCCAGTTATGACAGAGCCCAGATTTAACTGCAGTCAACAGCACAATGCAAACTTGTGGTGTGCAGAGTCATCAGCTATCCCTAAATAGGACATTGCTTAAGTAGACAATAGCAGCTAGACATCTCTTGGCCAGATGGTCCTCTCTGTAAAAATACAGCACAAACTATGGAAGAGAAGACACTAAAAACTGAAACAAGGAGTACCATTCCTAAACCACTACAGTGTTAAAATACGTTAAATCACATGATGAAAAAATGCAGCTCAAGTGCATGAAGCATATGATTAACACTGCTGCACCTTGAGCTATTGATGAAATCAGTGGTACAATTTTATCTGTTTATGTGTAAGGCACAAATCTAGTTCCTGTTCAGCTGTTTTCCTTTTATCTTAGAGTAGGGCAAACGAATTGTCTTTGGGTCTGTAGGTAGTTTTCTTTATGAGAGACATCTTAGAGTCATGGAATTTCCTGCATAGAGAATCCATTTTTTTCACTATTAGTGATTGCACAGTTTTCTAGAAGTGGACAATTCCGCTGTTTGCAAGTATTGAAACTACAGGGATGTGACTTTAATAATGTCCAAACATACCTGAAAACAATCATACTGAAAACTCCTTAGAGCTCATGACATTTCAGTTTTGCTGCACTATCAATATCAGGCTTCAGTTTGATATCATCGAAATCATTTTCACACTGATGAAACCAGTGAAATTAAAGAAATGGTTGCTACCTGTGTATGCAGTAAGCATGTTCTCAGTATTGTCCCATGGTTGTACCACTGGAGTAGGACTGATCATGCTCATAACCAACAGAGGAGCTTATTTAAACAGTGACACTTATGTACCATGTCATATGCAGTGATGGAATGTGGGCATTTCTTGCACGCTAGGAAGATGACAGGAAAGAGTTGTCTAGGATGTACTTTATTGTAGTTAGCATAATTCACAATTTAATCAATTCTGTATTCTGCATCTATAGCAAATATATAGCAGATACAAAGCTCTGGTCTTTACACAGCTGTTTCTTGTACAATAATTTCATGATTATAAGCCGCACCTTTTTCATTGAAGAATCCAGCCAACTCCAGTGGTGCAGCTAGTCATCAGGTGCTGCTTATTTATGGACAAATCCCAGTGAAATGCCAACCCGTGGAGCCACTGCCAGGTGGGCGGTGAGCTAGAGCCACTGGCGAGCGGGGGGCAGACCACCGCTGGATTGGCGAGACCAGCCCACCTTTGCCGCGTTTGCGCGAGCAAGCCACCGCCCCCTTTGCTGCTGCGAGTGAGGCACCGCCGCCTTCGCTGTCACTGCGGTGAGTGAGCTCGCTGCCGCCGGGCGCCACAGCCTTCACTGTCGCTGCGACAAGCGGGCTCTCTGCCGCCGGTGCCACTGCCTTCACACTGGGGAGCACGCTGCCACCTCTGCCTTCGCACGGGCGAGCGAGCCGCCGCCACCACCGAGCAGGTGGGGGCCGTGTCAGCCAGCACTGGGGGCAGGAGTGCCGGGGCCCATGGCATGGGGAGGGCGCCTGGGGCTGCCTTTAAAAGCTTCACTGGTCTATGAAAACTGTTTGCAACTTGAGCACCTGACACCAAACCCCACACTGGCGCGATTCTGTTACTAATTTGTTACTTTGTCCCACATGAATCCTCACTTTAAAAAAAAATGCGGCTTATATTTGGGTGATGCTTATATATGGACAAATTCCGTGGACTACCCGGCTACCTGGATGTGCAGCTTATAATCAGGTGCGGCTTATAATTGTGAAATTACTATACTTATTATTTACCATTTTGGGGCTTTTTTGGCTATATAAACTATCCACAACAACTATTTATAGTTTTGAAAATCAATTTGGAATTTGAGACAAGTTATTCTATTTTCACACATTAACAATAATATCTCGTTATAAAATGTTTTTCCAGCTGATGTTGACAGAAGTTTTGCATTTTGGTTTAATTGGTAATAATTACGAATGAAATTTTTGCTTCTTTAACATGCAAAGAATAAAAGAGCAGGATGACAACATAGCTGGGAACACCCCCACCCCCTTCCTCCCCCTTCCCTCAGCTTTACATGTTGAGCATGATGCCATATGATCTGGAATATCCCTGCGATGAGCTGGGGTCAGCTGGCCTGGCTGTGTCTCATCCCAGTTTCTTGTGCATTTCCAGCCTTCTGGCTGGTGGAGTGAGAAGCAGAAAAGGCCTTGGCTCTGTGCAAGCCCTGCAACAAAAACATCCCCACATTAGCAGCACCATTTCCAACACAAATGGAATATGCTAGCTACTGTGAAGAAATTAATTCTACCACAGCAAAATGCAGCACAATGGCAAATTATGAGTAGTTAATTATGTTATTCTTCTGAAGTTTTCTCTGTCATTCATTGGAATATGACTAATATCATAATTTTTAACATTTTGTCAATTTAAATAGTAACACCTTAGCAAAACAGTTGTGGTTTCATCTTTTCTTCTGCATAGATTAATTTTTTAAATATCATGTATAAAACTTGACATCAGATTTAATTCTTTTCAGGTTTCCTTCAATAAACACTGCATGAGTACTTTACATTAAACCTGTAGCTGTCTCCTGCAATTAGTATTGGCTGTTTGTTCAATAGAATACCTTGATGGTTATCAATGATTTCTAATGCTGTCTTAATTCTGATATGCCGCAGATACTAATGGCAGACATCAATCACTGTTCTGGCTGAAATCTTTTCATTTAGTTTTAATAAAGAAAAAGTTAAATTCTCTCCTGTTTAATGATTGAAAGAACAAACTTTAATTATCAACCAATATGTCAAATCTTTTGGTAGTAATGAATTAAATGATTCACTGATTAAAATGCAATGGATAGGTTAGGATTTGGATTCTATTGTAGGTGTTTTTAAGGGACAGTGAAACAAAAGAAAGTTGACATTGCAAGAGTGAAACGTAGAGAGTAGGCCTCACAAAAAACAGAGAAAAGGACAGCTCCCTTCAGACAAGCTTGTTCTTGGTATAAAAGAAGGTTCAGGATAACAAACAGTTTTCTTAGTGTTTATTTATGTTGTGTTCACAAAAACCAAACTTTCTATAGCCAAATCTCACTGGTCCTCATCAGTGTATCCTTCTGAAGGAAGCAGGAAAAAAAAATAAATGTAAAGCCCTTGAATATTAGCTAATTAATAGAGCTTGAAGAAGCTACCAAAATGTGGTGCTGTATGTTTGTTAGAAAATATTTAAGAGCTGGGCAGTATTGTCTACTGGGAAATATCACAAAGAGTGAAAGAAAGAAAATTGCAGATGACAACAAGAAAGGTAATCAAGTGCTGTACTTAAGTCTTATAATACCAGACTCCTTGAGAAGAATCTGTTTCTTGAATAAAACCTGAGAAAATGGTACACCACTAAAGACATCAGGTATGTGAAAACAAAGTTTTAAAAACACTCAAACAAAATGGGTTAGAGAGAGTCCAAAAACTTGCAGACTCAACAATTTCTGAGAAATACAGCTATATGGTATTTTGACTAATTATGGTCTTAGATAAAAAAACTTGAATTTTGAAATATTTAGACCAAAGACACTTTTTATCACTCTGCGCCAAAGTGTGATTGACTGGTCTTTATTATAAATGAAGGATAGATTTTACATTTTTTATGTAGCTAACACTTCATAAGGATTCTACTGAAATTGATGTCTAAGCTCTAAGTGTACTTGATGTGGAATGCACAGAGTATTCACGGATCATTAAACCCAACCAAACATATCAGTTATACTTTTGGATGCCAAAAGTATGTTTTAAATATCTGAAAAATACCTGAACAGTATAAAAATTGGGAATTTGTCTGCTTCTTCCAGTGGGTCTAATAAAAGACAATATGACCTGCTTTGCTATATCTTAATATTATTATGTCTACAATAATGTCAATAGGAGTAGTTAAATATATAGACTGTCACTGCACCTCTCCTGTGAGGATGAAATGGCCAAATATTTATACATATGACATTTTCTTTACATATTTGTGCTTTGCCCATTTTGAAAATTAAACTATAAACATTCTGGTAAAAAAATCTGTTCTCCCCATCATGCCACAGAGTCAAAGTCTAAATCACTTTTGCTTTGTTTGGTATGGTGTATAAAATACATTAAAGGTCTTTGTTTTACTGTATCGTGAAATTAAAAACCATGCAGTCTCTGTAATTACATTGTCCTTTGCCGTCTCTTTAAAAAAGAAAAAGACTATGTTCAAATTTTCCCCCTGTTTTATTTGCACCCTATTAACAACTGTTACTAGAGCTTTAATTATGCCCCTGTGATTGCAGAGATGCGGCTGACTTGTGTCATTTTCCTCCCAGGGGATGCTTTATAATTACCAGCATCCATCGTGGCTGCCTGTAAGCTGATGCTTTTTTATTACCAGTTCAATAATCACTGCATCCTTGTGAACATCTGCTCTACAAGCCATGCATCGGAGGTCCCAGTGCCTGTCACTCGATGCTCCCTTGCTGTGGCGACCCTTTTGCCCTCACCTTCAGTTTATATCTAATTTGCTTAGCAGAAGCTTCATCCAGATTGCCTCACAGGAACACAATTAATGCTCTAGATTTGCAAACAAAGAAATTGTCCCCCTTTTTTTTCTTTTTTTGTCTTATTATCTTCATGTCATATCCTATAATTTGTATTCACAGCAGGGTGAATCAATATAAATCCTGGAAAATATATAGTATTTGGTTGGTTATCTAGCTTTATAATGAAAAGTAGGTAAGTGATGTGGATTTTTTTCTCCATGAACATCCATATAGTATTCTGAAATAAATACCAGGGCTTTCTGCATAAATTTTCCTACAAAAAATGTTGTAGAAAACAAGGAAATGTTTTCCATATAATAATTTTGATGTTTTCTAATTAAGAATTCTTCCATAGAATGATTTAATTGGCAGGAAATCACTACTCTTGTAAATACATTACTGTTCATGCATGTTTAGATTTTTCTATGAAAGTACATGTATTCTGAGTGAATGTTTTTTGCTGAAAGCGGGTTATTGTTAGATGAGGATATGGGTCGTGTGGAGATATCCAAAGTAGCTGGAAACACCATCAGGTTGTCTAGTTGGCTCTGTAACTCATGTGATAAAGCCTTTAAGCCATGTAGATTTCTGCCAATATATATTTTTATACTGGCCTATCTTACCAAGCCTTCCATAGACAGGCAAGGTAAAACAGATTTTCAAATGAATTGCAGTGCATAATGTATAGTACAAAATCAGTAATGTTAGTGTTTCTCTCTACATGAAGCTGTAACTTATGCCTCTGATTAAAGATTTTCATCTAACTTAGCAAAATTTTTAAAGTCACGAGTACTGATATTATCTCTTAGAAAGAAGGATGCCAGAAAATTAGTAAGCCCTGCACATCCATTTTGAAAGGCAGTAAAGTACTAATTGAAAACACATACTTCTGCTTAGTGGCTATTTCTCTGCAGTTTCTGGTAATTTCAGCCTTGCTTCTTGTTAAAGAGGTCTATTTCATACAATAGCATGATCAATGGTTGTGAAACATTATTCAGTGTGTTTCTCTAGAAATGCTCTGGATATGAATTTATTTAAAGGTTTGAACGCAGCCTTCAAAGGGCTTATTATAATTCCCCTGAGCCAGTTAAAATATATATATAGGTATAACTTCTGTGCCTTGGATGGGCCTGACCACAAGCTAGAAGAGAAGGCATGGGAATCTGTGATCATAGAGTCATAATCCTGCATGGCAGTTTGGAGGGATTTTAAACCAAGAGAAAGGCAGAGAGGTTTTCTTGAGTACCTGCAGGAAAACACAACCTCATAATACCCATCCAAATCGTGTGATACATGGCCTCTCTACCTATGTGACAAGATTCTCTAGCAATTGATTTGTTTAAATTCTGCCTAGACTGGATCTGGATGAGGGGAAGGAGATTTGAATTACCTGTCTTATTGTCTCCTATTTAAAAATTTTTAAAATAGAATAAAAAATTTTTGGAGAGTAGGGTATACTAATCTGACTCTACATACCTCCTGGCCAATACAGTGTGCATCATTGAAAGTTACAGGATATTGTAATGTAGTCTAGTAGCCAGAGGTCATAGGGCTCCTAAGTATAAAACAGATATCATCCCACTCTGTCTTCATCCACTCCAAAGAGCACAAGTGAAACAGAGTCCAGAAGTGTGTACCCAACACTTCCAGACTTTTTTCTCTATTTTATCTCTACCAGGAAATCTAGAAGGGTGCAGTGTACCCATATCAATTGTGCAAAAATATATTTAAAGAAAAAAACAACAAACCACCAAAAAAACTCCAAACAAAGACAAAACCTACAGTATCTAAAGTGTGGCTTAAGCTCAGGCATGGTGCTCCAGCTCTTGCTCGTTTTGTCCCTGCCTGGAAGAACCTGACTCAAATCTGAGCAAGGACCCTGCCTTGAAGGGAGATCTAGAAAGCCCACTAAGGTATGATTAGACCGCAGAGCTACCTCAGCATCACTCATGGCCCTCCCCTGATCAGGGAGAGTGGCTCCAGGGTGTAATTCACTCCTGATGGGCATAACCCTGTGTCCCTTGCCAAGTCTGAAAATAGAGTCTTGCTGACGGGTCCTGCAGCTGCTGTGGCTGCCAGCTGCCACTGGTGAGGCGTAAATCTGCCTTTGTCTCTACTAGGTGCTCTGTCTCCCTGTCTTCTCATTATTTTCCAAAGGGAATGCCTTTTCTATGACCCAAAAAACCCACTCAGCACTCTTAAAGAGACAGTGTCTTAGTCTTGTGCTGAGAGGCAGGCAGGAGCTCAAAGCACCTCTCCTCTAAATGGGATTGCACTGCTCAGCTGAAACTTTATAGCCTTTGGGTTAAACAAAGCAGAGAAAAAATGCTTTCATTAACTTATTTATGGAAAGACCTTGTCTGTATGACATTTAACACTTTTTATAGACTGTAAAGTTTAGTCAGCTAGTTACTCGACTTGAATGGTTTTTTATCCTGTGTTCTCCAGGATGAAACAGCACCCAGTGTTTCAATGCTATCTCGTAGATGTCACCATCAGTACCTCTCTTGCAGGAAATGGGTTGCTTTTTTAAATTGATGCTCAACTCCATAGGAATTTTCAAATTAGAAGATTGCTCTTGCATAATCTTGTTTTTATGCAAGATATGTTACACAATGAAACAGGATTTATCTTTCAAAACAGGGTAACTTCTTAAAAAGCTGATTTTTTTTTTCCTTTGGCTTCATATTGTTGAGGACTTCAAAAAATGCAGTTTTTTATAACCTTTTAATCTATCTTCCATTAGGGGGATGTTTTTACTCTGACTGCAATTCATATACTTGGAAGTCACGTACATGAGGCCTCTTTTCCAGAAGACATAAATCCCGTTGAAACCAGTTGGACATAAAGAACTTATTACTTGGCTAAATAAAATGACAACTTTAGAATCCTAAGAATAAAAAAATGGTGATGAGTCATCAGTCTCCAATTCACTAACCACTAAAATTTCAGAAAATTGTTTTCAAATATCATTACTACATTTATTAATTAATCTTTTGCCATCAGAACTAAGAAATGGAAAATATTCAAGACTAGAATAAAGTTTCACGGTTTGATAAGGAAATAACAGGTCTCAGAGAACCATGAGGTGTGATTGATCTCACAGTAATTGTTAAGTAACTGAATACTAGTCTGTCATAAACAGAAGAATATAAGCTCTTAGGTAATACCTCATTTCTATTGCCAAACACTGGATAACAAAACAGAATTTATTTGGTAACTTCCAAATGTAAGTCTGTTCATTATAGTTAAAATAGTTTTATGTTCTAGTGGAGTAAATATAATAAAACTGACAAAATGCTGAGTTCTAATTCCTACTTTGATATTTATTTTATGTAGCTTTTCTTAGACAAGCTACACATATTTCTTTTATTTAATTTTTTGCTACCCATCAAAAAATGTATATGGTTCATAAACACTCACAGTACTTGTTTATGTCAGGTGTTGTGTTAATAACCAAAAATGTGTTTCGTTTCTAGTAGAGTCCCCCTAAAATTCTTAGTGAACCCTGTTCCACTTATTAGATTCTATCAATCTTTAATTTTTGAAAAGTACTTAGGAGTAAGATACACTGAACTGGTCTCTAAGAAAGTACATTATGTATATAATTATTAGTAAAAACGGAATTAGAGGTTGGAAATACTGGTTTGGTGCACAAATTAAACATGAGAACCCATTTATAATGGTTGTTCTTGTTTCTTCCAATTTGAATATATGTAAATTATTTGTAAAGCAACTTCTTCAAACTTACAATGCAAGTGGGCCACACATATTTATAAGAGAGTTTATTAACTTGCATGAATAATTGCTTTAATAATTTATTAGAGATCTTTGAAGACGTGACTGTTAAGTTTCTTACAGGATATATGGCAGATGGGTGCTCTTTAGAGTATAAAAATTATTTGGAAGTAGAAATATTGTAGTGCACACACACACACACACGCAAATCAATGGAGACAAAGCAGCATGGAGTGTAACAAGGATAATGAACACACACACATGATATTAGAAGATTTGGTCTTACAAAGCAAATTTTTTTAAATGGTAAATATACCACATTTACCACATTTACAATATACCAGAGAGGTTGCCTGACAAGACATTCTAATTTTATAAAAATAATCTTTGGAAACAATGCAATAGAAGACTTATAAAACCTAGTATTAAAATAAATAATTTTTCCATAGGATATTGAATAAAACATAATTAACTACATAATACATTTAATTTACAAATATGAAATAATTTTTATAGCACTAACTAGATAGCGAGTGTTGAACAATGAGCAGTGATAGCTGTTAGCAAATAAAAAGACTGAAAATTATCAGAGAAAAATCACCACCATGATTTTACTGTAGACAGTGTCAGATGGTAGAACACAGACAATACCATGAGAAAAAATGTTTAGTAAACAAACAAAACTTCAAAGCAGGACTGTTTTAAAAAATTCTGTTCGTTTCAGCCATCTCTTTTTAATTAAATACCCCAATAATACCTACATCTTTGTCTTTTATGTGAATAGAAGGAGAGGGATAGGGCATAGAGACAAGGTAGTACATTTTCTGAACTCTGGAAAAAATGAAAATTATAAAGAAGGAAATATAAAAATGGAAAGTAAATCACAAGTAAATTGTGAAATAATAGCACTAAATACTTGTAAAGACATCTGGAGAATTTTATTTTTTCAAAATGTTATTTCATTTCCAACTGTATTTGAAAATTTCTGATATCACAAGAAAACCTTGAACAACTAGTACAATGTTCGGTATTTCACATGCTACATTTCATAAAGCCAGTTTATTGAATGAGCTCAAGACAGGAAGATATCTATATTACATACACACAGGGACATATTTCCAATTTATTGAAAGTAATAATTATCTGTCTACTGATTGAGATGTGCTTTTGATCAGGTCTTTTGATACTCTTTGCTTTCTTGTACTTCGTGCATGTAACTATTGGCTGCTGTCATTACTTTTATATAAAGATCCGTAAAGAATTCTCCCTTTAGATTAATTATTTCTCTCTGTAATATATAGAGTCAAATCCTAGAAGTTTATTTAACTTAGACCAGTGTAATGTCAATCTTTTTCCAAAAGTGTTGTACAAACACAGTTGTGACAAGTCCTTACATTATCCTTACGTTACATGAATAATTGTTCAGATGGCTGTTCTCTAAAACAAGGTACATACAAGAGTTGACAGCAAATAAGTAAAAAAGCAAATTTGCAACATTTTCCTCTAATTCAGACATCAATTTTGGAAAAATAATCCTTCTCCCAATTTTAAGCTGAAGAGGAATTTTCTTCATCTACAAAGATTCATCTGGTTTTAACACAAAATTACTCCCTTTGCCAGAAAAAGATCTCATCCTAACTATACAGGTATCTTTCTGCAAAATACTGAAAAGGATTGTAGACTGAAGTAGGAATATCCTAGACTATATTTTTCTTTAACTGAGTTATCCATCCATTTTTCAGAGCATCCTACATGATTTTCCATTTTTCTTCATTAGGAAACAACCTCTTCTCGCACAATGATTATTCAAATGTTACTTAAATTTTATTAAATTATTTTCTTCAATGTGCAGTATATATCTCTTGTCCTAAAAGTGTATAATACTTTCTAGAGATTTTGTGGCAAATATGTCTTAAAAGCAGTGAAATTGGGTCTTTTCAGCAGCCCATTTAGAAGCCATTATCCATGGAGTTGGATGATAATTTCTCCAGCTGTTGAGATAATCTTTACTTGGGCACCAAAACTCAGACCAATAAAAGTATTTATATGACAGATTCTCAGGATATGTATAAGTAAGGTTCTATAACAACTAGTAAAATTTAAAACTGTATTGAAAAATCAGTTACATGAACATTTTAAAACATTTTGCGTGTTAAAGTATCAACTATATAAAACCAAAACCATTTACAACCAATCAATTAAAACCCAAACCGCTTTGCTGAAATACTACAGAACTACAACAGAGTGTGATTCAGTGTCTTTTCTTAAAAAATGAAAGTTGGTTTGGTGGGAGAAAGGGAAGTGTTCAGAAAATCCGAGATTAAATATGACAATGCCCTAGCCAGAGTTTGGGAAAAAAGCAAATTTCATTACAGCTTATGAAAAAAAAAGACTTCAATATACCTAGGGTTTTTAGTGAGAGGAGAGTATAAACTTTGTGTTCATGTTTCATGACAGTTTTAAAGCATTTTATCATTTTCTTCCTTCCCACATCCCCAAAAATGAAAATCTGCAAGCTTTTACCACGCATTGACTTCAGTATTTCAAAGACATGCTGGTATAGCAGTTTTCTGACTTCAAATTGAAATATTTAGATATTTAGCTTTCCTGGAACCAGACATCTTGATTTTGTCCAAGTTAACTCAGGTCATGAGTTTTTAAAAGTGGATGTACAGATTGCAACAGCAAAGGCAGCATGTAAAACTGAATTAAGGTATTAAAAGTGCAATTCCAAAATAATTGCAATTAACAAAAAAACAGCAACAAATAATTTGTTTTTCTTAGGAAATTTTAGGGAAAAACGTTGTCTAATTTTTTGGCAGTATGCAACAGCTTCTGCACAACCTGGAAAACTACAGCCAGTTTTAATATTGCACAAATACTTATCTGATCATCAAAATGAGCAATAACTCTGAGGTAACCAGCCTCTCTATCTAAAGTATAATCACACAAAATTTAAAAAAAAATTGGTTTTGATGTTGCAAAACAGGATTGTGTCTCCTATGAACCACGTACTGTATAAACCAGCTTAGTGGTGTTAAATACAAGCCAACACTAAGAAAGCATTCGCAATGCTCTTTTGCTACCAGCATCAAACAACTTTCTTGTTTCATCAGAGCCATCATTCCACTTCCTTACTAGGCAGTAGTGACTAGGCATTATTTGAATAATTTTATGAGGTTGCATATTTGCAAATTGAAATTCTGGCAGGAAAATGAAAACCTGGCCATCAGTCAAGAGAAAAACTCTTAACTCTTTTTTCTGCTGCTCATCTTTTTCTTTTCTT
>VRYO01001269.1:14799152-14844058 GCA_009812075.1 Sialia sialis | reverse complement strand
AAAGGGTGTGGCTTATATTTGTGAAATTACTGTACCTTTAAATCTCAGTATCCAGACTCAGGATTACAGAGAGGAGAGAGGGAGAAGAAGGAGAAAAAAATAAAAAAAAAGAAATTAAAAGGCGGGGGGAAGAAAGAAAAAAAGGAAAAATAAAAAGAATAAAAGAAAAAAGAAAAAATATAGAAAAAAGAAAAAAGAAAAAAAAAGGAAGGAATAAAACTCCGAAGAAACACAGCCTAATGTTTGGCCCAAACACTGCATTGTATTTCACCTGACGTGGGTATGTAACGATGTTAACTGAGCTTTGATCACACAGCGCTGTGAGTGGGGGAGGTCTGGAGAGAGATGCGATTCCTGGAAGCCTCCTGAGCCGGCACAAACCCTGCCAATGCTGCCACCTATGGACCAAAAGCTCCAACATCAGCTCCGCAGAGCTGAGCGGAGCTGAAGCGCCCCGCAAACCCAGGCTCCTGCACACGCTCAGCTCACCGGTGAACTGATGGAGCGGCCACTCTGGGTTATCTCGTTCAATGCTTTTATATCATTTAATTAGGATCATCACACAGCAACCCAACCTGTCTACAGAAATTATGAGCTGCAACTCCAGACCCCATATGAACTATTTTGCTCAATTAAAGCTAAGAGGCTTTTTATAGAAAGAATTTTTTTTCCCCTTAAAGCACACACAAGGAGCAATGGAGCATGATATGGCTTTTTCGCATTAAGGTAATTATGTAAAGGCAGTAACATTAAAAATACTTGCTGAAGTCCAGAATTTACACTGCTATTGCAGATATTTAAGCCTGTCATTTTAAAGATATTGACACAATTTTCCTATTCTGTGGAAGAAGCATGGGTGATTAGACCTAATGCCTTCAGATATCTTCATGTTACTCTCCTAATATTAGCACTTGCTACTAAAATACCGTGATAATCTAGAAAATAAATTTTTAAAATCTGTTAGGGAATAACCATCTGTATTTGCACATTTAATTTGGTCTTTTCATTGTTCTTCCTTTTATAATTTTATATATTTCATACAATAAATCAGCATTGTTATTTTATTGCCATTACTGGCAAGTTCTCTCCCTTTTCAATCTTACAGTCCTTACTAAGAAGATAATTCACCTAGCTGGAGTAAAGTAGCCCCTAAACAGATTTACTTCTCAACTGCCAAAAAAAAAAAAAAAATTCCTCAACTAATCTGCTAATGCTTTACAGCAAATAAAGCAAGATGAATAGGGTGAAGTGGACAACAAGCTGGTAGTCTCTAATCTATGCAGCCATGGAGGGGCTGGAGACCACTGAAGGGTAAATAAATCTTAGGTGTCACTTTCTACTCCCAAAGATATCTCTGCATATTGCAAACAAAATGCAGAAACAGAAACCTGACAGGATTCGAAGTAGACAGAAATGGTACTGGCAGGCTCCAAAAAAAGACAGGATTTCTGTAAGCTATTGGCCAGTTATAGCAGATCGAACTGATGTTTCTAATGTGTTGCACCAGAAGATTAAAGGAAATCATGATACTATTTGCCACATCTTGTACATTTCAAGCATCAATCTGCAAAGTAGTCAGTTCTACAGTTACACACATCCTTCCCATCAGAGCACTAGTCAGCTAACTTGTTATAATGGCATTAAACCTTCAGTACTTGGGAGACAGCCCAATTAAACTAAATTTTGTTCTCATTTATTTTCATGCCACCCATGTACTAATTGAAGGCCCTGATATAGCTAACAGAATAAAACTGGCATTGGTAGGCAATGTGGAATGGAGAATCAATCCCTGAGTAAGAAGCACTTGAGAAGCTAGAATATCTTCTATATTTCCTTGAAAGTAATACTGGAGTTATTTTTAAACATATTCGTTAGTAACTTCTTATTTATTATGCACATGCATAAAAGTGAGAATGAGTTATCCTATTAAAATCAATAGAAGTACTCCTGTGATTAAAATTTCATTTATGCTGAAATAGGGCCTTACATTCTACATACACTTCCATTCAATATGTGCATATTGTGAATATTAAATAATGTTAAATTACTCCCTTTTTCATAATAGAATCAGCTTGACAGTTACAATGTTCAAGCACTAAGCAGCACATATTACAATGGCAGCTCCCTATCATGCAGTAATTTTCTTCCTTTTAATATTCTTGAAATTTAGCTCTCACAAGTAGGTGAAATGATTCTGTCTTTGAAAAGTAATTTGGCATGCTCCTTTAGACTTTACATCTAGTCAGTAAGACTCTACTCTCTCATGTATCAATGTCTTTGAGTAACATGAGTTTGTTGAGACTTGCTGCAGCTCAGTTCTCTTAAAGAGCAGAACAAGGATGGAGAAATTAGTTCATCCTAGATTCCCATTTGTGAAGAATAAATGGGCCACTACCTCCACTTGACCACGACTGTGAAACCCTCGTTTTTTGTTTCCACAGCAGTGGAGTGGAAGGTTGGAAGAGGGACAAGAAGACAATTTTGTCTTTCACTCCCCATTAGATACTGATTGCTCTGATTTTCTTCCTGGGCTAAAAGAGTACTAAAGGTGAGGGTAGAAGGAGAGATCTTCACTGAATTCTTCTTGGGCACCATGACAGATCTAAGGTCTCCTTATTCACTTAATGAAGTCAGGAATTCATAGATTTAGGAGGTGAAAGAAAGAAATGCATGACTAGTGGTAGAGCTAGTAGATACTGAATACAACACACCTTGCTTTCATTAATTTTCACTACCATGATTTAGGCAAAGAAAAGGAGGCCAATGACAGTTCCTGAACACCACTCTTTTAGGAATTAGGTATTGGGGCAGACAGTGAACGCAGAAATTCTGGTACAGGGTCATACCTGTCTTTTTGCTGGGGGTGTCAGGATCTGTGAGCAGTCTTCCTGGAGTACAGATTTCCATGGATGTCCCGTGGCTAATTAAAACCCTCCTACTCCTCAGGGTATGATTAGAATTTTCTACCTTCTGAAAAACAAAACTCAGATGTGAAATTATTGCAGTCCTGCCACCTGAGGTTAGTAACTGTATTTCTGTAACTCAAACCCAGATTTTCTCTGTAAAGAAGGATTTGGAAAGATGCACTAAAAAAAGAGAAGAAGGAGCAGGCATATCTTCTATGATTCTATCAGTTGTGACTTTATCTGACAGCTCACAGGAATGTCACAGTAAACAACAATCCAAAGAGAATAATACGTTCCTAAACATTAAAGATAGAAAAGTCCATTTTGTAATGACTGTTTTGTGGTAGTGCATTATGATATATTAGGCAATATGTTGTTTCCCCCAGTCTCATTTTAGTTATTTTCCAAATCTACATCCTTCATAGATTTTTGTTTAACAGATCAAAGTTTATTCAGTCTGCTTTATTAGAAAATAGAACAATACTGTAATTAACATACCTCTCTGAAAAGATGACTTTATTGGACTTCAGAAATATTTAACTATATTTGATTTGGATTGGATTAAAAATACAGATTAATTTAAGTGAAACACTCATTGTTAGTACCATGGATAGGAAATATGAAAAAGTAAATAACTGTAAATTACTCATTGTTTGTAGGATTAACAACTTTTTAAAACACTAGCTTGATTTGGCTGTAACAAGTGCACTGATGTAAATACAATAGGACATTCCTAAGGGGAATTGCAATTCTAAAAAAAAATTTAAAATTCCATATTTACTACAATAAATGTTATGCCAAAAAATTTTATAGCTACCAGAAACATAGAAAATACTATACCCAAAGCTAGAAAACTGTTCCACTACAAAGCATGCCTAATATATAACCTCCCAAATACACAGTATATCCCTAGTAAAGACATAAATTATGGTTGCAAATGAGACCACAAACAAAATTTTGCTCAAGGCATGAATCATAAATTCAAACAATAATCATCTCCTGCATGAGGCACAACTACTTTGTTTACTTCTTATACCCTGTTTCCTAAACATGAAGATGAAAGTAGGTCAAGTAAATTTAGCATCTTTTCACATGAAGTATGTTATGATAGCGGGTGGCACAGCCTAATTTACAATTACATGAGTTTACATGAATATGAAAATATGTGTTTTCACTGTGCTGTGTCATTACACATATTGACATTTTACTCACAATGACACAGAATCATAGAAAACACCCAAGATTTGGAGAAGGGAGGGAGCAGAAAGGGAGAGAAATATTTACCACAGTTGCAGCCTGAATGAAATATCAATGTATTAAGAAAGAACATGTTGAATGTTATTTTTATGACTTATTGTAGGTATGTTTATGCAGTGAGTTAAAATGGAAGAAGAGAGAAACTGTTTTATTTATTTTCTACAAAAGTTTCAATTTTGTTGTACCTTTTAATCCAAAAAAAAGCTTTCCTTAGAAAATTTCAAAATTTCACAGCCATGTTTCTTAACATTGGATCAAAATGCAAAAGAAACTTTAAATCAAAGGTTGCAATCTGAAAATTTGTTATTCATAATTCTGCCATGAAGTTTCCAGTATGATTCATTTAGGAAACTTAGCTGAAATAAATAAGTGTTTTGTTTTATTATAATGATTCTCTTGAATGGAAGACAGAAGAATTTTGATGTGAACAAAGAATATTATTTCTGGAACAAACAGGTTCAAAAAATGTTTCTCATCAGTTGTGGATTATTATCTTGCTGAGACATTAGTCTATCAAGACCAGAATATGTCTTGTTTTGCTAAACTAAGCCTTCATATTTATCCAAGTTTAATGGAATAAAAGTTACTTGAAGCAATATAAATTGTGTTTTCAAAGAAGCCTCCTTATCTGCATATATGGCTGGATGAATAAGCATATTTAATAAAGAAGAGAAGAAGAATGGGAGAAAGTCACATACCAGGAGTTGCTTCCACATAAATCAGCATTTGTATCACATTAGTCAAAGGAAGCATTTAAGAAAATGCTGGGTTCTAGTATACATTCATATTGTCACAAGTGTAAGTCCAGCAGAAACTACAAAAACAGTGGATTTCTTCTCGAACCACAGGGCTTAAATCTTCCACTCAACAAGGTGCTCTGAAATTCACTCATGATCCAGGAACCAAGTCACACTTTTGAGGTAAGCATGATGTGAGATGCTCAGCTGAGGTGCAGGCACTGGCAGCGTCCTTAACTAACATAGCCTGTCTCTTAAACTGTGCAGAATTCCTGAAGGAACTAGTCCATTTTAAGAGGCATCCCATTCTAATCAGATTTTATTACAAATTGTTGCATTGTTTAAATATGACATGGTGTTTTGAAATTTGGAGTGAAGTGGTTTTTTGCAGTTGAGACCTTGTCTACAATTTCAACCAAAATCACTTTTTCTCTGTCAAGCTATAAAATTCTAAAACCAGGGAATTATAGCTAAAAAAGAGTGTATGTTAAAAAAAAAGGAAACAAATCTTTTCTTCTAGTTTGATCAGAATAATGCCAAATAACTACTGAGAAATACAATCATATGTTTACTATGTTTGCCACAGAAGATGAAGTAACACAATGTTTTGCTGTTTTTAAGACTTACCCAAATACTATGAAGTAAAATTCAGTCAGACTCTCTCTATATATTTTAATGAGTGGAAAGAATAAAGAGTCTCTGCAAAAAAGATGAATAATATTATGCAGTTGTTTTATATTTCCAGTCTGAGTAACTTGATTTTGTATAGAAAAAGTTGTTGAAATCAGGTGTGATATTCTGCAATATCTATCTTAATGAAGAGATTCTATCATGGGCTCCTTCCTTTTTCATTGGGAATTGTTTTACATGTCTATGGCAATTTCAACAATTTCTTGGTAAAAAAACCCCAAAACATCATTTGAATGTTTTACTTTTACTTCTTGTTGCAATAAGGCAGCTGAAAACAAGGAGAAGCAGCAACAAAAGCTGAGGAGACAATGCCTTTTTGGACAACATATATTTTGCAAATCACATTTTCAAAATCACAGACAGTAGTGATTTTTTAAATTGTAAAAGAATACACTCAACTATTAAAACTACACTCTGGCTACTAGACTGGCCAAAATAAACCATACTTTGTAAGTAGGAGAATTAAATCACTATATAGTGAATAAAGTAATTCTAAATATATTTACAAAAGCTGAAGGATGCCACTGGAAAACGGCAGGGTATAGTTATTCATCAGCTGCTTGCTATCCCAAGTTATTTGCTAAAGTTAAATAAGAGCTGACTCTGAGGCTTTGGAATAAATAATGGTATGGAATCAGTACCCAACATATAGTTATGTGGTATTCCCAGCATTATCTATTTAGTACCTTGGCAAAATAAACCTCAATAAACATGCTTGTCTCTTTCTGTTAAGAAAGCCAAAAGAATTGCAAAATGTGTTGGCATTTTTACTGCTACTGACACTTGTTCACTAGCTACCCACCAAGATACATATTTCAGCCTGACCACTGGAAAGCTTTCAAGGGTGAACAACTTTCAGCCACAGTATAGAACTGTGGCTCTTCATTGCTGAAAGCTTATATTTCACCTCTGCACTGAGCTTTGCATGTGTCTAATTCCTTCTCCTTCCAGGATCTTTCCTAGCTTCACAAATGTCCTCATTGAGAAAAATGTGCCAGAAGAAGCAAGTGCTAGAGGAGCAAAGGTTAATATTTTCTCCTATGGAAAACTACAGCAATGACATTTTACCTGCACAAAGTACTTTGCTCCCTGCAGCCGACTTATTAAAGTGCATATATTCATGCTAAGTACCTTGATATCTAAATTTTTTTAAGCTTTTGCTTTCAACAGAATATCCAAGTCTACAGCCAAATCTGGCCTTGGTCAGTAACCCAGGAAGACAGATTGCTGCAAAACCTGCACGTCCGGGCTAAACTACTGCCAGTTAAGGTGTAATGTCACCCTGGGGGAAGCAATGTATGCTTTCAGCCAGCCTGCAGATACTCAGGGAGCTTCATATCAGACTTGCAGAGGTTTGTTTACCAGAGAGAATCCCTTTTTCCTTATTTAACCCACCAAAAGTAGGCAAGATCTATTTCTGGGTCAATAAAACCCATACAATTTCAAGAAGACATTTTCTCTGTCAGCAGATAAACATTGAACAGTCACAGCAGAACCAAATAACACTGACTACAATGGCAATTACAAAGAATGTTTCATTTTCCATATATAAACGTATATAAACAAATTCCACAAGACTTTTCCCAAACTGGTATTTTACCCTATAATGAAATGAGTAAGAATAGATGAGTGCTTAACACTTCCATAATACATTTCTCCTAAAGATCTCAAAACATTTACAAGCTCCTTTCATTAAGAATGTAATTCTGGGCATACATTCAGCACATATGCATGCTGTTTTTATCTTAAGGGACTTTCCCAGAGAGCTGTCCCTGGCCAGGAGATTACAAAATGTGAATTTGAAATTTCCATTAAATACTACTCTTTGATGTCTTCCCCATATCCACTCTTTTTTTGGTTGTTTTTTTTTGTTGTTGTTTTTTTGGTTTTTTGTTTGTTTGTTTTTTGTTTTTGGATTTTTTTGGTTTTTTTTGTTGGTTGGTTGATTGGTTGGTTGTTTTTTTAAGACCAGGGTTCCCAAATGCATTTTGTTGTAAAGGCTAGAGTGAAGATATATTCCTTTGCAGGGTAAGGAAAGAGAAGAAGAATTAACAAGTAAATATGACATATCTCACTTTGGATTCAAGCAGAAATTTTATTAATTTTAAAACCAAATAAGAGGGGAGGTGGGTTTTGGTTTGTTTGCTTGCTTGCTTTTTACTCAGTATGCCTAAACTCCCAATATTTTGTGCATTTCTCCTATACAGAACACAGAAAAATGCAGTTCTTTCCAGTCAGAAATTTTAGTTGTTCTCTGTGCCAAAGTGGTGACAGAATAAACGAATACCTAAGAATTTTTAGGTTGAATTACAAGTGAAAGTTAATGTTGTTCTATAGTTATTAAACAGAGGCGTTTTGAATAAGTCACGTCCTCAAAATCAACATTTAAGTCAGTTGCTAATATGTGAGAAGCTGTGATGCATGATTAGCATTTGGGTACTTTCTAAGTGTCTAAGAGCTGCCATTGAATAGATCATTGATGTTACTGAGTAGCCAATGCAGTTGATAAAGGAAAATAATGAAATTAATAAAGGAAGATAGAGAGGAAATACGGAATAATTGAGCCACAATGTATCTAAGGTTTTGTTAATTGCAAAAAACAAGGACTTACATTTTCATGAGTTTTTAAGAAATATGGGTCAAATCAACATAATTTCTGAAATATGTGTATTCAGAAAATTTCTCAGGACCTCTATTTTCTAATAGACCTTTGAATTCACACATATTGAAAAAATATACACTAACAGAGTAATCTCATTGCTATTCTTCCCTCCCTCAATCTGCTCAGCAAATGTTAATACAGTAATTTCATAATTATAAGCCACATCTGATTATAAGCCACACCTCCCAGTAGCCAGGTAGACCACGGGATTTGTCCCTATATAAGCCACACCTGAATATAAGCCGCACTTTTTTTTTTTTTAAAAAGCGAGGATCCATGTATAACAAAGTAACAAATTAGTAACAGAATTGCTGCCAGCTGGGTTTGGTGTCAGGTGCTCAAGTTGCAACAGTTTTCATAGACCAGTGAAGCGTTTAAAGGCAGCCCCAGGCACCCTCCCTGGCCAGCTCTCACTTCTGTGTTGGCATTTTGCTGGGATTTGTCAATAGATAAGCTGCACCTGAATATAAGCCGCACTACTGGGGTAGGCTGGATTCTTCAATGAAAAAGTTGCGGCTTATAATCGTGAAATTACTGTAAAAGTGCAGAGTACTAGTCCTAAAGTGCAAAGTCCCACAATTACCCTCACTGAAATTTTGAGCTTTGAAGATTTCATTTACTTAAACAATAAGGAATGAAACCCCGTAACATACTGAGAATTAAGCTAAAGACAGGAACTGACCTTTAAAATGGCCGAGTGACCAAGCCCTTGCCAAGACTGCAGAGGGCTGCAAGCAGTTTTTCCCACAACAGTAGCAGTGGTTATACATCAGGCTGTTCACAGTTTATGTTTAAATCTTTTTTAACCTTCCCTATTTTTAAAGAAACCCCTATGAATGCAGGGAAACTGATTACAATGAAAATTGAAAATTATTGAAATTCACATCTTTTAAATAACTAGTCAGCTTTTGTCACACGTGAGTCACCTTCATTACCTGTGTCAGCAGCAATTTACAAATCTTTCACACACCTGAAGCATAATATATGAGACTTTTATTCATAAGTGGTATCTTCTAATGCAAATCTGTCTTCAGTGTAAAACCAAGGCTTCTGTGCTGTAGGTGGAAGGAAGGGTGAAAAACACTCTACCAACAGATAACCATCTGGCAGATTCCCTTTCTCTCTCTGCTATCTCCATGTGATTTTTATCACTTTACAAAATGTCATTAAGCAAACAGAGAAGACCACAAGCAAACCTTTAGTTTCACAAAATCATGTTTTATAAACTGTTGAGAAACACTGACATGCAATGAAACCCTATTCCCTATATGCCTTCCTCTTGGTAAATGATTTGTTTCCCACTCTTCATGTATAAATAAACAGAAATGTGTCTGTATATTTGCAGTTTTGTTTTTTCTCTTCCTTGTTTTTTTTATTTGGTCATCATAATCAAGGGCTATTATAGCAATAGATCTTATCTTTAGAATGGCAGTCCCCTTGCACCTTCAGTTCAGATTCTTGTTTATGCTTGGCTGCAATTGTGGCTGTTTCTGATAGTTTTAGGTCAGCCATGACAGACTATGGGTGACACTAAATAAACAAGCTTGGAGTCTGTGACTAGGAAGAAATGATACTGGTTCTCAGAGTCTGATTTTCTCTGGTTAATCAACAATTTATTCTGAATAACTCACTCTGAAAAGTAACATATACATAATATGTTGTAAGGTTAAAAAAAAAAATTCAAACCCTCTCACAACTCACCTGGGAAAGCAGAAAGAACAAATCATGCTCAATCTTGTTTTGTTTATAGTAGGCTACAGAATTTGTTTATTTAGTTGATGTTCAGCTATTTCTTCCTGTCTCCTCCCTTCCTTTTCTCAGTTAAATTCCAAGGCAGTAAGTTGATCTGAACACAGTCTGTTGGGGAGTAGATACAACACTTCCTTACAGCCTGCTCAAGGGGGATAAAAAATTCAATGGCAAATTTACTAACTATATTAATGGAAAAAGAGGTAAAATAAGACCCCATGAGAAGGGGTAAAATATTCCAATCAAATAGGTACCTGCTCCAGTTCTCTTGATTTTATTGTCTGTATTGAAAGATTTTATGCATTTCTTACAATTTCTGTTTCTATATCATTCTTCATACCATTATGACAGTTTCTAAACTCAGTTTTCATTTTTTAAATTTTTTTAACTGTATTGCTTGCCTCCATGGTCATGGAGCAAGCCTTTAAAAATGTGTACCCTAAGGCTGAAATGCCAACAGAATAATAATAATAATAAAACCTTATTTTTATGCATTTATTTTTAAACTTCAGGAATTTTAAGTCAGTCTTGTGATTAGGAAGAATACAAGAACAGACTCTTTTAAAGCCTGAGGCTGATGATGCTACCTGGGATTATGAATGCATTATAAATTCTCATTTTTAACATAATGGTGGTTTTTTTTACCTGGAATAATAAAGATTCAAAATTCATATAAATTACAAGAATAATAAATTATCTTCATGCAGTATTCACTTGTTTAAAATTTGGCCCAGAAGTCCAATTCAGGCTGAAAGTCAGCCACTGAGCTTCGCCAGGGCAAGCAGTGTCTCAGTGAAGTTTCTAGTGCACTTACATTCCTTTCAAAACATTCCACCGCATATTTTCCTGCAAAACTTTCACAGAGTAGTGAATAGTTAGAAAAGCTACTGTACTTAAAGTTCCATAGAAATGGACCTTCTGAAACTGGATTACCTGTTATGTGCTGGTAAATGAGAAGAAACACTTCACTAGCACCTGGGAAGATGTAGGTGCCCTGTTTATAATTCAACTAACAAGGCTCACCAACGGTATGAGCTAAACTATTTCTTAAGCTCACCTTGGTCAAAGTATCCTGATGCCCTGATGCAACATCTAGTAGTTGCCTAAACTAAAACGTGGAATTGCATAGAAATAGTGTAAATATTATTTTCTTGAGACTTGCCTACTGCCAGAGCATATCCTGATCCCTTAGAAAACTAACTACCAGGTTATCAGTGTCCAAGTTTAACATTGCCTAGGGTTATTTTATTTTTAAATTGCTTCTATATCCACCAAAATCATCTCAGCTAAGTCTTCAACAACCCAGGCCTTTAGAATCAAACCTTTGCCAGCACAACTATGGTTTAATTAGCTGCGCATTTGCCTCCTGGCCAGATCCAATAAATATGCATATATTGGCACAGCTGCATCTCAGCATGCATACTTAAATTAAAAATGTTTCCTTTGATGCTCTGGCAATCTTGGCATTCATTCACTTTGCCAGAAGCAGTATCAAATCACAAAATACTTGTCCAATCATCATCACAATGTACAATCATGAAAATGTGTTACCAGTTTAGCTGTTCTTATTACGTGTGCAGTAACCTGAAATTCTTCATGCTTAGGGTACAGTTATGGAGAAGGATGCTCCCATGCTTCTCATGACTGAAAGGTATTCCCACATGCCAAATAAGATGAAACTGGTCAAACATCTGTCTTCTGTTGAGACTGCTTGCACTAATTTATACTGAAACTGTTATTTTCATAACCTCAGTTGCATTTTCTATTTAAAAGATGCAGAATTAATTTGGTTTATTTTCTCCACTTGACATTAGCAGCTTTATGGAACAATGACCTCGCTAGTCATTGATGATGAATTATTAGCTATTTTTACCAAAAGAAGGAAAACTTAATATTGTACATACTTTTTAAAGGACAGACTGAAAGGGTGGATACTAGTGTACATTTCTTTCCACTCTCAACCTCTCCACACTAAACCCCAGTCTAGTCACAGGAGCAGAGGAGGTAATACCTACAAGATAGACATGCATACTTGTCACAGCAATACGAATTTCAACCAACCTGAAATTACTAAGAAACACAGCAAGAGATCTCACAGTATGTGTTGGTGGTAAGGTATGATCTGAGGAATATTAGGGAAAATGATCAGATCAGGGGTTACACCAGATTTCAAAGCACTTTCTTCTCTTCCTACTGAGATGCCCTGGGAATTCAATAAATCTCTTATATAAATACTTAACATGCTTCAAGTCCAAAGTGGAAATCCACCAGCTTAAAAATTATGACATGCTATCAGAGAGCATGTAGAGAAACTAGATAAATAGTCACATTCCCTGTAGATGGTTAAGGTATCCTATTATTTCTTCTGAAATCTAGCATGGTTGACATTCATTTTTATACAAACATTAAATGTGAACAAATAAAATCCTCACAATGAGGATTGCAATTGTGCTTATCAGGAATTCTACTTGAAGATTGGGAAAAAAATATTTATTGAAACCATTAACTGCTCGGAGTTTTTTAAATCGGACCACAAACAAAAAAGAGAAATAAAATCTCTCTTTACATGGTACAATTTTTAACCTACCAGAAACAAATCCAATTTATGGAGCTAGATCTACTATGGTAAAAACAGAACAAAGAAATATTTATTGGTCACCACATTCATTAAAAATTATAATCAATATCTGTTAAAATATAAAAATGCTGCTGTACCACACTGTACAACATCTGCTAAATCACCACTGTTTTTTAAATCTAATTGTCAACACAGTTTTGCACATGATTTGATTCTTAAACATCGCCTCTTTGAAAGTTAAAAATCCATTGGAGAGAAAATCTTTTTGCACTAAGATAGCAGATAGAGATTTAGATATATCAAAGACATAATTGCCAACACTGAATTTTCTCCTTAACATTAAAGGTTATTCTACGGAAGAAAATGAAGAATATGATTTTCTGAGAAACCCAGTTGGATTAGAGACTGAAAATTAAACTTGATTTTTCAACTCAGTTAAACTTTAGAAGTGCCAATGCACATTTCAATGAAATAGAATCTTTCATAAGCCTTACATATGCTGTGTATTATTGCAAATCTAGAACACCTATTTGTTAAAATTGTAAATGGTCCTATACTGAGTAGTGAAATATTGAATTATGCAGGTAGAAAAATAATCTATAAGCTTCAAGGGAAACACCATGATTTCATGTGCTGGGTTTTAAATTTTTTCTGTTCCAAATTTTCCCCAAAGTCTCAAATTTTAAAATTCTTTTCAGGAGATACAAATCCCAATTAAAGATCATTAAAATATTTGATTATTATAAAATTGGGTTTTCTCATTAGTGCAAAACCAGTTTAATATTAAATTTTAAATGTTATTTTCTCAGATACACAGAAAATTGATTAAATTATTAAATAAATAGTTGTAAATAAAAGAGCAAAAGAGAAAAATGTTGTCTTCTTTGCAAGAAATCTTAAGAGAAAGAGGGCTGTTCCTCTGAAATTACTTGAAATCAGTTGACTTGCCCTTTCTGATGGAAAATTTCCAGAGAAAATTTCTCATCCAGGATAAAAAGCAGGTGCTTCCTCTGAATTGTATTTCCATGTTTAGGTCGATTTGCTTGATGTTTTGTTGTTCCCGAATATACAGAATAATAAAAGTAATCATACATTCTTCAGGAATCTCCAGGAGGGTATTAAATTAAGCCAGCAGCACTGATACTTCTATTCATGCTGAAATAATTAACAGTTCCAAGGATATTAATGGTGCATTGTATCGCTATTTTAGACTGGGTAGGATGAAAGAAAAAACCTTTTGGTGACTCCTGCTCCTACTAAAATTTAATTACCTTTACTTGTTGACCTCATGTTTTATGTAACAGTACACTCCAAAAATGACCTCATAAATGGTTACTAATATAAAGACAAAGTCTTCCTTTTTTTTTTTCCTTTCCTTTTCCCCTACAAAGCACAGCATAAATGGTTTTCTTTTTAGGGTTTTTAAAACTACTTTTGCAAAGTATTCTTATAATAGCTAACATTATATATTCCAGCATTACCTGCGGGACCAACTAACTGAATTTAATTGAAGTCAGAATGCCTCACTTTGACAAGGTCACTTTTTAAAAGGTATCATTGCAAAAGATTTTTTATTTTTCTTTTCTGAACCAGCTATAACCTGTAAAATCACTGATGAAGAATTATATCTTTGCCATCAAATATTAGTAAAGACAAAAGTGAAAACATTACCATTAATGGACATAAAATTTATGGATTATGATGATCTGTACTAAATCTGGAAGGCTGTACCTCACTAGTAAAAAAAAATGTAACTGTGAACAAAGAACATCAGTTTTCAGCAGATACTTTACATGAACTGTTTAATTTTGCAAACTTAGAGAGGTAGGGTCAAATTCGCCCCTGATTTCACTGTAATCATTGTTGAATGCAGATTGTTGTGTTACCTCCCTAAAAAAAGCAGGGGAAATTAATCAGATTGAAATCTCCAAACAATCTGAATATCAGAATAAAAGATATGATGTAATATGTTTTACCTTTATTTAATCACATTAAATAAGATAAATATAGGAGCTAATAAGTAGGTACTGAAACCAAAAGGTCTTAAGGTGGAAATGAAAACATTTTAAACGATGAAGCATTGAGCTGTTCAAACATACTATCAAAGATGAGGAGAATTTTCAGCACCTCAAAAAATATTACCAACATTCATCTGAAAAAGCACACATCTGTAGGAAGTACTCCACAGTCTCAGAAATTAGAAAAATAAAATATTTTACACTGATTAAAAAAAACTTATAAAACCTTGTTTTGAAAGAGAATATGGAACAATCTCTCCATCTGATATATAAAAAGAAAATCAAAGATGTTTTGAATTTTTTGTGGTTTTCTTTTTTCGCAGTTCTCTTTTTATATTACTTCTTTAGTTCATTTTAGCAATAGAAAAGAAAAGAATAAAGGGAATGGAAAAATAACTGGGAAATAAATCAAATTAAAGACTGCAGGGAAATATTTATAATACAACTGCTTTTCTGCAAATGTAGAATAAAATATTTTTTTTCTTAAATTAGATTTTTACCTGGATTTAAAAACAGAGTGATAATTCAGAATTCCAGCGAATGACAAAGAGAAACAAATTTCCTAGCTATTTTACTACAAGAAATGTGATGAAGAAATAATCCCCTGGGAAGGTCCTTTCTGAAAGTCAAAGAAAAAATTTAATATTTTCCTTTCTGACAAGTTTTTTTCACTTCGTAAGTGGGTACTTAAATGCTGTTTCTGAAAACATGTAAGTAACAGCTATTATTTTGCTACATTTTACAAAAGTAGACCAACAAAGCAAACTTTACTATCAACAACTGTAAACCTCATTTTATGGACATTTCTCAGTGGCACTTTTCATTTTTTCAGGGAGAAGTCACATATATTTCAATATAGCTTCTCTTCCACACATTTAAATCAGAGGAAACATGATTATTTTTTTTTTTTAACTGAAGGGAAAGAATTCTCCATTGAAACATGAGAAATTGCAGGCCTCAGATATTCAAAACTTCCTTGGGCAAAATTTTTCAAATTGAATCCTATGTTTAGCACATTTATGTGTGCTTCTAAGGCACACACATATTTGTCAAGAGGTCAGGAGTCTTCTAAGCCAAACAAATCAGAGGACATAGCTAGTTATTGACACACATTGCAAATTGTTAAACAACTTCCAACACACGACTCTGGTATTCAAGAAGTTAAGTCATCTTTTTATAGATAAAATAACTACATCTGATATTTTCTGTACATTAATGAATACTTTAGGGCTAGTATCCATTAGTGTGTATACAAGTGTATGTTTTGCCCTGGACAAAACTTTGTTGGGCATTGATGCTCCTCTTGAGTAAAATTTGAGTGTCAATGTTTGCCTTGTAACGTTGGGATGGCTCTAATGACCAGAGCATATGCTGTCAAATATTGCCTATAGATATCATTTTTAGAATAAGGAAATGTGGGCGGTTATGTTTCATACAACTGCCCAAAGGCATTTAAATATTTTTGAAGAGAAAAACAACATAACAAACCTAAATGTTCCCACAATGAGCTATACAAAAAAAGGAGTCCCAAACTTTCTAAAGTATCTTAATGAGGGTTAAAGGTCACTGCTAAGTAAAACTGAGAAACAGAAAGGACCAGGATCCTGTTTCCATTTTAATGTGCCTCATGTTTATGTTTTGCTGTCGGCAGGGGAAAGGCTGAAACAATTCCACTTACAAGGAGGTTACAAACAGGCTGACTATTGCAGCTGGCTGGAAGAAAAAGTTTGTGCTCCACAGGTCTAAGGTGAATGCAAGTTCACACAGACCAGACACGTGTTAAGCACTGGGCTTGTAACTGACATTTCTCTGCAAATCCTTTCCTAAAACTTACAATCTAAGCTGTGGCCTGACTTCCTTTAAATTATGTTCCACAGACTCAAACCAGTAACACTCACTTTTAGTTTTAACTTCTTCACCACTATTAAAACAAAAATTTTATAGAGAATGTTCAATTATAAAGAAGTGTTGTGCCTGCAATTAACATAACATTAAACAGAGGAAAATCTTAAATTCAAAGGTCCCTGGAATAGAAAACAATTGCTAATGATAGTCATCAAAGCAATATGGTGAACCTTAACCTATCTTTAATCACTTCAAAATTCTGAGTCCTAAAAAAAGACTGTTACTTTTCTGAATTTCATTTTAGTGTCTTGAAACCAGTGTTATGATTCTAAGGAAATATTTTCTTCTTAAAAATCTATGCATTGCTCTGCTAAGCATATTCTGCTCCTACTGTCTAGAATGTGTTGCATACTGAATTGTTAAAGTCCATCTTTAATCAGCACATTCACCTTAAAAGCTATGAAGTGCACCAAAACCTCTTATGTGGAATACAGGATGCAGTGACAGCCACCCTCAACGATCAAAATTCAGATATTTTGGTAAAACATGCAATAATTACATTACTTGACAGGACAGTTACTTAAGATGAGATCAACATAAACCGACTTGTATACAACAACAATGGAAGAAATATCAGCAATCACTTTACCATGGTCAGAAGATATAAAATGGATTTCTAAGTGGAAGAGATAAAATAAACAACCCCAATGTAATTCTTATATTACTGATTCTAGAAAGCCCATACCACCAAATGCCCCTTAACTATTTTTTCTTTAGTTCTACATAATGAACAAAACCCACAACTTCTTGTGAAGGTTAGTGTAAAACTGGTATGCAAATAGTTATCATCTTCAAAGTGTACCAAACATAATACCTTCGATTTTATGAAATAATATTTTACTGGAGAGAGATTTCCCTACCAACTATACAAACTTATACTTCAACAGCAGTATTTTTGTCACCAATTATGGGTGGTCTCAGCTACATGAGAAACGTATTATTCAAGGAATACCCATGTCAAGTAGTGTATTTCCCTACTACATTCCTGAATCACATTAAGCAGTTTGTGGGAGCTTGGGAACACTAATTTAGAAACAATATTTTCCTTTAATTTCTTTTTCCTGGTAAGTCTAACTAATGGGACCCACACTGCACTTGGTGTTCTGAAGTCATCCTGAGAGACAGCCCAAATAACTACCTTGTCCGATAGAAAAAATAAATTACTGTATATATCATAGAGAAAAATTTCAGTGAAGTAGTGGATAAATAATCCACCAGGATTTTGATTCCTGTGTACAGTATGTCTCAACAACTGATAAACTCAGGCACCAGCTGTTTCTATTGAAAGGTAATCTGTGCTTGATAGCTTGCTTCGACCTTGCCTAGCCTGAATTTCAGCTGGTGTGTTCTCACTATTCTGCTGATACTTTCCATAAACAAAATGGTCTTGAACATTCTTCTATGTAAAGTAACAATTCAGTCTAGCAGATTGTCAGAGCGAAAACCTTGCTAGGAGTGCAGTTAGTGTGCTCCAGGTCAGCTTGGAGAAGCAGTTGGAAGATGCTGCAGCAGGAGTTCCTATGTCATTTGGCCGGGAGATGGACTCAAGCATGCACTGTACTTGGTCCATGGCAGGACTGCCTTGTAGCTATCGATCTGGACCCTAGGGATATGGATTCTGATCCGGCAGATATACTTAATAGAAATACAGACCTGCATCAAATCAAGGAATAATGGCTTAAAAAAAAAAAGAAAAAAAAAAGACAGATAATTCAGGTCCTGACTATATTTATTGTGTATGATATTTTTAATAAAAAAGTAAGTTGTAACTTCTCCCCAATCATCCTTTCAAGATGCGATAAGAAGGATAAGCATCTACAAGGCTTAAATTTGATCAAATTTAACACTTTATTAGCGAAATAGAAGCTCAGAACGCCTTATTAGCAAAATTTTAATTTTCTTTTTTTAAGTGCAGTGGTAAAACTAAAGCTTATGGAAATCTCTCTGGGTACCCTTAGAACTTTTAATGCCTGAGTGAGTAACTCAGTGATGGTCTATATGAAAGGTCAGTGAAACATGGCTTAGGAAATAATTTCAATAGTGTTCTGGCCAGGCTTCCTCCATTCTCCGGATATTTGCACACAATAAATACAGATGCTTCATAGCAAGTCTTTAAGAAATTTCAGGCAACTCAGATTGAACAGATAGTTTCATTACCTTCCATGAACTAACAGAATAAATTAGAGATATATAATTAAATTTCAAAGGGCAGATTTTGCACTGGAAACTTAATGACACAGAAGCAAAATTACATATAAAGGTTACGCAAATGAGAATTTTGAATCATACTTACACTATTGAGTTATACCTGACAATGCATCCCCATTAGATTTTAGAAGGACACACTTAAAATTTGATTTGTAGTTTGTTCAAACATCGAGTCCAAGCTCAGCAGTATGATGCTGGTATATCTATGCTGTGTTTAGTATACATCAAATACCATCCAGACAGGCTGCCTACAGTATGCCAGTGACAGCTCTCGTGGAAGAATGAGAATAATGTAGATATATTCAGTGACACAGTTAGTTAGTTAGTTAGTTAGTGTAAAACTGGCATAGCCAATGATTTCAACAAATCTTTGACAATAAACCCAATCCAGGAACTTCCCAGTGTTGTTTTTGGTATCCTGTTTTTTGATGCTCAGATGTTCACCACAAAATCCTGTGAACACCCTGGAGATAATGTCTCTTTTCTTTATAAAACACGTACAGTAATTTCATGAATATAAGCCGCACTTTTTCATTGAAGAATCCAGCCTACCCAAGTGGTGTGGCTTATATTCAGGTGCGGCTTATCTATGGACAAATCCCAGCAAAACGCCAGCCCAGAAGTGAGAGCCGGCCAAGCAGAGTGGCAAGTGGGCGTGCCGGCCCCTGTGCCACCGGGAGCCGCTGGGAGCATGGGACCACCGGGAACGGGAGGTGTAAGTGGGCAGGCTGGCCCCTGTGCTGCCGGGAGCCGTTGGGAACGGGGGACGGCCGGGAACGGGAGATGCGCAAGGGCGGGCTGGCCCCTGCCGCTGGGAAGCCGGGCTGTGTGGGGCCGGGCTGGAGCGCCCCGCCCCCTCTGCCGTGTGGAGTTTTAAAAAAAAAAAAAACAACAAAAAAGCGCGGCTTATGTTCGGGTGCGGCTTATATATGGACAAATCTCGTGGTCTTCCTAGCTACCTGGAAGTGCGGCTTATATTCCGGTGCGGCTTATAATAGTGAAATTACTGTAATTCTTTGTTCTGTGGTTTTCACAGCTCTCAATGAATGAGTGAAAAATTATCCTTTGCACCAGGTTCTAAAGTCCTGAAGAAATAACTAATAATGGAAAGCACCATAGACATTACAGGGACAAACCACTTCTAGCACTCCTAAAAGTCCCTTTACCATGTACTCCTACTTACTTTATAATGATTGCATGTTTTCCCTTTGGGCCCACTAAAGTATTTAATTGCAATTACACTCATTTACATAGCAGATGAGGCTAATTGCTGGTATTAGTTACCAAATGTATGCTTGTATTGTGAGGGTAAAAAAATGCCCTACAGAAAAGAAAAACGACTATGCCTCTAATTAAGGAGCTATGAGTCAAAGTGAGCTTGTTCAGAGATGTAAATATAGAGTCAAGGGCTTTCAGAGTTCTGCAGTACATTCTATTACACCACTATTCCCATATTTCAGAGATAACACTGACAGACCTCATAGTACATACAATGAACTATTCTCATTTTCTCAGAAGCGGGGATGTTAAATTCTGTATAAAGGCTTAGAGAGACAGATCAAGATTTTTAAAATTTTTAATTAAAAATAAATGTGAAGTTCATATCAGGAAGGTTCTTTTTGTATAAAAGATACACTGAAGTTATTATTTGAAGCATTTTCATCACCTCTTCTTTTGGGCTAATTCCCAGGAAAAGTCTTTTTTTACATTATTCAGACTTCAAACTGTTTCATGTCAATAGACTTCATTTTGCATGCAATTGTACACAAAGACTTTCAAGATTCTACACTACTAAAGTGAATGTAAGAAGCGTCAGGTCAAGTGCAAACCCTGATGAATAACAGTTTCAGCCTTTGGCCCTAGATACCATTCCTAATATAAAAATTCTTGAAAGATTTGCATCTATACATCTATCTATTTACAGAGAGAGAAGGTTAGTCCCGGATGGTGAAATAAAGATTTGTTAATTTTAGTTAGCTTCAGGAGGTCACAGTGAGAACAGAAGTGTGCCCATCAGTATCCTTTGGACAGGGTTGAAAAACTCCCTATACACATTTAAAAATTAACACTTTATCAAACTGTGCCTTAAATTTTTTTCCTTTTCCTGGAATTGTACCAAAACTTGACAGCAGTTAAGCTGTGGGTGTGCAGAAGCACTACATATGATATTTACTATTATATTCCTTTAAGTAGTTTCCCATTAGTCTGCTATGTTTTGCCTATGTTTAAAATTGAAATTATTTTGGGTTTAGAATTTGCCACTTTGTCTTCCAATTTCATAATAAGTTTCTGCCTTGCAAAAAAAAAAAAAAAAGAAAAAAAAACCCCACAAAACCAAAACAAAACAAAAACCCATAAAAACCTAAAAAACCAAAAAAAAATCCCCAATTCCAACCTTAAAACAGTGATTTTGATTTTCTCTTGCCTTTCACGCAAAATAATGTAAGCACTGTGTAGTACACTACCATTCTTATATAGTAAGACTTTAAGTGATAAGGTGCTGATAAAAATGAGAAACTATTGCTTTTTCTTTATTAGTTTTGTTATTCCTAGATGCTGCTTTATGCTAGTTTTAATTTAATTTAGTGTATAGTTACCTACACAGGTAATTTCATAAAATGAGACTGGCTATGAGCCACGTTATCATCTGCGCTCTATTTTCTTTCTGAAAAGAAGATGAAAAAAGTTTTAAACTCTCTGAAATACATTCTGTGGATGTCAAGGTCTATACTTTCTGAGTGCCTATTCTCATTAAAAATATACCTTTGTAGAACTAATCCCAAATGGTTTGATGACAGAGGTCATTCAAGTGTCATTTTTCAAACCTGTGTGAAAATCCATTTCGAGCCATCTTTCCCTCTTATATTTCACCTCATTTCTGGAGCACTTATGCAGCATACTTACTTAGCTAAAGCACAAAATGTAAACAGGACATCCTCTCAGATAGGAGATCCCAACATGTTGAAAAGTATATGCCTTAGTTCTTAATCAGTTCTGGAAAGTATCCCAAGACTTCCACAAAAGGATACTGTTTCTGTTAATGTGGAACATAAACTTAGCCCTTAACATAAAACAAAACTAAACAACATCTGTCCTTACAGTTTGATTGTTTGTTCCATCCTAGTATAATTATTCTTGCATGACAGCAGCCCCTGCAGGCTATAGCCTTGCTTACTCTACTTTGCCCTGAAAGCACACCCAGCATTTAGAGATGAAAACACTGTCAGAACTAGTGAACATTCTTTTAGAAATGCTTAGTGCTACAGCACAGTCACATTTTTACAATTATCTGGGAATTTTTTTTAAATAGCATTTTGTCAATCCAAGCTGACCAAGAAAGATTTGTGCTTCCAGAAACCACAGGTCTCTGAAAAAAATCTCTGAAGATTACAATGGGAAAAATGGTCATCATAGTGGAGAGATGAATTTTTCACCCCCCACTGTTCATTCACAGGAATAAGGACTTCTTCAAATGTTTGATCATTATTCTAAGGCTTCCTTGTAGTTTTTCTAACTAGTAGCAATGAAATCTGAAATGAGCATAAGAAAAAGGGAGGACACGCAGTAGTCACAGCCCCTGCAGGTAGTGTGAAGACAGTAGAAAGCCTCACATTTTATGTTCCTGTGACCAAAATGGGAAGCAAATGAGCTTCCAAAACCAAAAATTAGTCAAGGGAGGAGTGTACACTTCAGAAGAATGCTATTTCTCCAATTATAATAACTTTTTCAACATTTCCAATAGACTGGGAACTAAAGCAATATGTAGCTTAATCCCATTTGTGAACTAGTATATCCCTGGCTGAATATGTTACTTTCTTTGGTCTCTGGATCTGCAGAACTCCCCTAGGGCAGTGCAACTTTGTCATAGCCACCAGGCTGTCTCTTTCTCTTGAGAGCTATATGGTCTGCCTGGAAAACTGTCAGATCTAGTCAGGAGTGAAAGCTTGGTCCAACTGGGATGACAATAATGTAACCTAATCAGAAATATCTAAAAACACCAGAAACAGATTGTGTCTTGTCTGCACTCTCTCGGTGGCATAATTAAAATCCTAGCTCTGATCACATAAGGCTTGATTAAAGTTCACAGCTAAAGAGATGGTTGAATTATCATTGTTACCTGTGTTTCTGATCATAAAGTTGCAAAGGTTTTCTGTTGCAAACTTCGTTTATGATAGTAGTTGTAGCCCTTTCCTACCTTCTTCTGTGCTGTTCACACAGTATGAAAAAGTGACACCCCTTGTTTTTGTGCTAAATGTGAAAGTTCATGGCTCACAGCACATCTAGTTTTGATAAGTTTATCTTTTTTGAGCACTATAGAGTTGGTGAAATGGCTCTCATAGTACTCCTCCCATTTCATATGGTATTTTTGCTCTGAACCCTCCACACTTTCTGTGATCACAGAGGCTGTGATTATCTTTTTTGTTTTAAGATAAGTTTCACAAACATTTTAAGTATAAAATTTAACAAAGTAAAAGAGTATTTTCAAAATGAAAATAAGAGCTGTTTTAAGATCAGCAACCTGATCCTAAAGTTTGTTTATGTTTAAGCAAGAAAAAAATTCACTGAAGCTAGAGTCAACTTCATACAGTCTGTGTGCCTAAGCAATTGCTTTAAAACAGGATGGAGCCTTTGTTAAGGGACCAAATTTTCAGCTTTCCTTATAAAAGTACACAATAGAAGAGTTACCTCTAAAGACTCATGGCTCCCAGGCAGATTCCTCACGGACACAACTTTTCTTTAGTAGGAGAGGCACTGTGAAGAGAACAGAAGCCACAGCTCATAGTGAACATGGACAATATCCCCAGAAGTCTCTGCCAAAATTTTAAATTAATTGCCTAGTCACTACTTTTTCCAGCAGTGGTCCAAAAATAAAAGTTAATAATATGATTAATATGATTCCATGCCTTCTAAAAGCAGTGTTGATTCTGACTCTAGTTTTGCCCTTGTAATGGAAGGAATCCTGTTACAAGAGAATATTCCTCAGTTTTTCTCTCCCCTTTCTGTGCTTATAAGCAGATGTTAAGATTTAGAGGGCAGATGACCCACAAGCTGTAGATTGTAGTTCATTAACTTCTGTATCAGCTCTCTGGCTTTATCCATTCAATATTGCATAGTTGGTCTGTGATGAAGAATGAACAGAAAAACAAGGAGCCAGAAGAAGGTAAAACATTTGGCACTGTCACCTTGAAATTTGTTGGTAGCCTAAATGTCATTGTGCTTTTTAACGAGAATTCCTTTCTCAGTCTTTGAAATTTGTTGCCTTTCAACTGTAATATTGCAAGAACTAGCCCTGTTGAGACTCTCTTCTATGTATGTTATTGGTAGGGCTACAACACCCCAAACAAGCTGCTGTTTTAAAAGTGCTAGTTTTGAAAAAATAAAAAGAACAAAATAAAACAGCAATTTGATTGATTGTTTGTTTAATCAAAGAGCCTAATTATTTTAAATTTCATGGGTTTAAGTTCTTTACGTATCTGTCAAGTCTTCATCAAGGGAATTATCCCTGTCACATCTCCACTGTATTTTTGCCATCATTTGTATTCATTGGTTCATCAAAATTGGACACACAGTAAACAGGATTTGTAATATCTGAGCATCTACTAATTAGCAGGGGAACCATACTCTTTTTGGGTTTGTGCCAAACATCTGAGAGAGGGAAGTGAAAGGAGCTTTCCTTGAGAAGGCCTTCAGCAGCAGAAATCCCTTACAACTCATAACCCTGAGAGACTAGAAAGTGCTAGCACAGGCCCCAAAGAGCATCAAGTGTAAAGGGATATAGGCAGGGCAGCCAGGGGACACACTGACTCAGATGTCCCTCTTGAAACTTCCACTCTTAAGACTTCCATGGAAGTGCCCGTGGTGAGTGATTAAATGGGCTTTTCTGTTGTACACCCCCTCAGCTGCGGAAACATCCCCTCCCCTCTGTAAAATGAATCATTCCTGGACAGAATGGGCATAGCTGTTTGTGTGTCTCTTATCACACTAAGGATGTGCTAATATCTTGACCTGCAAACCACAGGACCACCCAAACCACTAGCAGCTAAGCTGAAATGATTCAGTTATAATTTATCTTGGGAGGTTTCCTCTGCAGTATATTTACCCTTGAAGGAAATGACAAAAAATTTCCCCATTTAATCTAGAAATGAAAGAACAGGATCAAGTATATTGTAAAAAACTCTCAAAAACAGAGATTGATAGCCCAAGGCATGGTCTCCTAGATGCCATACTCAGAGGAAGATGGAGATGGACAATTTAGAAAAAAATGCATAGTCACTTGAAGTGAAAGAAAGATTAAAGACACAATAATGGGGAGTAAAGACCACACGTAGAGCCTGGGAAGAAAAATCAGTCCTGGCATGAAGGGTTTGCATGTCTAGACTGTTTCCCCATAGTACAATTTTCCAGACAAGCAAAGCTTGTAGAGTCTAAATCCTCCTCCTTGTCAGCCAAAAATTTTCTCTTTGGAGATCAGCATACAGATTGGACAAAAGCCTTATGTTTTGGCTGAAGGTATTGACACAACTTCATGAACATAGAGTTGTTGGAGAATGCACTGTGAAAAATATCCAACCAAAAAAAGCTAAATTTCCATTTCACTTTCCTTTAAACATTAATGGAAGTCACTCTTCACAACTAAAAGCATTTGTAAAAGTCAGAAAAGAATCCCAAAATGTTTCACAAGTTCTGAAAAGTTCTCATCATATGCAATGTTTCTATTTTAAGAAATTGAAGCTGCTTGCCAGAAGAAATATGAACCTATATATAGGACGTTATAGCAAAATATGTGCTCATAAGGTTAAAAAAGTGTTTCTATAACAGCTAACAACAGGCATTTCTCTTAGATTCAGCACATCACACAGTTAAAAATGAATGTGACTAACTGGAGTAACCAATATCTTCTGATAATTCACAGCAATATTAATTGCATTGCCTCTTAGTACTGGGGGTTTTACACCAATAGCCTAAAGATCTTTTTGGTGTACATCATGCTGTACTTGAAGAAAACCAGGTCTCTTTCCCCTTTACTAAAAAAAAAAAAAGCTAGAAATCAGAAGTCCAAAGAAGTACTCCATATTCCCACTGCTAAAGAATATGTGAGAACTGTTAACATTAATTACATAATTCCTAAGGGAAATAGGAAGGATTTGATATGTAGCAAGGAGCATGACTTATTATTTGCCTGCTTATCACAAGACCAATTTTATAAATACACTGGTCTAATATACCATGGGAATTAGGTATACAGGACTTCTGGCTACTCAGGGAGACAGTTAAAGTCAATATAAGCTACAGGGGTTCAGCTTCTTGAAAATCAGCCAGTGAAAATGTAAACTTCTATCAAGCATGGCTCAATCCCAGTTTTTTAGGCATACAACATAAATTTTCATCAGAAGATGACAAATTTAAACATACTCAGAACATGTAGAAAACTTGTTTTCTCTTTTAAACGCAATCACAAACACATTTTAAACCCAAATGCTTGTACAAAGCCAGTTTTTTCCAGGTATCCAGCAAATGCTGCATATTTTCAATAAAAGCAGAGATCAAATTCCAAAGAAGAAGATAGTTCTTGGACAGGGATGTACTGAAAACTTACTCTCTTGTCAAAAAAAAAAGAGAAATCTCTTATGTCAATAGTTCCCAAGAGATGTCCAGGATCGATAGGTCAGAGCACCCTCATAGCCTCTTTAGGAACACTTATCTACAACCATTTTCCTTTTGGCTGCATCCATCTACCTGCACTCTTTCAAGTGCTCACTGAGTACCTGAAAATTTTGAAAGCCCTGCTCCTGCAACACACTGGGCTGCACCCAATCCACATTTAATGTTCATCAAGATTTGTACCTTGCACCTGCCTGGTGTTGTCGTTGGCTTTCCCTCAATCTGCTGAGAGCTGCCTGTGCACAGCAGGAGAAAGCATAAACCCAAAGCATATGATGAAGAGCTTCAACAGATGGGCTCTGGCAGATCTTTCTGCACTACTGTAAGATTTTACCCACAGATGACTGCTCTGTTTTTTGCTTTAACTTACAGCCCTACAAAAGATTTAGCAAAAAGCAGTATGTATCCATGGATGATCCTGTGTTCATCTTAACTATTTTCTCTGACAGCTATGCTAAGGCATGGACATGTATCTCCTTTATCAACACCTTCAGTCCTAAATCTTCAGAAATAGAAGACATGCAGCCAGGTGTAATGATGTACAAATGTTCATAATAAGAATGCTCAGAGCTTGTCTGACTAACGCCCAAGATTAAGCTCAGATCCTGTATAATTTCCTACCTGGGGATTACAGGTATATGCTGCAGTGGCAAGGGAACAGACATTTGTGATTTAATAGCTGTTTTGCAAGTCTTTTTTGCACTCTATTGGTTCAAAAATGTAAATGTGGCTACTGAGAGGGAGAGGGGCAGTAATGGAGAGAGATGCACACACACAGGGAGGGAGAGAGGGAGGAAAAAGAGAGAGTATGGGAAGGAAAAAAAAGGGACATATTCCATGAGCACATATATAACAATGTGATATTATGTAATGGCTTCCAATAACTTCCCTACCCAGGAGATTAGGAATGTCATGATTGTTTTCCTAACCTAAGAGTATTTTTCTGGGAAAAGGTGAAAAAGGCATTCTTTTTAAAGTGGTTGAGGGACTCTTAGGTGGCATTGTCTTCATTTGTATGTATATCCATGCATCTATGTAAACTGTAGTTTAAAAATCCATTCTGTTCTCCAGCCTATTGGCGGACGGAAGGAAGGAAAGAGATCAGTGGAGAGGAATGTTTAAATAGCTTCTTGTTTTCTACTCACAGGACAGATGGCGTGCAAACGAATGAAAAATAAAACCCCAACTGACATTGTATAGCAGCTGTGCACAGTGTCAACTGTAGGAAGAAATGTGGTCCACTGGATAGACTGTTTTACTAGAAATGAGGGAGCCTGGGTTCTCAGTCTGGTTTCCTACATTCAAAATGACTGTACTCCTGTAAAAGAAGTCTCTGTTTCTCAGTTTCTTCATTACCAGAATAGAAATGTTTAGATGCTTCATGAAGAAAAGGACAGAGACAAATGAGGAGAACTTAGTTTTTGCGGGAAAGCAAATTGAAAGCACAAAATGTTTTACTTAATCTATGAGTGGACACATTGCTCATTTGAAGAAAACTGGGCTTTTTCACTGCTCTACAACTTTTTTTTTTTCTTGTTTGTTTTTTAATTTTTTTTAGTGATCAGTATTAGAATTTTGTGACCCTCTAAACAAGCTCAAGATTTTGCCCACAACTGCAACCATATGAGGTTCATAAAGTTCAAGGTACTGCCCTGGAAAAAGAAGGAGCCATAAATTGCTCATTTCCTCGGGAGAGTTATATTTTTTTCCAGAAGGCCAAGTTTTTTCTCTTTTGGTTGGCAAATTTGTTCTGTAATGTGGTTGACTTTCTTCTTCTCCTAGCTGCTGTGATGGTATTGTTCTTTTCAGACTATGTCACTATGTGCCAATCTTTTGTGCTTGTAAGATGTTTTGGTTTTGCTTTTTTGTATGCTTTTCCTTCTTAGTCATTGTCCTTAGGCCCCAGTTCACACATACTCACTGTGATCACAGCTTAGTCTGAGAAGACACAGCTACCTCCCTACTTGAGTCAGAACATAAAATTGATGTGATTTATGTTGGTTTCCAAAGGTTCAGGGCTCGCTGCAGGGATTTACCTTGATTTTGATTGGTTGCAATTTTTTCAAAACAGAGTGGGAAGATCCTTTCTCATACCTGCTATACTCTCTCCGATCAAGCCAGTATGAAAAAGCCACACTAAATTTTCAGAGTAGCAGTCAAGATAACATTGTGCCTCTCTCTGATGCTTTGAAGGCTATCAGCATAGAAAGGAAGCATGTGCAAGTTTAAAGTTGCAATGATTGCATTCAGCTACTGCCTCTTTGATATACCAGATCTTCTGTTTATGCACTGGATTTGTGAGGGTGGGGAGGAAATATGGTTGAGATATGATTCAAGATGGTAGATACAAAAGCCTAAGAGAGTTCCCCTTCCGTTTTCAGATTCTCCCTTTTCTCTGAAGGACTTCAGGACTAATTTTCTCCATGGGGATTTACACCTGAATGAAAGAACACTTGTGTTATTGCATTCTCATAGATAGTAATATGTTATCTAATTTACTTAGCACAGAGTTTTCTTTTTATTAATCTAAGGACACAGTTAATTTGTCCTGAATATAGCCGTTGAGTATGACTAGGTAGAGGAAATGTCTATGCTGTGAAAGATTTGAGCCATAAATTAAATTCTAATTAACTGGCTTGCCTAGTCTGCTCGTGACATAAAGGGCCATGATATCATACAGTGGCATTGATAATAAAACAGATATCTTCTTAATATTATCCAGTGAAATAATTCCATCATACATCATGTTATCAGTATTTAAGATTCCCTAAGAATATAAATTATATTGGCCCTATATGTAAATGTAAACTACATGTGACATTAGACTAATTACTATAAAATAACTGAAGAAAACTTGTTTATTGTTGCAGTAGTGGTGGAAGTGATGAAGTGGTGCAATGCAATGTTTATCATACTGTACACATTAAAAGTTATGACTACACAGGAACATTTCTCAGTTAAATGGTATGTGTCAAAGAAAACTCTCTGCTCCAAACAACAAAGAAAGGAATAAATTTTGTTCTATCATTCTTTTATCTTTTTTTTTTTTTTTTTTTTTTTTTTTTTAACTGGATCTCCAGTGTAGCCCAGAGGATACTTTATTTATGTCCCTGAAGTTCAGGGCCTACAAACCAATTCATCATGTTTCTGCTGTGCTTCATCTGCTATAGATGAATGATCCCTCAACTTTCTGAAGTCTGTTTGCCATTATGCAGATTAATGCAATAAATACACATGTGTGCACATGTGTGTGTGAAAAAAACACATTTATGGAGCACACTGTGTTGTGTCCCACAGCCACTCCATCCAGAATTTCTGATTTAGAACTCAGTAAACACAAATGTCTCTCCAGTAGCACAAGGAAAGATGTTCTATTAAGTCATATAAATTTTTTACTTAAATGCTATAAAATAGATATTAGCTTCCACTGTGTTGCATGCAGCAATTCAAATCAGATTTATAGCTTCATGTTACCTATATATTCCCACCATTCATACATGTGTATATAGAAAGCATAGAAAAATGTAGCAGACCTGAACTATTTTGGGTCTCTGCTGATTTGCACTTCAATTCTGTAAAATTTTGAGTTTGTATTTGCAGCTGAATGTGTTTTTTCAATAACTAACTGAAAAAGCATAAAGTTTTGGAAAAGGGTAAACAAAAGGACTGTGAACCAAATTCTGCAAAAAATAATTTTCACAAATAAATTAATAGTGAAGGATTAATCACTTAACACACTTAACCACTAAACTTAACTAGTTTAGTCATAAGACCTTTCCTGCAAGCACAGGAAAATTTTCTCTTGCCCAAATAACCTCTCTGGCCTGAGTGGAATGAGTCAAGTTTGTATTTAGGATGGGATTGAATATCTCCAGGATTAAGTTGTTTTATTTATTGGCTGGTGAACTCTATGATCACACAAGCAATCCAATGGTTAATGTTTGCCAGTCTTCAGTGTCTTAACAGTTTTAGTTTAAAAAATCCCAAAGCAACAAAAAAACAAGTACCAAAGAAGCTGCTCCTTAGCTTTTGAAGTCTTTAACATTCCTGTTTGAAATAGAGTCATTAAGGCTTGTTTCTGAAAATATTTCCAGTTCTTTGGGTGTGTTCCACACACAGTTTAAGTAATTTGATTTATAAAAAGCTGGAAATACTAATGAACTTATGGAAAAGAATGGCACATGGAATGAAAAGAAAAGCATGTTAACTAACTTCATTAAACGAAATTAGGTAAGAACCCCTTAACAATTTCATCTGCTTATATCTGGTCTAGAAAATCACTTCTTTGCTCTCAGTTTTGGTAAGCAGCCTCCCTCACAGATGAAGCTATAAGATGATAATGTCATTCAATAACTCTCACACCCTTTCCTGCTATTTGTCCAGTGCAGGAAACTGAGGGTTTTCTTGTCGTGTGGACAGGGAGGAAATATCCAGCAACCAAATACTGACCCTTGCATGCAAACAGGTCCATATCCTCTTCCCGCCTGACAACTTCCTTCCTGCCTGCTAGGAACAACTCTACTTTTCATTTTTCCGGAGTTCTTTATACAGGCCACTCAGAATGCCCTTGGGTAGGGACAAATATTTCATTAATGTAAACTTCATCTAACAGCTGGACACTTAGGGCAGCCAGGCCCAAATTCACAGTAGATAATTGTTTGCTCCTTTTAACTATAGTGTTGCTGCAGCTGAGTCACTAAATGCTTTGTGCCAGGAACTAATCTGAAGATTTTACTGGTATGCCTGACCTTAGCTTAATGAAGATATATATGCAATTCTGACATTCTGTGAAGGCTAAACTTAGGCAAGATGAATCCTACTGTGTCTTTCCTCAGCAACTTTCTGCATTAACCAGAAAGTGGAAGCCTTTTCCTGGTGGTGAAGAATGGAGGTTTTATCTCCTGTCATGAAGTTACTGATCAGATAACGAAACAACAAACCAGCCAACAATCAGCTGGCCAGTTTCATAGGGCTGTATTTTTTTCTGGGGTTACCAAAGTTATTGACTCTTTGAGTGAAGTGTTGATTTCAAAATACAAAAGGAATGCCCAGGTAATTTTCTGTCTTATTCCCACTCTTCTATATAGATTTGTCAGTCTGTGCTGTTGGAAAAATCTCAGTAATTAAGTGCTTAAAAATTCTGCCTCATTCCCTTAACTACTTTTCACTCTAAAGATAATAGGTTTACACCTAATCTGTGTTAATATTTTAATAGCTATATCTATACACCTGAAAAGTCCTGTTTTCCTTCTGCTTGTGTAAGCTACAAAATGAAAGTATTTTCAGGAGGAATTCAGACTGGCATTTGTTAAAGTCTTTTTCAAAAAAACCAATAGCAAGAAACAAAAGCTCTCCACCTTCTTATCCATATGTGCAAAAGTCAAATTATTAAGTAGTAGAATTTTTTAATGTTTATAGGGATACTAAATATAAAGTGTAATTTATCACTAGTATATTGCTATCAAGAAACGTGGAATCAAATTGATAAAAAGAGACTTACTTGTCAAAGGCTTTTTACCTTTCAGGCCTGCAAAGGGAACACCACAATGGCAATAAAATCTAATAGATTGAATTATTTTGGAAGAACAGAAGAAGAGTATAATTGCTTGGCCTGTAGTTCTGCCCATTCTTTCAGCTGTGTATAATCTTCAATTCCTGTTAAAAAAAAAAATTGTTTTCAACTGTTGAATTTCAGCAGTGAGGTGGCTGAATTTCAGCATAAAATGCCAGAGATTTCCCAGTAGAATGCACTGGGCATAAACATCTATTACTTCTCATCACCACCACTTTATCCCTTATAAACAGTAAAAACAGTTAATATTTATGTTGGGGTTGTGCCTGGAGATCAGTCAGATGAAGGCAACAGTAAAATAATATAGATAGTAAGTACAGTATTGTGACTCAAAGTGCAGCTCAAACAAAATTCAGAAGCCCATAGTTTTCATTATATCTCTTTGTGATACTAAAAAAAAACAGAATTAGCGTGCATTTTACTATTTATAAAGTAAAGCACTACAATGGCTAGAGCAGAGATGCAATTGCCTTTTCTGTCAAGCTTTAAAGTTTACTCACAGCTGTCAAAAGACAGCACACTTTGGAATTTAATTGTGCCCAGAAGAAAAATGTGCAATTTAAAAAATTTCTGCTCAAGGAAAAAAGAATAAGCCCCATTTCCTCATTTTAACCTAAAACTTCATTTACAACTTCACTACATCTATGTGTCAAATAAATATAATCTAATAGAGGAAGATAGATGTCAGAAACTGTCTTTTCTATAATCTAAATTTTGTAATTCTGACAGTGTTATTGATATTTTAAAACAAAATAGTAAATTGTTAAATCTTATACAACGATTAATCCAATTTACAAGTAAAAATATAATAAAACAATTTGTTGACTTGAAATTAAAAATAAAATTTAAAAATAAATACTGAAAACTAAAATTATCTTTGTAACTTTCCTAGCTGATGATTAACAAGTGCCTTTTTCTTTCTGACACTACTATTGTCATTGGCTTCAATATGCTTCTCATTGGCATGTGCTCAAATTCAGGACAGTGCATTTACAGAGGTTTGGTCCAGCAGCAGTTATCATCATAATTCTACCCTTACTTACATTTGGAGAAAACTAATTTCTTAAGTCAGTCTTAAACAATTTATTCTTTCTGGCCTTTTCCACACCATGCTTGTCTCATGTATCAATAATTTCACTTACTCTTGTTATCTCACTAAGTTTAATATATCTGTGGGCTGACACATTATGTTGTATTAGATTGAAAGTTTTATTTTATTTTTAAGGACTTCCATGCTTCAACATCTCTCTTCATCACTGCACAATCCCTTGCATCATTACTGCTCTTCTGCAGTTCTTTCCCAAGGACTTGTTTTTCTTGATACACATTTAAGAAATTCACCATGCAATATGGAGCAGACAGTCTGATTAGAAGCTGAAAATAAATTGTCTAAAGAAATAATTTCTTTAGCTAATAGTAGAAGAAACTTAAACTGAATACAATTATTTCACTTTTCCTCATCTTTTTGTGACAGACATCTTCAGTTGGATATCTTTCTTGGGTATATAAAGTGCTATAAAACCAACTTCAAGAACTGTCAAGTCTTATAAATATAATCCTAACTTCAGATAACTTAAAAAATATTAGTTATTTAGTGGTGAAAATAGCTACTTTCATAGTTCTAGAACTTTATGTTGCTCCATATTATTCCAGCATGCCAGTGATCAAGCATGTCAGTGGTTGAACTTCCCATTCTCTTCTCCTGTTTTCTTGTTAAAAAAACCAGAACTGTAAAATACAAATTTGAAATCCAGGGTGTCAAATTGCATCAGCTCCGTAGCTTATACTTAGACTGAGACTATCAAGACAGACAGGTCTACCCATAACAGCACAAAAAGAAGTCTCTCCCAAAGTGACTGAGATACCAAGCATGAGCACTTACATGTAAGTGAAGCTTGGCCATTTCTGCCCTGTATGTAAGTAAAGGAACAATGTCTTTTACTCCATACATAATATATAATTGTGTAATTTTTGTGTAACAATCAGTATTTCCCCCCCGCCAAATTATAAAGCCTACTGTGTCTGTAATAAGCTTCTATTCCAAACCCACCAACTTCCACTAGTAGTGAATGAGGGACAGTGAATGACTCACACAGCAGAATTTTCCAGGAGTGCTCAAAAATAATAACAAAGAATTAAATAAGTAATTCTTTGTGAAATTCTCATTGGCACACAGATGCTTTTCAGTGAGAAATATAATTTTTTAATATTTAGCTAAGTGAAACCTGATGAACATGAATTTCTGTTTTGATTTGGATCCTAATGAGCTTGAACTGAAAGAAATGGAGTTTTAAATTGCAGTCATAAAAATTTGATTTCTGGCACACGGGCAAATTTGTTTATTTTCATGGGTGACATAATTAGACTCAACACCCAAACCCAAGGAGAATACATTTCAATACATTATCTGCACTGCTTAGGCCATGAAGTCAATCAGAAACATTAACTGAAAGAAAACATTCCTTGGGAGCATCAAAAGAAGTACCACTGAAATGACATGGTAGCAGAAGAAAGCTTGGAGTCTTTCCATATTAATTGCTGATTATGTGGAACAATGTCAAGAACTCAACAGAGCACTTGCCCAACTAGTATTTCTGGCCAATTTTCTTCTCTCAAAAATATTGAAATGTAACTGAAAAAATAATATTTAAGGAAATTCTGCACTTTAAAGGATCTAATCTCTTATTCATTGCAGAGTTTAAAGAGCTTGTAGAGAGTATCAGAGATGACAGAAAATTCCATATGGTCATTACTAATAGAGTGTTATATGGTGGTGCAGCACATCAAACTGCGAGAAAAGAACAGCAGACCTGTAGGTTACATCAGAAATGCTTCAAGGGTGAAGGCCTGCCACTGGTAGCTCTGCAGAAAATGGTACTGGCATCATACTGTTTCTTTCTAGCTGTAGAAGCTGGAATTGAAATATGCACAGACACTCTGTCTTTTTGTTTAACCATCATGTCAATTCGATTTCAACAGCTATCGTCAGCTTTAAGGTATGAATTCCAACTGAGTGGTTGTTTATCAGAATTAGTTTTGCAAAAGATCACTGTTGTTTACTTATACTTTCTGGTACTGGGAAGAGATGGTTTGGGATCTCAAAGGATATAATTAAGATTCACCACTGGAGGCATGAGCCACCTTTGTATGAACTATTATCAAGTATGTAGGGGAGAAGTTTCAGAAGCCATGAAGGAGGCATAATCAATCCCTCATCTATGCTTTTCCTGCTAATTAGATGGTATAAACAAAATAGAACCTGATCAGCGTAGAGAAACTCTGGACTTCCATCTGTCACTTGATTCCTGGCTAGGATATCTTATTCAAAAGAAACATAGACTCTGGAAGGAATCTTGTCCACTAAATATATTTATTTTTCAAAATGAAAATCTCTCCAACTGCCTAAGAAGCCTGATGCTAACGATTAATGACTGACTACTATTCTACCTGCTATCAAGACAAGTAGCCTGCACAGCCATTATAGAAATACACAAAAATAAATCTTGTTTTTTTAATAATGTAAATTAACATGGCTGTTTGTAATGTTTGTTTGTAATGCAGTTGGAAATAAACTACTTATGTCTGCTTACCTTTCACATCACCATCCTCCTGAAGAGATGCAAGGTTTGTGGGTCATTAGGGGGATTCCTCAGAATAACCACACTTTCAGGCATGAGATTTATTACCCAGTAGGAGTCGTCTATATGCAAAGGATTCTTTCAACTATCCTCCCTCCCAAGGACATCTGATGAAGTAATAGCCATTTTAACCTGCTAAAAGCATTTCAAAGGAATGGAAGAGAAAGGATGTGTCAATGGAAATGGCTGAAGTAATGTCCCTGTAGCTTTTAGAAGGGTAATGTTTGACAGATGCCTGTCCCAAAAAAAGAAGCAATGTTTATGTCATTTTTTGGATAACCTGTGTCATGCAGGGAGATTTGAATGAATCTGGTCTATTGTATTCAAAACATGTTAATTCATCCTTACCATGCAGTGTTTAAGCAACTTGCTCCTACAGTTTGTTTCTTTGTGAATACCTTTAATGCATTACGCAGCCACAAAAGAAAAAAATTTACCTTAGTATGTCAGAGGTTTCCAGGAAAAGCTTGAAAAATCAATAGTGTAAAAGCACTAGGAATTTGCTTTAAAAGGTGTAGTACTTCTTTAGTGCCTGTCATGGTTTAAGAATAGTATTCCTCAATTCAGTGTTCCCAGTGAAACTTCAAACCACTCAGAAACTTACTCACTACGCACCTCCCTCTCCCCCTCTCTCGTCTTTACCTTTCTCCTCAAAAATCGGAAACACAAAAAAGGTAAAAGTAAGGGGTTGAGATAAGAACAATTGGCTGCAAATAGCGATAAGAAAACACTCAGCAGCAATATTAATGACAGAGGGTGTAAGACAATAATCCTGGAAATCCTGGAAACCCCCAACAGCAGACTACTTGACCGCCATGGTTCCTCACTGCTCCCTCCAGCTCAGAACTGATATTACCCAACCACTCCTGCCACCTTGGAACTGGTGCCATTCATCATCAGGAACCTCTTCTCCACAGGAGAGACTATCTTCCTGCCACCCCTGGAAAAGGCATGAGGTGCCAAAGAGTAACTCCAGCTCCTGGCCGTGCCCCCTCCTGGCTATTGCAAAAATTAACCCTGTCCTGGACAGAACAGGACAATGGCCCTTAGTAGAGGAAAAAAAATCAGTATGACTTGGTCATCTGAGAGGCCTGCTCACTATTACATCAAGTCACTTTGAGCATGATAGGAGACATCATTTGCTAACTCTGTTTAAACTAGGCATCTAAAAGAACTACTGCTGGAAGGGGGCCTAGAATGGTCACTGGGACCACAGAAGTTCAGGATTTAGAAATCAACTGCATGAGTCTTTTCTTCTGAGGCCTCTGAGAATGCATTGATATATAGTTTTTTTAAAAGAAACTGAGAACTGAGTTCTTTGAAACTGATTTTTTGTGTGATCACTGTTTATTCTTTCTCAATTAAAGTCATTACTTGTTGACATACATGGGGACAAATCCATAACAGCAGAAACTGACTGAAATGGACAGTGAAAGAAATGACTAAGTAAAAATTCAGAATTCAGCTTTTCCATTTCAAGAATAAATAAATCATCTCTTCTATGTTTAAAACTGTATACAAATTCATGACTGATAAAAGTTTTACATGTTACAAGATACCAGAATGCTATTTCTAATTCTTCTTATGTTTAAATATAGCAATTTTTTTCCCAAGTAAACATTACATAATAACCTTTCATACATACACTACAGAACATGTCATAGCTTGACCAACACAGTGGAGTCTTATGAGCTATTAAATTAATGAATCATGTACTGAGGAAGAAGTACATCAAAGGCTAACACACTTTCTGATATGCAAGCATGCATTACTGTGTTACTTTGGATGTTCGGGCACATGGAAGGACAAAATCTGCACTAACAGTCTTTACTTGTAAAATACCCATCTGTGGGCAGAGTGCGACTGACTACTACATCACTAGAATTTCTGGTTCAGACTCAAAATTGACATAAATTATAAAGAAATTCAATCATCAGGGAGTTTTTCTAAATGGTTGAATGACAAAACAAGTTGTAGCCTTCATGATTAAATGAGAAGAGGGATGGTGTTATGAAAGGAGAAGAAACTAGCAGACAGAAGTAAAGCTGTGAACTCTAACTTATGTGTCTTGATCTTTATTTTATTACACGCATAATAAGCTTCTGGATTCTTGACATCCAAACTATGCTAGTTATCATTCACTCCTATTGATTTATTGATGAGCCAATTACAGCACCGCTTTCATTTTCTCTGTACATGGCCAGAGATGCATAACCTTCTTTGTAATATGCAAAACCTCTGTCTGGTTCTCAACCTTTTTTCATTGAAACAGTAACAGTCTTAGTTCTTACTGATGAGTTTCTTTTCAGTATGGTTCTGAGGTAATTTGAGCCAAGTGTGTGCAGGTTAGGGATCATGTATGTTCACATCCAAGTTTTTTTGAAGTAACCAATGACTGGATAAATAGATGTTGAATAAAGGAAGAACTATACAGACCTCACAGAACTAAACATTTCTAGAAATTTTGATCTGCCACATACATAGTGCATTTTAAACATGTTCGTCTCTGCATTCCTAATTCCTATATTTTTCTAGTGCTAATATATGCTATGGCAGACTTGTATAATGAAAAGATCAAAAAAAAAAAAAAGGATGCAAAAGCTATTTAATCACAGCTCAGTTGTTCATCTGTAAGGTATCACTGTTGAGCAGGGTGATGAAGGAAGGATTCATGTGTTAAGACATATTATTGGGAATCTGAAGATCTGGCTTCTCTTCTTATTTCTTCAGAAGATTTTATACTCAGTCTTCAGCATATCATTTTGGGGTTGAATCAAAGCCAAAGATAATGACAATCTTTATTTCTTGGTGTTAGAAGTTTTGTTGTAATGGAGATGGTAATGGTGATGAAATTGTACCAAGGATCTGTTTTACATTTGTTGTGATGTGCTTTCATAACCCCAGATGTCAGAAAGTGTATGTGATGTATTTGTTACTTCTGTTTTGTTTCTCATTTTATCATCAGCTAAAGGACATAATACATTTTAAGAAAGGCTTTAAAGGAATACAGTAAAAAAAACATGAAGAAAAAATACTAATACCAGTTCACAGAATATTTCTGATAACTGAATCCTTTTTCAGACACACAAGAATATTTATCATTCCAATATCTTAATTTTATACTAGAAGTTTGACCAAAAAAGTCAAACCCTTATATTTTCTTTCATTTTCAGTTTTTGGTAGAAATACCATAGTGTGATATATTGCATAAATAGTTAATGTCAAATTGATACTTGACACTTATTGTTGGCTTTCATCCTCTATCTTTCCACAAACATAAGAAATAATATGATGATCATTCATGGAGTAGCAAAAGTGGATAATGTCCATGATCTTTCCAGTCTTTATATTTTGAAACATTTTCATCTTAAGGAAATTACAGTAATTTCACAATTATAAGCCACACCTGGTTATAAGCCGCACCTCCGGGTAGCCGAGTAGACCACGGGATTTTTCCATAGATAAGCCGCACCCGAATATAAGCCACACCACTGGGGTAGGCTGGATTCTTCGATGAAAAAGGTGCGGCTTATAATCGTGAAATTACTGTAAGTGGTTTCAAGAGCCTTGTATATGTTTCTCCAAAACTCTTTTCAATTCTCTACAACAGGAAATGCAGAATCCTCTACTTTTATGTTGCTCCTACAAGAATCGATGGATAGAAAAATTTACAAATAGAAATGTGACCATCGACACACTCATAAAGTCTCATACACAGTCGTATTTCAAACAAAAGGTAGCTGTATAAAAAGGATGCATTTTTAACCTTTAAAATTTTAAAATAAATTTCAAAACAAATAATGTAATATGTATTTCAATTAAGGTGAAATACATTGGTTCAGTATGTCATCAAAGTCAAATTCTCTCCTGAAAAATTACTTTAAAGCAAAAATGCATTCTGTGGTAAAAAAAATGGCTGAAGTCGTTGTTCATGCACATTTGAGGTATGGCATTTTCAAAACATCTTTATTGCAGTTAGGAAAATATCTATTTTAGTGAAGACAACCAACAGTAGGCCGGGATTAAATGATTCTAGGGTTCCATTTTATTATTTCACTTTTAAATATATTTTTGAGAATCTAGTTTTCCATCCAGATAAATTAGACTGAGGTAATTACAATTTTCCTATGTTCTGTGAGAAATCAACAACTGAAAAATACACTTACAAATATGGGAAATGAATATTGTGAAAGGTACGCATGGATACTTTTGACTTGCTGCATAAAACTGTCTTGCACATGGATTTTTCTTGTATATAACCGCTGTGTAAAAGACGATATTATGAGAAACCTTCTGACAAATTGATTAATAATCTTGAGCTGCTGAAGTTCAGCTGAGTGAGCAATTAAACATTCCAAACAGCAATGAACCTTCAGAGATAATTTATGATAATTTTATGCACAAGAGCTCAGTGGCTTTTTAATTTGATAGAATGTTAGTAGCATAGATTTCTAACAAGGGAGTTTCAGTGCTCCATACATCACTGAGATTACTTAAACATTTCAAATGTGGCTGATGAATGAAGTTTCCTGAGATGTGAGAAGATACAGAAAGTGTCAGAAGGTTGAGATTATTCATCATATCAATTATTGAAAGTGGATGCATTGACATCATACTCCCAGCTCATATTTTATGGCCATTATAAAGACAGAACAGAAATAACAGACTTGGTGAACTGCAGAACTGCCAGGATATCCAGCTTCTTCCCTCTTTTATTCCAGCATTTTGCTGTCACCACACAATATCGGCATTTCCAGGTGTTTCTTCCAAAATCGTTCCTAATATATAGCAGGAAAATAAGACCCTTTGAATACAATCAGCTAAGACCTGGAACATGGCACATGGTGTGATTCTTTGGATTTTTCTGTGCAGGACTAGGAACATACTTCAACAATCCTTTCCCATATCCAACTCATGATTTTATGAAAGACATTCCACACAGATATAGAGAGAAAAAGGAGGTTAGATAACCTGAGCCTACAATTAGTTTGCCAGAAATACAAATAACTGTGTCATTTTCTGCTAAGGGACAGCAGGCTGCCCCTCATTCTCCCACTTTTCTTTTTTTGTTTGTTTTTTTTGGGGTTTTTTTTGTTGTTGCTTTGAGCTACATTCAAACAGTCAAATATTTTTTAATTTCTAGAATATTTCCCATTCATTCTTTTATTTCTGTTTTGGCAAGTAAAAGAAAATGTTTTAATCTTGTGTTTCTGACATACTTATGACAGTTGGAAACACAGTAATCTAAACTAAAATAAATAATGTAAAGGGGCTCTTTTTATTGTATGAACAAAGATAAAGTCTCTGCTTTGAATAGAACACTAAAGCACTCAGATACCACATGTTTAAGAGAACAGACAGTTGGTGAGTTATTTGTTTTTAACACTGCTATAATGATCCTGACAATAAATCATCATTTCACATATCCAAACAGTTATCCTTTCATTCATGCAAAGGAAAGAATGCTGGAAAATAAAAGCTAAAAGAGGCAGAAAAGCGTTTTTAGAAGGATAGCAGCCTGTTACTTAAACTCCTTCATATGAAAGGTCATTTGTATAAAGCACTATTAGTCAACACACCCCTCAAAGCTCAGGAGCTATGTAGACCGTTTGGAGAGTGATAGGTGGAGGAGTGAGAGTGTTCGGGCAGACCTTGTTGCTTTAAGTCCTACTTCAGACTAGAGCTATTAGTGTTAGGCTAATGAAAAGAATCATCTGACCCTTTGTGATTGTCAACATTATTGTTTCAAGGGTTGACTCCACAGCTCAAAATGCAGTATTAAAACCTATCAACATACTTTAAAATCTCCCACTCTTGATGAAGGCAGTCAACATTAGCAGAAGAATCAGAAATTGGCAAAGAAATGAAGTTCCATGGACATGATAATAACTTTGTGAAACTCTCACTAGACATTATTGAACAAATGCAACAAAGCTGGCAAGCAGCTGCTGTGTCCACCTAAAGACAAGTGGGACTGAATTTATGGCATTGAGGTTATCTTTCTTGGAAAGTTTCTTTCCAAAAAAGCTGAGTCAAAAGTTAATTCCACTCACATCTAAATAAAGAAAATCCTTTTCCCAAAATTATATCAATATAAGCTGAAACACTACAGTAATTTCACAACTATAAGGCACACCGGATTATAAGACGCATATTTTTTTTGCAGCGAGGATCCGCACGCAACAAAGTTACGAATTAGTAACAGAATCACGCGATCGAGGGGGTTTACTGGCAGGTGCTCAATTTGCAAACATTTTTTCACAGATTGGCATAGCCTTTAAACGCAGCCCCAGGTGCCCTCCCCATGCTGTGGGTCCCGGCACTCCTGCTTGCCCCCGGTACCGGCTGGCACGGCTGGCGCGGCTGGCGTGGCTTGTGCTTCCAGGTTGGCAAATTTCTGAACTTTGTCCATATATAAGGCACACTGGATTATAAGGCACACTTCCAGGTTTCAATCAAAATTTTAGTCAAAAGGGTGCACCTTATAGTCGTGAAATTGCTGTCATCACAGAGGAAAATTCTCTCAAGAGGAAATTACGGAACTCCAAACTGTGTTAAACAAAAATAAATTGCTATAAAAACACAAAACTTTGAAAATTTGACCTAATGAAAAGGTTAAACATCCACAGTATAGATTGAAAAAGTTCTCAAAACCAAAATGGTGCTATACCTAGAATGATACAACCTTGCTACAAAAAGTTGTAATATTAAAAACATTTTAACTATCATGTGAACTTACTCTTGGCACAAGGCATCTGGAAGCAAGCTGTTGAGAAATTTCCATTATTAGAGCATGAATATAGAATCATGGAGTTTTCTGAGTTGGAAGGCACCCATGAGGATTATCAAAGTCCAACTTCTAGCTTGAACAGGACAGTCCCAAGAATCACACCATGTGCCTGAGAGCATTGTACAAATGCTTATTGAACTCTATCAGGCTGGTACTGTGACAATTCCCTGGGGAGCCTGTTAATATCTTCGACCCTTGTTAAGAATTGGGTATTGATCCAGGTAAATTTCCATGATCTCTGTCTCAATTTAATGGCATACACTGTTAATCATTCTGGCGGCTTGCACAATCTTATAACCTCAGTTCTTCTGGACTATTAAAAGGGCACTTGCCTGACTTCCTGGGAGCTTCCTCAGGAAGTGAACAGTGACAGGGACGAACAACACAAAAACTGAACTACATACCTTCTCTTCTAGCAATCTATAGTTCTCCTAACTTTATTCTGAAACAATCTGTTATTATTATATTTTTCATACTCAAAAGGGTCAAATTTGGTAAAAATACTGGGCACTGATGTAAAATACCCCCATCTACAAAGTTATACTTCTACCACAGGTGTCATGCATTATATGAATGACCCATGCTCATAAATCTCCATGACAATGCCTTCTGGACTGCCAAACAGCCAAAACTCCTGTAACTCCACAATCTGCAGAGAACTCGGACATCCCACCTGGAAAAGAGAAATTGTTCACTTCTGACACAGGTACACTTCCTAAGACAACATTTTCACTCACGTTTCACCAATTGTTTAGTCTAGTTACCCAGAAAAATTACCAAAATTGATCTCTCTTCAAAATGTTAGCAAAGAATGGCTATCTCTAAAATTTTCTAAGTGTCAAATTAAGGGAGGATAATGTTTCTTTCACTGTCCTTTTTTTTTTCTTTTCTTTTTAAGGTAAAATATGTATGGGGAAAGAAGACTTAAAATCTTTTATCTTCAAACTTAATTAAAATACAGTTATTAAGAAAATGATATGAAAAGTGAAATTCTCATCTGAAAATATGTGCTGACATAAGAGAATAAATATAATTACAAGAAATTAGGAGAATAAATAAAATCTCTGGAGAAATGTTAGACTTGTTTTCAGTGTGTCAGTGCAGCCCTACTCATAGAGACTCTTTCAATGTTTTCATAATGTGCCAATCAATGCTCAAAAGTAGAACTATTTGTTTTTATTCTTCAAGAGAGATATGGAAAACAATTCTGAAGTCCTATTTTAATAATATAAGGTAATGAAAATGAAATATTAATACTGTAGTAAACTCTAGTATCGATATGAAAAGCAGTACATAGCTAAAACTTGTACCTACAGTACTCTTTTAACAGTAATATTATTGCATGTAGCTTTTGGCAACTAAATTTGTTATTTTTCAGGCAAAGCTGGCAACAAATCAAAGGCATGGAAACATTGGGCAGACTCCAGCAGCCCTTTCTTAGGCAAGATGTCTATTTAAATGAAAGATTTAACCTACCTTTTAATAGGATAAAATTGAATTACGAATAGAGTATCTTAAGTTTACTGCAAAATAGATTGATCTTCTTGCTTGCACTATTTGATGTTTTGATTTCTCATTCATTGTTGAGGTTGTAACGAGCATCAGTTATTACATGGTGGCTCAGTTCCAACATAAATCATTTAACCTCCTCCTCTTTATTGATTTATATTAGCATTTATGGATGGCACTCATTGTCTTTACAGCGCCTGAAATTTCACATTAATTAAGTTCAAATTAAAATAAACAATGAAATGCTGAAATATCCTGCAAGATTTCTTGTCTAATGCCTACATTCAGTTTAGACCTCATGTCACTGTTATTCTAGAAATTCTAACCAGACAAACCAAATTAAAACAAACAAACACAGAAAAAAAGAAGAGTAGAGAAGGCATGTATTCACTTTTGAAATGAGTATTGAATGGGTTTAGCAAATTATACCAGATGTCAATCTATTTGTGCAGTAGCATTAAATGTAACCCTATATATCTCAGTGGTTTCTTTCTTATAAAAACACTTTAATCATGACTGCAGAACATTACATTGTATTTTCCCATCTCCAAGAACTTCAATGTTCTTCGATGCACAGTATGTTGCTCTTCTTTTTTCCCTCTGAGAGGAAAAATTAATACCTTACTTATAGTATATCCACTTAATTCTCAATCAATTCTGTTGATTTAATCCCATAACTATATTTAAGGGTAAATGATAAGCATTCTGAACAGTAGCATATTGCTGCTAAGAGAACTTTTTTCCAAGCCAAAATGGCAATCTTCAGTTTTCCATAAAAGCAATCATTATATAAATGTCATAAATACTATAAAAATACTAGAATATTACAGAAGTATTACAAATATTATCATAAAGATTATTATCAAGAGCTTTTTTCTAACTCATATAGAAAATTCAATGTTTAATTCAAATTTGAAACTCTTACATCACTGAAGCCTTTTGATGAACAATTTCTATTACAGTAATTTCACAATTATAAGCCACACCCGATTATAAGCCGAACGTCCAGGTAGCCGGGTAGACCA